>CM031698.1:2920981-3173481 GCA_018466805.1 Hippocampus abdominalis | reverse complement strand
CGCTGTGCACTCCCCTCCTCCTGCAATAACATTACGCGCCATCAGCCCTCAGAAGGCCCGCCGGCGGGAGTCCCCAGTATAATAAAATCAGATTAAAGGACAATCATATTTATTTCTAGTATATACAATATATCAAGGTTGCTCCGCAGCTCTTACTGTGATAGGCTGCGAAATGGTGAGCCTCTGTGTACTCTTTTTCTTCTAAGTTGACGTTAGGCTGCGTTTAATGAGCTCCAGGTGTCAAGGAGTCGGCCGGGATGTGTTGGCGAGGCTTATTGATTTATTGTTTCCCTGACAAGTTTTTGTTTTTTTTCTTACCTGCGACTTTTCTTATTGCCTCGCTGTCACCGCCGCCGCCGCTGTCATTTCCGAATTATTCCGGGTGAATAAAAGTGTCGGTGCGGTGAATCGGTCGGTGTTCAGTCAGATAAAATATTAGAAAAATAAAATGTCCCGCTGTGCTTAATGTGAATTCTGACACCCCGGTTGAACAGAGTGAAATAAAAAAAAAAGTAGGATAAAAAGACTCATGTTGATTCATATGGAGATTAAAAAAATAATCATAATACAGACACACGTTAGCGTTCGATTTTTATCATGTAAACCAGCTTTTTACCATTCGTAGCCACCTCTTAATAAAATGATGATTCTGGATTATTCAAATCGTGAATTTGAAAATAAAACTGTTTGGATGCAATACAGTAAACATTCCCATCCCCGGAATTCTATGAAAAGGAATATCCTTCACCCGTAATAAAAACCCATGCATTAACATTTTGACTACGATATTACATGTTACCGGAACTACGTAAGCGGAAATTCCACTATCCGTAACCCGGATGGAGACGTCATGCCGCGGTAGCTTAAATACACGCAACGCTCCACCCGATACGCGGAAAGACACCAACGGAGACACCTTTTCACGTCGCATTTTTTGATAATCAGATTCGAAACGACGACGTGTAAGTGAGTTTTTATTGGCGTGCGTTTTACTGTAATTGCGAACGATTTCTAACTTTATTCACTTACGTCCTGTTGCTCGCGGCACTAGCGTAAAAAGCAACGCCCACTCAACACAACTGGAGAAGATGGAAGAAACGCAATCGAATTCGAAACGACTTTTTGTGTCAGTGACTTCGTGCGTTTTACTGTAATTGCGAACGATTTTAACTTTATTTACTTTCGTCCTGTAGATCATGGCATAGAAAACGAGGAAGAACCCAACAAAACAAAACAACCCAAAATACTCAAAGACTGAAGTACATAGCGCACTGTAGCATTGTACAGTACATTTTATTGGCACATGCCATTACTTGCCATAGCTTCCATGCATTGGTAGCAGATTGGACAGCGCAAACATGAGTCCGTACTAGAGAATATTTACTGTACTTGAAGAACGCGTCACTTAAGCAAAAAGGCGGGAGCAAATTTGCGTGCTAACGCTAACAGCTGTGCTAAAGAGTCAGAGAGAACGCAAATCCAACTTCACAAAAATAGAAGCACTACCAAAGTAAGCTAGCGTTAGCATTGTAAACAAGGCGCCATTAGCCATTGCTTCTGCATTGGTAGCACAACTAACTTTATTTGTAATGGAGAGTAAATACAACGCTAAATGCATTGTTAGCCGATTTAAGTTTTAATCACTTCAAAAGAAAAAGAAGTGACAACTTTACTTGTCAAGCAGAAACGTTGCTAATTCCACATCCGACTTCTCAGTGACATGTTTGCTGGTTTTTGAAGTCTGTATTCTCCTCATATTTAGTCTGTACTTTGCTCATATTTAGTCATGCTGTATAACTTTCCCATGCTTGCAGTGTAGCTTGGCGTCCTTGTAACAATCATCACTTAAAATTACTGCCAGAGACGCACAAACATTGGAATGCGCCACGGTGAGAATCGGTTTTGGAGAAACGAAAGTTATGATATCACACTATGACAAAGTGTGATATCATAACACACTAAGTGTGATAATATCAATTTTGATATATTGATCAATATCAATAACTTTGTGCCTCGGTACCGCCCTTCTGATGGTATAAAAATGATGTGATTCTCTTCCTGCTTCACACTCATGACGCGCAGCTAATTGTCTGTAATTCGCGGGTGCCCGGAATATTCCGTTATTAAAAGCTTCGAAGGAACTATTTATTTGGATTACCAACATTCTCCTCGTCCAAAATTCAACGAACACGCCTTTCCCCCAACATTTATGCGCTGCGATTGCCAAACAGGTGTTTTGTTTTGTTTGCGTTTTGATTTTACGTTGTTGGTTATCCCTCCATAGTTTCAGCAAACCTCCTGAAGCTCAAGCTAACAGGTCAGGCTGCAGGCAAAATGGTGGATTTTTTTTCTTCCCCCAGATTATTTCACTAAGGTACTACTGTCATGTTTTGACAAATATGATGGAAAGTAGTGACATTTTCTCAGATCCTTACATTTTTTTTCCCCTTTTCATGAGGCCTGTATATGCCTTTGTCCTTGTCAGGCCCAGCCCTTTCTATATTGCTTTGATTCAGAGCATAAACGGCAGAAATGACTCACGATCTGTTCAATTCCAACACTCACATTTGACATTTCCATAACTACAGATAATTTCGCATCGCTCGAAGCCGAGCTCGGGGAGCGTGGGTAAGCTGTAATTGTACCGAATGATTGTCAGATCATGTAAACCACTAGTAGGTGTCCCTTCGCTGCGCTTAAATGCCACTCAATTATGCTCGTGGCCTGGGCGTAGGCAGGCCAAGACGGTTGGGCGCTTGTCGAGGAGCAAGATTGCACGCGTGTGCGTATGAACAGACAAGTCGTCTTATTTACCCACCTAGGTGTTGGGGGTGGCCGTCGCCCGCCCGGCTAAATGCCATGCAAATGCTGCCGCCGCCGTCAAGCTGCCAATCACGCCGCCGTTGGCATTCACGGCGTGCCGTCGCAGCATTTACAGCGCCTGTGATCTTTTGGAAATGAGAAATAACCCCCGTCTGGTTCCACGCTGGCCGGCGACGTTTAAACAATGCTCCCAACCCCAGCCCCCCTCCCCGATCCCCAAATGTGGAGAAGCCAGTGGAGGGAAGATGTCCATATTATGTCAGAGGAAGGATAAAGACAACACAACACACGCCGCAAGGGGAGGTGGGCGCGGGGTTCGGTTAAATCGGTAGCGTTGACTCCCACGCCACGGGCTCATTATGATGATGTGATTTGGTGGGAACAGTCAGCAGTGGTTTGCCGTCACTAATACCAGCTCCCCCGAGCCTCAAAACGCGCTTTATTAAATTTTATGAAAGGCTTAGCTTTCCAATTTAGAAGTTTCCCTGCTGAGGACACAGGCGTCCGGAGGAAACACTACAGCACTACATCACGTGAGTAAACACAAACATTTCAAAAGTTTTATACCTCTACTTTTTTTTGGGTGGGAGGGGGGCGGCGGGCATTTTTTCCAGTGATCCAAATACATATATATATTTCATTTTAACTGTGTAATCTCCACAGGCATGCCACAACCATTTTTGGAGGGCAGGTGTTTAATGCTAATGTGTACACATATATATATATATATATATATATATATATATATACACACACAGTCAAACCTCGGTTTTCGAACGTCTCGGTTCTCGTCCAATTCGGTTTTCGACCAAAAATTTAGATTTTTTTTATGCCTCGGATGACGAACAAATTTCGGTTCTCGAACAAACTGAGCGCACTTGAATGCACCATTTGACTCCTCTCGCCTTCCTTACACGAGGAAGTGACGCTTGCTCGGGTAGACGAGGAAGTGACGCTTCCTCGTGTTGCTTTCCATTGTGAGCAGACGTGTTCAGTAAACATTTTTATTTTAAAAAGAGCGTGGTTTCGGTTTTCGAACAATTTCGGTTTTCAAACAGCCTTCTGGAGCGGATTATGGACAAAAACCGAGGTTTGACTGTACATATATATATATACACACACATATATAAAATATATATTTAAAAAATAGATATATATACAGGGCGGCCCGGTAGCCCAGTGGTTAGCACGTACAGTGCAGAGGTACCGGGTTCGATCCCAGCTAGTTTGCATGTTCTCCCCGGGCTTGCGTGGGTTTTCTCGGGTGCTCCGGTTTCCTCCCAATTCCAAAAACATATGGCAGGCTACTCTAAATTGTCCCTAGGTATGAGTGTGAGCGTGGATGGTTGTTCGTCTCTGTGTGCCCTGCGATATAGGGTACTGCCCGAAGACTATAGGCTCCAGCACACCCTACATGGATGGATGGATGGATATATATACATATATTAATATATATACACATAGTCCAGTGGTTAGCACGTCGGCTTCACAGTGCGGAGGTACTGGGTTCGATTCCAGCTCCGGCCTCCCTGTGTGGATTTGCATGTTCTCCCCGGGCCTGCGTGGGTTTTCTCCGGGTGCTCCGGTTTCCTCCCACATTCCATGCATGGCAGGCTGATTGGACACTCTAAATTGTCCCTAGGTGTGAGTGTGGGCGTGGATGGTTGTTCGTCTCTGTGTGCCCTGCGATTGGCTGGCAACCAATTCAGGGTGTCCCCCGCCTACTGCCCGAAGACAGCTATAGGCTGTAGTGAGGATAAAGTGGTTCGGAAAATGGATGGATGGATGGATATATACACATATATAAAATATATACACATACATAAAATATATATATATAAATATACATACATATATAGACATATATGTATATTTTTTTAAAAGAAAATTAGGATACATATTGTCTGTTGACACAATCAACACGATCCATATACCTCTCCAAAACAGTGAGACACACAACATGACCTGTCATCTTATTTTAGGCCCACCCTGTATTCTTTATCCTCAGCGAGGAATGATCAATATTCCTGCCGTACTGAGAAGCCAAAGAGGAGCTGAGCCTCCAGTACAATAAATCTGTATTAACACTCCCGAGGAGGCCAACGTGCGCATGTCAGAATGAGCAGCACATCATCAAATAACGATGATCTTATTTCAAGTTCACTCACAAATCTTGGGGTTGTGACATTATTTGCAGTAAATAAATAACAATTTTCAAATGAAGTTAAATTGGAGAATTTCATATTGCCATTTGTATTAGATTTGCACATCCTCTAAGTATGCATGTTAATGTTTTATTTTATTTCACTCCATAAGCATTCCCTGTCCACTATCATTACATTTGACTTGGCTTAGCGCTGCATTGTCACACAACACAACACACAGACACGTTGGCCACACAATTGTGTTCACTTTTTTCATTTCTCTCCTGGTGGCAAAAAAAAAGGAAAAGAAAAACAGCTCATTAACTCCACTGTCTTTGCTGACATTCTGTTATCACACACCGACAGACACACACAGATAAACATGCACATTAAATATTCACTCAAGTATTGACGTTGGCAGACCGACAGGCGTGCGCAAACACGCGCACGCGCGCATACGAATCACCTGGCAGCAATTAGTCTCGGCCCATAAGATTCCCCTCACTCATTTCACTTAGCCGTAGGTGCAAATTAAATTTGTCGTAGCGCGCCGTCACTGATCTCTCGTCATGTGATGTTGGCTCACGCAGTAACACGCACTCGCATATGCGCACTCGCACACACTTAAAAGCTTGAATAGATCTAGTTCGATCTTCACATTTTAATTGTGACGTTTGGAGCTGTTAAGTGGAAAGCAGAAATGGTCCCCTTCAGCTTAATTATTTTTTTTGTCTGATTAGCACTTGTCCTAACGGCATTTAACTATATCAAAACCTGCAATATGTCCACCCATCCATTTTCCGATGCGCTTATCACGACGAGGGTCGCGAGGGGTGGTTCACAGAAGCCGACTTCCACAAGATGAGATCTTTCTGCAGTCCCTTATGAAAGTACTTTGCGCACACCAATCTCCTGCACAGACTCCAGCGCCCCCTTTAGCTTTTCGCCATGTAGACCAGGCGTCTCTTCTCAATTTAAAAGGAATGAGAGCAGCTTCGATTGGGCAGGAATCACCAAAAGAAAGAAAAATCCCCTCATGCGCACAGTTCAACCCGCGCTGGGCTCAAAAATAGGACCCTAAGTCCCTAAAAATTAGAGGATCCAGTACAGAACCTTGAGGAATACCACATTTAAACATACAGCATAAAAATGACACCCCATAACATTCCTGCGAGCAACAGACAAAGATGATTGTGTTTCACGAGCATTTTGTATTTAAGGGAATAAATATGTTTCATTTTATGTTACAATTTGAAGGAAAACAATGAGTTTACATCAACGATCTGGGTTAAGATGCAGTCACCAGTAGATCAAATAATCCCAATATATTTGTACAGGGGTGGAATGCGTGCAGTTAAGCGGTCTCTCTTGCTTAGCATGCCACGAACGATATCATAACACTTCACATCAATGGCGCGCTGCTGCTAATTGACGACGCTCTAATTGTTGCTCTGTGATTTAGATAAATACTTGGACAAGTGAAGTGCTCTAATTATCCCAGGCGTGTTTGGAAAATCGCTTCACTTGAGATGGCTGCACAAGGAGACAAGCTAATTAGGAGCCGTTTCCCCACTCGCCGTTCATTAATAACACGCGGGCAATTAAAAGGAGCCACGGTGGAACGGGGTGCACCGGGTGCTAACAAGATTAGCCGCATGGCGCGATGGGTTTATTACAGAGACGGACACGCGCGTGCGCGGGGGAGCGAAATACAGTAAGTCGGCGCTTTTGAAGAAAATTGCCTTCTCGCAAGTCATCTGTTTATCTCATCACCAATAGTAATGGCTGGATTAAAGTGGAGATGAGATGAATGCCACGAGTGATAGCAACTCTGGGTGCCTGTAAAATGTCATCACTGCTCACAGAATTACCTGTAGGTGCACCCGCACAACACCTTGTGATATCTCATTCAAAAGTTGCATTAAAAAAAAAAAAAATGATGCCTTTACAAAGACAATGAAGCTCAGTTTTGATTGACAGGTTGCGGAAAATGGCCTTTTTTTCTTTCTTGCTCGTATAAAAATAAAGCGGTGGCTTGAGCCACTGATCTGTGCCTACGACCAGAGACGCGAGGAGAACGATTGGCAGGGAAGGAAGGCGGGGGCGGAGGGAGAGAGGGAATGTTTGTGGGGGAAATGAGGCGATGGTTCCTCGATGTCATTTCATGGTGACGTCTCCTAGAGATAATGTCACGTCAGGGAGAGCGGCGAGAGGTAAGGCTGCGCCATTGTGGGAGTGGTCACAGCCGACCGACTTCAATCCGAGCCAATCAATCTCATCATTCTCTTTAAATGCAACTTGAGTCTTGAACATGGACTAAGTACAACTGTGGTGCGAAGTGGACACTCTCAGAACGCCCCCCCCCCACACACACACACACATAAATACACACAGTTGTGCCACCCTGCATTATGATTTTTTTTTTTTTAAATATAGTGATACAGGGAAAGCATTACTAATGTCTTCCCATAGTGACCTTCAATCCATAGTGTGATGATATAAAGTAGTTCATTTAAAATATTGTGGGCCGTTTCCCCCTCAAGCATGTATCTATACAAAACATAGTTGTGCGTATCCGTATTGTGAAACGGAGCGTATATAAAAGGCGTCAGTCACAGTGGTAACTTTTCCCAGTGCGAGCGTGTCGCTCTTGACAAGAGACTCAATCAGCAGGACCAAAGCCTGCCTCCACTTCTCCCCCAGCCGGGGCCCGCTCCTTTGCTGCCGGCTAATCTCCACGGCAGGATGTAGAGGAGTCGTTTGATATTGTCTTCCCTGGTGTTTTTCATTACCGCCGCCTTACCGCAGCCTAACACTGGCTTTAGCTTTCACATTAGGGTCTAGGGTACAACACACCGATCGCCACACAATCCCGTCATAACCTCCCATCTTCTACACTAACCCCACTCGCCTTGCAAAGCCCGCCCGCGTACTCTCATCTTTTCTCTGTTTTTGTTCTTTTTTTTTTTTTAAGATGCGGGTCAAAAACATTTTTTTTTTCTTGAGGAAGATTACCTACCAGAGCAGTGATTCTTCACCACCGCACCGTGAGATCAGCTCGGTAAAATATCCAATTTCACAAAATCATTAAAGTATTAAAATGTGTGTGTATATATCCATCCATCCATTTTCCGAACCGCTATACTATAGCCTATATAGTAGGCGGGGGACACCCTATATCGCATCCACGCTCACACTCAAACCTAGGGACAATTTAGAGTGCACAATCAGCCTGCCATGCATAATGTGGGAGGAAACCGGAGCACCGGAGAAAACCCACGCAGGCCCGGGGAGAACATGCACACACAGGGAGGCCGGAGCTGGATTTGAACCTACCTCAGCACTGTGAAGCCGACGTGCTAACCACTGGACGATACTTGTCAAACCTCGGTTTTCGAACGTCTCGGTTCTTGACCAATTTGGTTTTCGACCAAAAATTTCACATTTTTATGACTCGGATGACGAACAAATTCGGTTCTCCAACAAACTGAGCGCACTTGAATGCACCGTTTGACTCCTCTCGCCTTCCTTACACGAGGAAGTGACGCTTCCTCGTGTTGCTTTCCATTGTGAGCAGACGTGTTCAATAAACATTTTTATTTCAAAAAGAGCGTGGTTTCGGTTTTCAAACAATTCGGTTTTCGAACAGCCTTCTGGAACGGATTATGGACGAAAACCGAAGTTTGACTAAACACAGAATATGTATAAATGTGTGTGAATATAGTTCATCTGTGCCGAGTGGTCACCTGTTTGAGAAGTAAACACTGACCTCTGCTGTTACTTCAAAACCGCGCCACATGTATAGAGTGCAGGACTGTACTGTACTGTATATGCGATGCCATTATATATATATATATATATATATATATATATATATATATATATATATATATATAATAAATAAATAAAAGAGTTGTCCCCTTTTTAAATTCCTTTTTTTTTTAGGGGGGGGGGGGAGTTTCCCCACTTGAATCTTTAAGCTCAAACCAATGTAAAGCAATCAGTTTTCAGTGGTGATTTCAGTGCATTTAGGTTCTGCACGACAAGGAGAAGGAAAAAAAAAAATCAGCAAGGCAATGTCTGAATTGCTTAAAAAAACAAGTCCAGATCGGAATCTGATTGAAATGCTGTGGCATGACCTTCAAAAGGCCATTTATGCCCAAAAACCCTCCAGCGTTGCTGAATGAAAGATATTCGGTAAGGAAGAGTGGGCCAAAATATCTCCACAGAGATGTGAAACCCTCATTGCCATTTACAGAAAACGGTTGATTTGGATTGTTTGTTGCTGCTGAGGGTGGCCCAACCAGTTTTGAGGTTTCGAGGGGCAATCACTTTTTCACATCAGGCCCTGTGGGTTTGGAATGTTTGTTTCTCTTAATAACAGACACCTTAATCTAAAAACTGCATCTAGTGTTTCCTTGTGTTGTCTTTGACATTTAAGTGTGACAAATGTGCAAAAAAAAAAAGAAGAAATCAAGAAGGAGAAAAACACTTCTAAGCGTGTGTGTGTGTGTGTGTATCATTTCAGAATACTGTATATATTTTTTGTGACATTTTCATCTTTGAGGTTTTTTGAACGCAAGTCTCATAGACATTAAGACACCAGGAGTTTATTATTTTATTTAAATAATTTTATTATTGTTTAAACCAACGGTTTAAATAATGCATGTCTCTTTGATGCACTTTTACAGGGCGTTGTTAGTAACTTTTCCCGGCTGCAAAAAAAAAACAAAAAACGGATACAAGTCTGTTCGACTCATGTAGATTTCTTACTCAACAGCACCACCTGCAGGCAAATTCAATAAATTCATCTTTCTCTCCGGTTTCGCCACGTTTCCCGATAGGAACGCCGAGTCAACAAACGACACCAGGAAGAATAAAGACTTTTGTATTCTGGGGGTTGACCATGTCAACAATTCCGAATGGTATTTACATTAAAACAACATCAATGGATCAGCCAAGCGCGCGTCTTCATGTTAGAACTGGTTAGCATCAAAAACTCAATGTCATCTACAGCCACCTTTGGTCCATAACCACAATTTCAATGTGAGATTATTTTTTTGTTGATTTTTTTTTTTAAGCGGAAAGTTATCCGAGCCCGGATCACTGGTGTTCTTTTAGGAATTCCTTCATGTACTTGGCCAGAGCTTCGGTGTCCTGGAGGGTTACAGCGTTATACAGAGAGGCACGGATACCCCCGACCGACCTGCAGGGGGAGACAAACCCTTGTCACAACGGTAGCAGCTGTCAATCGTACGAATTTTTTTTTTTTTTTTTTTGTGGGATACCTTGTTAGGTGGATCTGTGTACATATAGACAGCCCTCATGTTGGGACATAACCGGTAACAGTGGGGAAAATACTAACCTGTGTCCCTTGAGTGAGATCATTCCACGTTTGGACGCCCCATTGAGAAACTCCTTTTCCAAGGCATCGTCGCCCTCTTTCTTCCCCACGCGGAAAGGTATGTTCATGCGGCTACGACAAGCCTCGTCTACCGGAGACCTAGCGGGGTGGAGAGAACAAATACATCGGACAGATGATCATTTTGACAGACGTTTATTCATTGAAGTTTTATTTGTGGCCAGAGACCACTAACCATTACCATTAAAGCATGCTGGCCAACTTCCAATTTGTTCAGATTTTAATTCTTATTGTAAAACCTTTATTAACTGTGACCGTACACGTTACCTTTTATAAGTTAGGGCAATAAAAAGAGTTAGCTTAGATACATTTGAGTACGTCTGTTTTGTTAAAAATGGATGACTGGTGTTTTTGTGTGTGGTTTTTTTTTTTTCCCCCCTGAATGCAAGGATGGCGCCCGACAGCGGCGATATCGTGGTGTATCTCTCAATAGAACACCAAAGCGCGTGAGAGAAAACGTACACATAGAAGCCGTCGGAAGAGTTGATGACGTCATAAACCAAGTTCGACTTGCGCTTGTTGAGCGCCTCCATGGCGGCCGCGCCGCCGTTTTTCTTGATCCACTCCAGAACCAGGCACATGATGTAGATGCTGCGCACGGGAAAACACACATTTTAAAACACCCAAGTACCACAATATTGATTATTTTATTATTATTATTATTATGATAGGCCTTATAAAATGAGTGCTGCAATGTTGATGTTGTGGAATTGAGAACAACACAGTGCACAAGCGGAAAGCACATCTGCCTCACAGTTCAGAGGTGTAAGGGTTCGAATCAGGCGGCGGATTTCCATTGTGGAGGTTCATGTGTGATGTAAAACAGTGATTCTCGCTTTTTAATATATTTTTGTATTCTGTGTAAAATACTCAAAAATAAACGACCTGAAACAGGGCGGCGTGTTGTACATCGAGTTCATCTCGGCCTGCACTTTGTAGTCCAGGATGATGGGACACTCTTTCTGGGCGTGGCCTATCAAGTCCTCGCGCACGATGACCACGGTCACCCCGGCGCAGCCCACGTTCTTCTGAGCGCCCGCGTAAATCAGACCAAACTGAAAAGAACAACATGGCAGAATCATTTTCCACCCATTCAGTTGGTGTGCACCGCATACGCAGGAAATGCCCGTCGGGTTGCAAAGAAATGGTGTGGGTCTCCCCACCTTGGAAACGTCCACGGGTCGCGACAGGAAGTTGGAGGACATGTCGCTGACGAGGGTCACCCCGTTGGTCTCGGGCAGGAAGTTGTACTCCACGCCGTGCACGGTCTCGTTGCAGCAGTAGTACACGTAGGAGGCCGCCGGGTTCAGGTTCCAGCTGCTCGGCTCGGGGATTTCTGGGAAGAGAAACGTCACAATCAAAAGATGTTCACCTCCTAACGCTTGAGTAAGGAGGTTTGATAAATGTGGAGAATAACTAGAAGCAAGAAATCCCGTTCATGAGAAGGTCATCAAACCGCCCAAATTGTGTTTGCAGATAAAACGTCATAATGTCGGTCGATGCGCACCACGATTGCCATCTGAAATCCTAACATTAACTCTCTGTGTTTCAGAATGAATGCGAAAACACGGCGATCCTGTTAAGCGGCGTTGAAAATGGATGCACATGAATAAAAATGAAACTCTTCAAGTAAAACATGAATAGCTAAGCATAAAACCTTGAAGATGCAAAATTGTGTCAAGACGTTTTGCTTCCTCTTATAAGTTGCGTAATCCGTGTTGGATGTCTACAAAGACTTTCCTTTTCGTCAAACTTGTTTAAATTTCGGGGTTTATTTTTTTTTTTTTGCCTCCATTATTTTGACCAAACGAGGTGTTCAGTCACACATGGAAATGTCCGTGTAACAACGAGATAGCCAAGAGCCACATTAGCTCAACCATGAAGAAAGAGGGCCCACATTCCAGATTGTTTCATTGGGCCGGCCCTGCTTGTGCCAGCACATTACACAACAGACTGCCCATGATGCCGCAACATTTTGCTTCGGGTTGATTGTTAAGAAGAGTACGTGAGCACTCTTGTTTAATCCCCGGAAGCACTTCAAATGGTGGCCGGTGTGTGCCGACTTCCATATAAAGAATTTGAAGGGCATATCGTGGCAGCCAGAAACAATGAAATGGGAGTTTAAGAAGCTTTGCCAACGAAGCAGACCTCCATTTTTACACTACGCGAATTTGTCATTAACCCCCATGCAGTAATTATCCCAAAATTGGACATTTCGGACACTTTGGACGATTTTGGACTGTTGGACAAATGGACACCACAGACAAAACAGTGAAAAATAACTCCACAAAGCTGAAATTTTGCATAAGATGTATATCTATGTCTTGGCCAATTCCCACTGAACATTTTGAGGGGTTGAAGGTGAAAAAAAATTAAAAGTGAAAAAAGTTGTTGCACATTGGAAGAGGGACATTTTTGGGACGTAATACCCTTCATGCAGCCGCTTAAAAATACTGCATGAGGGTTAAACTCAGATGAGAACATCACGGTCAGCTTTTTCTCTTCTGAGGCATCAAAATGTTTAGCATCGCTGTTCCATGTTCCATATTTCAAGAGCAGGACTGAGCGCAAGCAAATGCGTGCACTCACTCGTGTAGCGATCCAGCTTCGGGTGAACGATGTTGACTTTGCCGTATTTCTCGGCCTCTTTGGCAGCCTTCGCCGACCATATGCCCGTCACGATGTAGTCTGCGCAGTTGTCCTCCTTCAGGCCCATCAGATTGAGGGCGATGCCGCTGAACTGGCCCGACGCGCCGCCCTGCAGGAACATCACCTTGTAGTTGTCGGGGATGTTTCTGTGGGGGGGGGGGGGGGGGGGGTGACAACGGCTCACTTTTGACCTCCACATTTTCTGTCGTCCACCGTGACAGTGAACTGATTGTGTGTGTGTGTGTGTGTTGAATCAAAATCAAACATTGGCCTTTTACTTTGGAAAATATTTTTTGTCTGATTTCTGACACCTTACGGACCAAGCCAGTTAACGGAATCCTAATTCGTATTTGTCTATTTTAAACTGACAATGCAATTCAATTTAAAATTGACATTGCACTGTCGAGGAGTTTCACTGTAACAATAAGAATAATTATGTCGTAGTGCAATTACTACAACAAAATTGTGTTTAAAAAAACTGTAAGATTAAGCATCATTTTTATTAATAAAGTGTATATACATTTGTCAACATTATAATTATCACAGATTTTTATTCCTTTTTTTTTTTTACATTGGTCAACATGATCAACTTTAAAATCCAAATCAATATTATCATCTATTTCAATGAAAATCTCGATTTTCCCTTCCTCAACATTTTTATTACTTACCAAACATAAATGGAAAATATTTACATTTGTCAACATTATTGCTGTTATTATATGCTGTTGAATATATATATATATATATATATATATATTTATATATTTATTTATTTGTTTATTTATTTTCAAATCAATATTTGTTTTGTGTGTTTTTGGTCCAAAATGTATAATGGGCCCACATTTCTACTTACAGCAACTCTCGCAGGAGACGCTCTCCCTTGTTTATGATATTGGTGAATTCTGGCGATCGATGGCTCATTTCTGGAGAGAGCAAAAGCAATTTCAGTGTAAATGAATTCATGGACGTCCAATATTCAAACTGATCTGTAGCCCCCATAGCACCAAAAAATAAAATAAAATAACCCGGCCCCAAAAGCATGAGAAATGACAGACTTTCCTGCTATAGCCTAACATATGAAAGAAGAAAAGTACGTCTTTATTTAGGTAGCGCTTTCACAACAGCGGCAGCTGAAACAAAGCGCTTGCCAGAACAGCTAACATAAAATAACAAAATACGGTAATATAACACAACACAAAATATAAGACATGGTGTATAAAAAAAATGAGCCCCTTCTCCTTACCCAGAATGCTGACCCCACAGCCACTGTAGCTGAGGAGCTCCTGCTGGGCTTGGAGCAGAACCTGCAGCACGTGTCCAAATTAAAGAGGTCATGTAAACGTCATGATGGGTGAATTGTTGACAAAACATCACAAGGCTGCACACCGGAGTCTGGCGAAAACCAGATGTTTTGGTGCCTTTGTTGAGAACACGATGAGTTGGGTGAAACTTGATTTAACGACATAAAGTCCAAAAGTCTTTAAGAAAGGTTACCAAAAAAAAAGTTCCGTTTTGACTATCAGGGATGTACTGATGAAAAATAATAATACACCAAAACACGACAACACGAAGTCGGAATGATCCACTGTATGCTAAGCGCTCTCTCTACTGATAAAAGTTTCATAACTGAGATCCATGTTTTTCCTTTGACTTCTGTGCTCTTCGGGTATTGACATAAGCAACTTTCTGTTAGGACTTGTCCATTTAGTCAAAGTAAATCCTCCTTTTCGAACACAAGATGTGAAGGTAAAGACCTTTTGAACATCTTCAAATTAGTGTCACAGGGTTCGTCTCCGGGTATTGACATAAGCACATTTCTGTTAGGACTTCTCAATTTAGTCCAAGTAAATCCTCCTTTAGCACACAAGATGCAAAGGTCTTTAATTAGTGTCACGGGTTCGTCTTCGGGGAGCGACACGTCTCAGGCAGTCATCGTAGTTACACTCTGGAGGGCCACTTCCGTATTTTCTGAATGCTTGTGGTTCCTTTCTTAGAGACCATGTCTTCACCGCATAGGGTCCTCTCCGTTTTTGACCGTTTATAACGTGCCATGGCTCCATTGCTCTTGGACAATTTGCTCCAATAAGATTAGCCAACGTCTGCTTTTATTTCTCGCACATCGTGAAGATAGAGGGCCACTTCCGTATTTTCTGATTGCTTGGGGATGTTCTCATCGTGCACTGGTATACTACCATGGGTGTACGCCTTGGGTAGCTCAATGAATCGGTTTTCTTCCGGGCCACATACTGTACTCCAAGTCTGATATCACATAACTAGAGTAATCCCTCGTTTATCGCGGTTAATGGGGACCAAAACCACCCGCGATAAATGAAAATCCGCGAAGTAGCGACCAATTAACATATAATGTTTTTGTTTTTTTGTTTTTTGTTAATGCCATTTGTTAATCTAAATGTGTTTTTGTAAATTATGTATGCTTGTTTTTAAATGCACATTTTTATCCTGTTTTAAGCTCATGTAAAGCGTCTTTGAGTATGATGAAAAGCACTTTCAAATAAAATGTATTATTATTATTATTATAAATATATTTAACCCTCATGCAGTATTTTTAAGCGGCTGCATGACATTTTTGCCTGCCCAGTACGTTTAAACGTATTTGCAAATACGTTTAAACGTACTTGCGGCTACGTGCGAATAGCTTTCAATCTCTTCGAATGTACTTGCAAATAGGTCGAAACGTTAAGTAGGTGGCAGTGGTGCTCTCATCAATTTATTTTTATTTTTCAACGCAAATCGAAGCTTTTCAAAAGTTATCTGTTCCGGATGCAAATAGAGCTACTCTTAGTTGTTATCACGTGATATACTGTACTGTACTTATTTTTTCTGGGGTTTTTTTGTGTTTGTTATACAGAGGTGTAAGAATTGTATAGGCAAACGGAGAATTGGGAAGGGTGCGAAATGTTTTCTTCATCCTGAATGGGCATAAAGGAAAATAATGGATAAGCACTGCTTGAAACACATTTCAACTGCGCGTAAAACTGCAAACAGCGTTTGGTGTCTTTGTGCAAAATTCTAGGTTGATGTTCGACACCACGTGGTATGACTGGCTTTGGCTCCAGAAAACATGTCATGCAAGCCATGTGAGTAGACCTGGATGTGCTGTTGGCAGTTGCAGACGGATCAGAACGTTTCCGCATGAATAAAAAGGAGGCAGGCTGATGCAACTCAGCTGCATGTTTTCAGCTTGTTGCTGAGCGATGCGAAAGTGTCCCCTGCTGTTCATTCATTCAGTCGCGAGCAGACAATTCATGTGCACAATTAGAAAATCGCGGGGAGCACAGACAATGTATATGCACAATTAGAACAACCACACACATTTTAGCAGAAAATTATACAGTAATCTGCAATGGCACATTTTGGTTGCAATTACACCTACTTATCTCCCTAATCATTCTGACTGTACTGTTTTTATTGTTATTTTACAATGTCCTGAAGTGTCTTTCAAATCGCTCATAAACTATATAATTAACCTTGCAGGAATCTGCTGTTTCTTATCGCGACCGTTAACGTCGCTAGCAAAATGCTCAAACTTACCGGTGGGGGGAGTTTAGCGGGCCCGGCTCCGAAGTTGAGGATATTCTGTTTGATTTGAGACTCCATGTTTCTGGAGAAAAAAAAGGCCACGAAAAGAGAAAAGGGGAGAAAGACGGCGCAGGGAGTCGCGACGTGGATGTCTTTCCTAAAACTGCTCTCCTCCTCCGACACTCAATCGGGTTGACGTCACGCAGGTCTGTTGTGCGTGTTGCATTCAGGGAAGCTCGGACACCCAAGCCACCTTGTGATGGATTTCAGAGTACGGGCGTGTAATCGGACTTTCGGGAAATAAAATTGCAAAACAAAAATCATAACTGCATCGAGACTTCCTTCTTTACAAAAGATAACGATGCCGAAAATAAAACGAGAAAGTGTTCAAATACTACTTCCCTGAACTGAAAACCACTGTATTTCTTTTGATCAGGGATGAGCATGTGACCAGACAAGAAACTGAGTGGCCTCTTGAGTAATCTTCCCCCCCAAATATTTTTTTTTGTTGTGTTTTGCTGTCATTAGGAAAAAAAATCAAAACATTTCACCAACCTTATATACGCTCGTGTGACGCATACCCAGGCTTTCTAGCTTTATTGTGCACTTTTGTGGTTCTTAGTTTATTCACACTCTTTATATTTACAGCGATAAATATGCGTTGCCGATTCCAAAAGACTATACAAACTGATAAAGCAGTTTTCAAGACACTACATCATGAATTCATGTAAAAATGTACAATAATGTGCGCATTGCTAAAACAGTAGGCTGCCACTACAACGCAAAAAATACTCGACAATGTCCTTGCGAATTGGAGATAAGGAGTCCAAAACAAAAATGAGACATGTCAGAAGTAGGACAAAATCAAACAAAAGAGTTGTGATTAAAATACGGTGCATTACGCTGAGGCTTCACAAGCATGGGTGGGTTATTATGCGTTGACTGCAGTGGTTGAAGGACTGGCTCCATGGTCCATGCGGAGTCTTTTTTTTTTTTGTTTTGTTTTGTTTTGTTTGTTTGATTGATTTGGACGGTACATAAATTTGGGAAGGTGGAACACATTCAAATGTTGAAGCTCTCTCCGCACCCACACATGCCCTTGATGTTGGGATTGTTGAAAACAAATTCGCTGGACAGTTTCGACTCCACAAAGTCCATCTCTGTCCCCAGGAGAGTCAGCTGGGCTTTCTTGGCGATAAACACCCTCACGCCTGACACGGTGCACAAGGAGGAAAAAGAGCACTGTATAATTTTATACTTTTTTTAAAACAATATATCATAATTAGGGGTGGGGTAAAAAAAAAAAAAAAAAAAAAAAGTCAACCTAGTCGATCACAAAAATAAGTTGTCGCAAAATGTTTGCCCTGAGGCATTTTAGGCACTGTTGTATCCCATCCACACAAACATTTCCAATAGTGACAGCCCTAAATATAATTGAATAGAATCTAAAGAATTGAACAGTTTGTGCATCATATTTTCCTGCTGCAATTAAATTCATTTAGCTATTTCTTCCGGTGTGTCCACCTTGGCCACCGGGAGGCATTACAATACCGGACACAAAAATGGACTAATCAAATAAAATGATCAACTAGAAGTCATTAAAAAAATAAAAATAAAACAAGAAAGCTCACCATCCTGCTTCACCTCCTCATCACTATTTTCCTTCTGCTTCGTGTAGTCCAGCGTGTACGTCAGCCCGTTGCAGCCACGCGTTCTCACGCCAACTTTCAAAGCAATCTGGGAAGAGACACTGATGCTTAGTCACAAAAGCAGCGTTTTCCTACCAGCGGTCCTTTCACTTGATTGTTGGACCATAAAAATCTTCCGAAAAAATTACATTACTCACATATTCCGGCTTGTCTTGCAACAAACATCGGATTTTGTTCACAGCAGATGGTGTCTAAAAAAAGCAATCAAGTTAGTAGTCACACAAAAAAAAAGTACACATTTATTTTTATTTGAAAAACTGTAAGACTTGTTTTCATTATTACCAACTATTTCAACAATTTTTGCATGATTGGCTGAGTCATTATCTATTACATTTTGCCTCCTCCGCCAACGCCCACAGACACACACACACTCACCCCACACCCACACACACACACACACACACACACACACACACACACGGCGGTGATGTTTTTTTAAAGACATTTTTCAAAATATAGAGAATATTACATGACTTAACAAAAACGAAATGGCCGATCGGCTATTAGATTCATATTCTACCGTTGGGTTCACGCATACTATATAACTAAATACATCAAGAAATTAAATCAGGAAGCGCAATCAACTACGCGTCCTTCACACAACTGATAACTACACGCGTCTCCATAATTAATACATTTGAAGTGCATTGCTTGCAAATAATTTATGACGTATTAGAAACAGAGAGGGTTTGACAATTTAAAATCCCACATTGGGAATTATTTGAACGGTTGGCAAAGATGCTGCTAATGACGTTACAAAACAAATCGCAGGCAGCCAAGTTTCATGTGGAAACTTCAGACCGGCAAATAGTTAAAAACATTCCTAGTGATCACCAAGGTCATTAAAAACAAAAGTGACACTGACAACCTCGTCGTATTTTGGCACGTATTACGTTGCAGTGTTGCGTCACGGGCCCTGCTAGTTTAGTTTAGCTACGTAATAGTGATCCAGAAAACGGTTTTTCATAGTTACAAACTCCTCCACATATATTTATCGGCAAAGATTTATTGACTTACCAAAGTGAGAGCAGCTCTAATAGGAAGGATCTTTCTTTTACTGACCGCTCGGACGGTCGCTCTTACCAAGGAGGCAGACATGTTGATCAAGCGAACATCACAACAATAGACTGCGCATGCGCGTAAAATGTGACCACTGCGTCCCATGACTGACTTAATAACGGAAGTGTTCATATCAATTTGATTTAACGTGCAGCATTTCGTAATGCTTCAACTCATTTTGAGTGTTTTTTCCCAATCAACTGCTTACTGTAATGGTTACTACCCGATTTAAAACTGGTCAAGGTTCCTGATGTGAATCTACCTTCGGCGATCGTCATAAAAGTCATTTAAACCAATGACGTTTCTCGGTGAAGTCACGTTGCATGAATTTGCCCAATTGTCTTTCAGCATTTCAACGTGACGTTTTAGTTGACGTTGTCCAGTGTAAATTACAATAATCTATATTAATCAAGATCTCGATCTACTTGATGGAATATTTTACAAAGACTAGGTAGAAAAAAATTATCAGCCTGCTTTTTTGTCAACTAAACCCAATCATAACTAACTTAACAATTTCGTCACAATCTATCATTTAATAATAAAAGCGGCATGGACTTCAAACTACAGTAATCAGAAATGCAATAACTATTTAGAACATATTAACCAAGGATAGTAATTTCGTGGGTTTGATCATGTACAGTTCTGTATAAGAATGTTAAGGTAGTGGAAAAAATATTTGGAGGTGGACAATCTATGTTTCGCTCTGTTCTATTCTCTCTAAACAAACAGAGTGGACGGTTAAAGCTTTTGCTTACTTGTCTTTAATAGGCACAACACTGGAAGCACAAGTACGTAACTCAGTCTCGTAACATCGGGCGAATCACGTCACTTCCGGTTCCCTCACCCAAAGCGGTCCCCCTAGCAACAACTCTATCTAACAATACTATTGTTACAATCTATTAGACTACGTAACAAGAGAGAATTGTAGAAAAAAAGAGTACGTTTTGTGTACACTATAAAACATCGAGTTCTGAGATTGATACATTCAAAGATTGGCTCAAAGAACAATTCACAGAAGCAAAAACTCATTGTGTTTTATTGTTCTTGTTCCTGATTGTAAAGTGTCCTTGGGTGCGCTTAGAAATCAAATGTATTATTATTATTATTATTATTCATGTGCAATGGCTATACCACATTAAACTTCAAAATCCAAGCAAACACAAGATGACACACGAATTTATTCATACAGCACGTTGCCTCAACCTCTGCCTCAAAGTTACCAGACAGAGAGAATGGCTGCTTGCTTCTCGTTGTGCAAATACATAATATGTAATGTCATGGATATGATATAGTGAGTCTAGTATTAATGAATGAAATCTGACCACTTAAAAGTATTTTCAGTTTCTGGTCACAAAACACATGAGTTAGAATGAAGGAGGCCATGGATATATTACATAAGTATTTTTTTGACACAGGAGCTTAATTCAGTCAGAAAAATAAGGACGAAGTTCGAATTTATTTCAAGTAAGCGTTGGGCGCCCATTGTCACTGTTCATAAACTTTACGAACTGAATTTCTAGGCACAGCCGATGCGATGGAGAGAGGGGTTATTTCGGGGACCTTGGTATTATGTCTCTACTTTTGGAGCATGATATAAATTTAGTCCAGATTTAAACAGTACACCGTACAACAGTTATTTTCGAATGTAGGTCATTACACACGCGGTTTAGCGTCGTAAAGTGAGTAAAAGTGGTTGCCATGTTGGTTCTTTTGCAGTATTTTGTAGAGTCGTAAAAATGTTATTAATCAGCTAATAAAGCCCAGTAACCAATAACAGTCGTTTAATTTGAACCATTATTACATTCATATGCGTGCATATTGCGACGTACTCTTTCATGACTGCTTCTTTGGATCAGTCATTGACCAAATGTCGGTGGCTTTTCCTCATGAAACTTGGCAACCCCGCTCAGCTTAGCTTCTTTCCTCGCTAGCTAAACCAGTTTAGCTTTTTAAGTACATTCCGGCGTCGACGAAAAGCCGAGCGTTTACAAAGAGCTTGCCACTATTATGCCTGTAAGTCAAATTATAAAATGCTATTTGTGCCATATATTAACACTACATCACTGTAATTATTGTAGCGTCGCCTTTACGGTGTTATCTAGACGTCGTGGTTCTTAAAAATGGCTGATAATGGATTTATTTTGACCGTGGAGGCCTGGTTAGTTACGCCATGTAGTTAGGCGGTATTTTGGCCAATTTAAGCGCTTTTTTGAATTAACAATATCTGAAGGTATTCTTCAGATTGAATGTCCAGATGTTTGTTGGTCGTTTTGGTAAATGCATCAATGTGATTCCGTTTGTTAGGGCGTCGTATGCGTAAGCCACAAACGTGCTATTGAGGAAAATAGCTTCATTGCTAAAGATTGTATGTTACACACAAATTCTAAGTAACAGCAACGCATTAGGAAACCGAGAAATGTGTGAATTGAGATATGTATTTTTCTTTATTGGACAATCCCAATATTTAGGAGGGAAAAATTACGATAGACGATTAATCGGCCCATTTTTATACGTAATTAATTAGATAAGTTTCGGTCTCAAATATGTGAATTCCAAGCAGAACATTTGAATGGTTTGCTTTGCTTATACGTTGTCCTTTGGTATTCGTTGAACTTTACGGTAAAGGAATTTTCAATTACAAAAACAAGTTTAAAAAAAACATGAACGGGTGTAGTTTCAGGTTCAATCTATAAATCTATCTAGTACGTAAGCAACGTGAGTGAAGTTACTAATCAAACATGATTTATGCACATTGCCCCTTAATGTTAAATCAAATTTCTCCTCCATTTCTTTCTTTACCATGAAATTATTACTTCGAATTTTAAACATGGGTTATATAGTGAGTAGAAATGGGAGCACATTTTAACGCCAATAATGCACACTAAGTATAAACCTTGTCAATATACATATACTGACAGACATTGAATCTTAAGGGCATATTAGAGTATGGAGTAGGACATAATTAAAACAGAATATCGCTCACTCACCCATGCAATCCGTCTTCATAACACCCATATCGAGTTAGCAAATAATGGATAAATGTTGGTAGCAACACACTAACATGTAATCAAAGCATGAATATAAATCTTTGGATTTCCAGGCAAGTGGCGAGTCTGTAGACAACACTAGAGCAAACTCACCGGTCCATCACAGCAAGAGGCACAACATGGAATCCTCCAGATCGCCCAGAAGCTCCAAGCACCACCATTCACGCTCAAGGTCGCGCTCCAGGGACAGAAAACGTGAGTCATCGAACCTGTGCAATGGTTTTGTCAGAAACATTGGCTTTGGGTATTACCCCGTTAAGATGACATTTATACTAGATGTTAGTGGCTGGCCGATATTTATTTATTTATTAATTATTTGAGGACGATTCCCATTGGTGGCAGAATAAGATTCCTCTTAGTGATCAGTTTACTGATTGAAAAAAAAGTTTAGTTTTGTTTGCTTGAATGTCATAATGTTTGCCTCATTGGGTAATGTGTTAAACACGGAAGAAAATGGGCAAAACCAATTGCAATTTCATTTTAGCCAATTTGGTATAGCCAACCAGAAAATGAGAGCGCTATTTGTGACCGAAACACAAGTACTCGTGAAGCTTCGAGACCCACTTTTTTAATAATTTGCTCTGCTCTTGTTATTTTCCAGGGAACAAGAAGCACAGGCGGAGTCGCAGCAGGAGCAAAGAGGTAACTACTCACTCGCTTCATTCCTTTAATTTAAAAGCACATTTTGATATGTGTCTTTTCGAAGCGCGTCAGTCGTTAGTGGTTGTTAATTAGGCGGCCATGGTGAGTATTGGATCAGTGTTCCCCAACCATGGACCACTTACATATTGCAATATTTCCCCCGTATTGCTATTGCGTCATATACAGGGCATTCGGAAAGTATTTGCAGCATTTCTTTTATACCACATTTTGTTAAGGCTTTATTCCGTGCTTTGACTGTTTTTGATAACTAGTCGTTATCCGATTCATCATCTCATCCCTAGACACAAGGAAGTATTGGGCAAAGGATGTGAATACTTATTGACATACAATTTCTCTGTCGTATTTTTTTAATGAACGGGAAAACATTTCTGAAAAACGTTTTTTTTTTTTTGGGACCTATCATTATGGGGTGTTCTGTGTAGAAATTTTGAGGGAAGAATGAATTGTTCCATTTTGGAATAAGGCTGCAACAAAACAAAATGTGGCAAAATCCCTTTGAGTACGTTGTTGGATGCTGTGTATATATGGTGGGTATCAACATTGAAAAGCAAAGGTTGGGGATCCCTGAGTGAGATGGACAAAATTAAGTCAGAAAGGAACCGATGAGCGCGGGTACTAGATTTAATCCTCGGATATGTGTTATTTGCAACCATATTCTGTGGTGATTAGATATCTTTTATTTATTTTTTTACTTTTGTAAAATTGTGTGCATAGACCACATGATAACATTTCTACAATAAATCACACTCAGCGTGCTAAAGCACGAAGAGACTGAACAGAGGAGCCTGCTGACATAGCAAAATAATATGTCTACCACGGGGACAGGTAACTATTTGCTATTCAAACACATTCATGTCTTTCTCACAATTTATGTGTATTTTTTATTTTATTTTTTTTAATTCTAATGAACATGTATTTGACAAGTTTACATGTATAAAGTGCTGTCTTGTATCCATTCAAACGGACACTGTAGTACAGTGTCATACGCCATTAGTCCATGATTGTGAGGTGGATTCATTGACTAGGAAATGCTGACTGAAGGTTCCAAATATCTATACTCCAACGTTGTTGTCATACTTTTTTGAATGTACAAGCAATTGATGTCCTTGCAAACCATGGTACTAACTCTCTTTGTTGCACTATTTTCCTGAAAGAGACCCACTTCTTCTTGAAACAGGCACGAAAGAGAGAGCCGGAGAAGTCGTCCAAATCGCATAAGCAAGCGGACGAGCACCACGAGAGGCTCTCGGCCGAGGACGGCGACGAGCGCTCGCGGCGCAAAGACAGAAGGTCGCCCAGGGGTCGCAGCTCGTCCCGGTCGCATTCGCGCGACAGGTAAGCCTGGCCTGTGATTGTAGTTTCGATGGTGCAGCTGAGCCTTGGGTTTGGCGAACGGATCTGTTGTTCCCATCAGGCGGCATCGTAGCAGGAGCCGAGACAGACGACGCTCCTCGCGATCGCACAGCCGCGACAGGAAGAAGAGGGCTCGCTCTCGGTCACGTTCCAGGTCCAAGCAACGGTACCGTAGCAGGAGCCGCAGCAGGAGCAGGTACGCCCCGAATGTGGTGATTTTTACTTTTGGTTCATGACCCAATGGACAATTGTGCTCAAACCAGGGAGCGAAAGAAAAAGACCGAAAAGGTGCGCAAGAGGAGTCGAAGCGGCTCCGCTAATCCGCCTACCTTCCGGGGTCGCAATACAGCCATGGACGCGCAAGAGGCCCTAGCCAGAAGGTATGCACCAAAAGTTTGGTGGACGGAAGTCGGCCATTTTGGTTTTGTGTGTCCATTTTGGGTGAAATTCACCCAAATGAGCTCCACTTGAGTTCTTTTTTTTTAATCGAAACAAGTGGATCTTTCGGCCATTGTATTGAAAGCATTTCGGTTTGTTACGGCCAAATAAAGTCCCAAGTGCTTATTCCTCATTTTTTTTTTTTTAAACCTAAACATTCAAGAAAGAATGTGCAGTGCAAGTATGAAAATGATGACATATTCCCCTTTCAGACAACAACCTCTCAACATCCACCCAACTCCGTCTTTCATACGTCATCATGAGTCTTCAATTTGACCACCGTAATGAGGACAAAAGCGCTTTTGAAAACGAATGGCTGGCTGGATGTTTAGTCTTGTTCCAAAATGGCATTGAAGCGAGCTTGTTGGCCTGCTTGTCTTTTGCAGGTTAGAGCGAGCCAAGAAGCTCCAGGAGCAGAAGGAGAAGGAGTTGTTAGAAAACCGTCAGCAGGAGGTTGTTGGAGGTGAGGCTTCTAATTGTTTCCATTTTGCAACGGTAACTTGATTTAGATGTTACCCAATTAAAAAATGGAGCAGTTTAAAAAAAAACAACAAACAAAATAAGCACTCAAATGAGAACACTCGTCAGGAGCTGCTGTCAGTCACAACTCAGACGCATGGATGCAGACAAGATTTTCCTGCGGGATACCAAATAGTCAAATTCATATTCACAACAGGACTGTAGTTCCTTATTTCTGGATTGATATTTAATTTGGTCCTTTTTTTTTTTTTTTTTAATCTCGTAGTTTTCACTGAACCCACAGTAATATTCACATATTGTTATAGATAACTGGCAAAAATCTCGAGAGATTAAATTGTGGCCATATCGCACAGCCGCGAGTACCACTGCATTCCCTTGTGCTGAGGCGTTGTGTTGGTTCCCAGCGACGTCTCCGGTGGCCTCTCCAGTGGCCGCCACGGCCGCCCCGACGGCCGTCTCGACTGTGACCACCTCAGCCAACCACACCCTCAACGTGGCCGCCCTGCTGGCGTCGGGCACACAGGTGACGCCGCAGATCGCCATGGCGGCGCAGATGGCGGCGTTGCAGGCGAGGGCGCTGGCCGAGACGGGCGTGGCCGTGCCCAGCTACTACAACCCGTCTGCGGTCAACCCCTGCAAGTTTGCGGAGCAAGAGAAGAAGCGCAAGAAACTGTGGCAGGGCAAGAAGGATGGGGTGAGATGAACTGTGTGGTGAAACGGCATGTGGAAATCTCGGTCTTTGTTTAAAAAAAAAAAAGAAGAAAAAAAAGGCTTTATTGTCAAAAATAAACTGAGGAAAAAGTGTAAAAAGAGAAAAAAATTGCGAAAAGTTCTATTCTGAATGCCTTTCATGTTGGTTTTTCCCAATGGTGCCTTCTGATTTGGTCATTTTCCAGGATAAGTCCCAGACGGCAGAGTTGTGGGAGAATCTCAACTTTGGCAACAAGGACCAAAATGTAAAATTCCGCAAATTAATGGGTATTAAGGTGAGTGTTTATTCCCCGCACGCGTCCCATGTTGTTGACATTGTACAAGTCTCGCCGTTGATCCCGCTAGGCTGACGACGAGGGAGAAGCGTCCAAACCGCTCAATGACGAAGGCCTGAAGACCCTTCAGAAACAGGAGGAGATGTTCCGCAACCTGGACGTGCAGTATGAGATGGCCCGATCGCAGACGCACACCCAGCGTGGCATGGGCCTCGGTTTCTCCTCCATGTTTTCTCGCGGAATGGATTCCATCTAAGGGGGTCTGTGCGGGACTTTGTTTCAATTTAATCCTGGAGGATGGTGTAAATAACAAGAAGTCCTGTCAATGCATACCTGGCTCAAAATGGACAGCACTACTTTGGAATAGAGCTGTGGTAGTAATTGTTATTGTTTGGTGTGTTTTTTTTTTTTTACATTTGGAAATTGGAACCACAGTACTCCCAAAAAGGTTTGGAATATTGGCCTTTTGGGCTCACCGTTTCAGATTCCAGTCTTTCTCTAAAACTGAGAGGCTGAGTTACAGAAAGGCATAGACGTGAAGCAGGCTTGGAAATTTCGAAATTGCTTCGTGAATCAAAACCCCTTTTGGCAATTCATCCAACAGCGAGCCAATGAGCGAAACGTATGGAAAGAGTACTGAAACAGTTCACTGTTGGACCAGCATGCAAAAGTCTAGTTCACATGGAAAGGTTGTAGTGCACTCATTCTGAAGATTCACCTGAAAGACCAATCTGCATAACCTTTTGGGAGTACTGTGTGTGTTTGGAAACTGAACTGCATACAATGTGAACACTATTTATAGCTTCTTAGCAACAAAAAAAAAAGTGTCTAATACCCCAAATTTCAGAACTGTTTGAAGAAGAAAAAGGCCCGTGAAACATTTTAATCCCCAAACGCTCATTAGAATTTGTTTGTCGCCTTGTAATTTTTATTTTTGTCCCTGATAGGAAAAAAAATGTCCGCTCCTGCTTCCATGACTGACACAAATTTAAAAAATAAGGCATTTGGGTTCAACCCTGAATTCCAACACACCCCAAATAAAATAATGTCAGAAGGCTTTATTTGACTCTAATTTGTAAGTACATCACAGTGATACCTTGACCTAACTGTGCCTCCGCGTACCAATTCTTCCAGTTACAACTAGTCCCACTTGGTCAACCCAAAATATACCGGAAATCTTCCGTCCCTTTTCAATCCTACAAGAACTCTACTTGCAGATGAGAGTGGAGTAGAGCACATGTGCCACACCTGTGATGAGGTTGTGGTTGGCAAACTCCAGGATGAGGAGCAGGATAGGGTACTCGCTCCGTCTCTTGGCCCAGTCCTCCTCCCGGCTCAGCCCCATCCAGTTCAGCAGCAGTGTCCTCATGGCGTCCGGGAACAGCTGCGCGGCCAGCTCCTCGGCCGGCGGCAGCTCCTCGATCCTCTGGATGTGGCGCTCCTTGAAGGCCTCCACCCGCTGGCTGATGTCACCGTGGGCCGCGGCGAACCGGCCGCCCAGCCAGCCGGCCAGTGTCGTCTCTGCCGAGTCCTGCCCATCCGCCGTCCCGTCCAGGCAGCGCTCGGCGTGCTCCAGGAGGAGCAGGGCAGGTTCCAAGTGATGATCCGTGAAGTTTTTGGCTGCCAGTTTGTTACTTAGGCTCTGAAGCTTATTCCTAAATTCAGATAGGCTTTGAGAGCTTTGCTGTGTGGAGTAAGAGTGATCCAATGACAAGTCTCTACTTGAGTTCTCGGGCGGCTTGGATGATTGTTCATCGGGCGTTCCACTCCCGGCGTCCGATCGGTCCAGTTGCGCGCACAACCTGTAACTGGACTTCAGTGGGTTGTCGCTCATCTGAGATTTCCACAAATCCTGCAATAGAGGGGGCATGAAGTCACTTTGATAGCTTTTGTCTGTTCATTGGAGTGCTATGAATTAATATTAGGGCCCAACTGATGCGAAGGTATATTTTAGCCTGACGCAGAGTGTAGGTGCCTGCGCCCGTTAAAAGAATCCTCTTAAACGTGACGGAATACAACCTGCATGTTGTCCATCAACGCCAGCTGCTCCCGCTTCGCGTACATCTCAAAGGCGATGCGGAAAAGCCCGTCAATTGTGTAGAACCAGAGGCTGTTGTTGGACGTCGCCACCTTCAACCCGCGTAATCTGAATGCTGACAAAACAAAAGCCACACAAGGTTGCTGATAACACCAAACCCGCGGGGGTTGATTCTTTTTTATTTTGTTGAGTTTACCTGAAGAGAAGTGGACTTTGGTGGCGAGACCTTTCCTCGCAAACTTGGCGTGGTGCCTGGGATGGTTCTCTGCGCGGACATCTGTGGTGGCCAAGAGGTCGGCACCGAGAAAGAGAGGAACCGACCCCTTCAACAAAAACAGTTTTCAATACTTTTTAAAAGTGAAAACTTCAAAAAAAAATGGTTGAGAACCAGAACCACCGACTGCCAACCATGCTTATTTTACAATTTACTACTAAACGATTAGCATCATTGCCAAATAACAGCTATGGCTCTGCTCCACGTACCTTTTGCTGACAGTTTGTAAGTGTGAAAGACGACTCGTTTACCAGGTAAATGTAACGAATTTTCCTCGAGCCTGCGTCCCAATGCGGCAATGACAAATAGCTAAGATTTGACATAGTCCCGACACAACACTCGTGAACACGTTATCCAAATGTTCCGGGGTTTAGTGAGTTCAATCGCTCACGAAAACAAAACACGCCAGCTTGCATCACGAAAGACGGTGGCCGGTTTGTAGCGATTAGCGTTACACCCGGAGCGTTGTCTTGCAGGTTTAAAAGTGATCTAGAAACAAACGAGCATGAAAATATTTTATTTTTTAACATATAAACAATTGATTAGAGTTTCCCGTAATTCCCTATGTTACACAGGAAAACAAGTATGTGCGTAAGGGTGACGTCACTCGTGAAAAGGTTACATTTATTAACAGTCGCAAGCTTTTAAACACAGATTTGAATAGGTAATTAGGATACGCGCCTTCGAGCTGCGTCTGTACGGCTCGCACATGTTTGGACATAAACAGTAACACAAACATCGTGAAAATCGGTTGAGGTATGACCTAAGTCTAATTTATTTTCCAATTCGCATGCATTACTTTAGATGGGAATGTTGCCCCTATCAAGATGGCCTCCAATGCACGCACGTTCCAGGTTACGGACAGTCAACCAATAAGAACGGGCACGGAGATTACGTAGTAGGCCATGTGACAAACCCAACTAATCAACACCAAAGTATTTTTTTCCTGCACAAGTAAACCAATACAAGCGCCCGTTTGTGTCACGTGATAGACCATGTGACTTACACGACCAATTAACGCGAGTTTTTTTTTTTGCCAATGCGCTTGCTCTTCTTGACCAGGGGCTGCAATGGAAAAAATGGCCGAAGTCGATTTTGGAGACGCGGAGCTGTTTGATCAACTGGATGACTTCACACCGGTCCCCACACACATTCGCTTTCCGGACAGGGACGACGCCGACACGGTGGAGGACGACGACGACGACGACGACGACGACGACGGCGGCGACGACGAGAAGTGCAGGCTACGGAGCCGCCTGGACGAGTGCGACGACTGTATTGAGAAGCTAACGGAAGAGAATATCCTTGCACTCGCGCTTCGCGCTTAGCATTTACATATGCTAACTGTAGCTAGCTAGCAATAGACAAAATACTATTATCTTAACATGTGTTTCACATAAAGCTTTGAGGAGAAAGTTGACGATCCTAACGCGGCCCAGGTGAGAAGATGACGCGGTGGCGGGCTACATTTCAAAGTGCTGTGGCTAATGTTGTGTCTTTGCCTTTAGCGGAATCACGATAGAAGATGTCAACATCGACGGACCCATCGCTCAAATTATTTATTCCAACAATGCCATAACAAAGTAAGTTTTAAAATAGGGTGTCAAACTTGCATTATTGTTTCAAGATGGGTTTAAGTTTCGAAAGTAGGGTTGACAAAAAAGGCCAAAGCCAAGTCCTTTTATGCACCAAAAGATGGCACTGACCGAGACTGTCCTTCCTAGGCAATGTCGTCAAGAAATTGAGGATTGCCTCTGTGGCATCATTCTGAGACACCAAAAAGAGGCGAATCGCAACAGACACTCGGCATCATCACACCTGAAACCTCAGGTGTGTGTGTGTTTTTAGATCCTACGCGTGTGTGTATTTCTGCCCACATGGGATTGTGTAAATGCTTTTTGTGTGCGTGTTGATACGACCTGTGAGTATAGATGTTGTGTGTAGATGCTGCGTGGTGTGTGTGCATATCGATGGTACTTGTCTGCACTAGTGTACGTGGTGTCTCTTGAAGTTCCTTGTATTTATTTAACCTTTTAGTCTGATCACAAAACTCCTTTTTGTGTCCTCTGTGAAGCCGTCTTCATTTGCCATGGACGAAGACCCGCAAAAATTGGCCTCCACTAGTGTGAGAACAACAACCGAAGCCTTTAAAGTGAGTACGCACTGACAAGCCTGGCTGTCACAGGTTACGAACGCACTCCTAGGCGACCATGCGGAAAGGTATCACCTCTTCTGCCCTTTTGAGCTGCAAGCCATCGTCTCCATTGGACAAACATTTTGTAGGGCACACCAGACGGAGTTAAATTTTCCCCCAGCACGTCAGGTTTTGGAGATATTTAACATTTTTTATTTATTTTATTTTTTAAATTCAACCGATAAAAAAGCTTCTACCATGCGTTGTAATTAAGAGTTAGGCTGTTTCAGAAAAAAAAAAACACATTCCACCCGTTGCTGAACCTAACTCTTAACTTCATAAATATGACAAAATCTATGACCTTGTTGCATATTATTACTATTATTATTTTTTTTTTAAATTATACATATATAATTTTATTTTTTTTGTGCCCGGTGTGATCATTCTGCTTTCATGGAGCACTTGAGAAATCTGTAAATATTTCCTGTTGAGAGGCTGAAATTCTGACGATTTGGACAATTTTAGATCACTAAACAAAGAAGCAATCATCACAAATAGTTATCGATGAATTTGATCATCCATTAGTTGTCAAATGGTTTCACCTCTACTCCTTTGTGCCTGTATTAATGTGTGTGTGTGTGTGTGTGTGTGTGTGTGTGTGTGTAACAGGTGGTGGGTAGCGCGGTGTACTTCACCAGCTTCAGCGTGGACAAACTGGGCCAGCCGCTGTTCAACGACAACCCCAGCACACCGACGGATGGGACGTGCCAACGTATCTTAGACGCTGACCCCAGACCAGTTTAGAGCCTTTAAACGCTCACTCTATTGTTGCTTGTGTATTCTTTCCGCATTGTCATTTCCTTAAGTGGCGCAAAGCTACCAGCAGGTCTTCAACCTGGTTATCGGCACAGATGGACAAGAAATAGAAGTGAAGGACAAAAGGTGTGCTGGGAAAAATCTATTGAGGATCACTTAAAAAAAAAATTGCCATCTCACTCACTTCAGTTTATTTTAATTGCTAATATTTGATCATTTCTGTCCATTGCAGGCCCAAATCGATGTGTTTTAACTGCGGTTCAATTGCTCATCAAATGAGAGACTGCCCGAAGGTGAGTCAGAATCCGCATCCACCTTAAAAAAAAAATTCAGTCTGGCCCTACTTTGTTGAAAAATTAAGCGAATGTGTGTCGTCAGCCCAAAGACATGGCGGCCATCAACGAAAGAAGAAAGGAGTTCACCCAGAGCCAGAGTGGGCTCGGGAACCAGCGCTACCACGCAGACGAGGTGGAGGAGCGTTTCTCCAAATACAAGCCGGGAGTCTTGAGGCACGCGCCGCTTGTCACGCGCACTTCCCGCTTGAGTCGAGCTCCGTTTGTAAAGCCGTATGCGTGGCCTTGTGTGCAGCAAGGAGCTTTTGTCCGCGCTAGGATTGGACGGCAGCACCCTGCCGCCGCTCATCTATCGCATGAGGCAGATGGGCTACCCGCCGGGTTGGCTCAAAGAAGCCGAAATGGAGAACTCTGGTTTAACTCTCTACGACGGAAGCGGTAGGACTGCTTGCTCGCTTTTTGTGATCCATTCCACTTTATCTGGCTGCACTTTTGTTTTTTCCTCTTATACATGACAAGGGATTTGGCAACAAAATGTTTGACCCGAATCATGTGCTTCAAAGCTGTAAATATTAAAATTCACTTACATAGATATAACAAAATACTTTTTTATTGTAATATATTCAACAGCTTATTTTGGGAGCTTGGGGGGTGCAATCAAGAATTTGTCTTCTTTTTAGGCAACAAGTAATGCCGTCTCAAATAGAATTGAAGCATACTGTAGGGCCATTAATCTATTTTATTGATTAATTCGTTTACTTGTCATGGTTTAAAAAAAAAAAAGATTGGATGCAGCAAAAGCAGGTATTTATCCATTTGTGGAAAACTTGACTCAAGGTTTGTGCATCCAAGCTGAAAATGTTTTGTCGAGGTCACCTTGCTAAATGTCAATCATAGTAAAATAAAAATACCTGTGCCGGAAAAACATTATTCCAACTAAATTTGTATTGGAAATGTGTTTTTTCCCCTCCCGAAGTTGTTGCTGAGGGGAAAAAAATGTTTCAAAGCTTCTTTGGTATCAGGAGGAAAATCGAATAAATCGCTAACTTGTTTTGGATAATGTCATTTATTATTTGCATTTTATATGAGGGAAGTGGGAAAAAAATCTATTCAAATCAGATTTATGTGAAAGACAATCTAACACTGTGTTTTATTTGTTGTCTAGTGCCAAATGACAGCAGTATGACCAGCACACAAAACGCCTCTTACGATGTTTCTAAACTGGTGGATTTCCCAGGATTCAATGTGCCCGCACCACACAAAGTCAAAGACGTAAGTTACTACCACGCAACAACATCCCTCTTTATGAAATACCGTGAAATAATTAATGCAAGGCTTTTTTGCGTCAGTTTGTTGATGAATTGTAATTTGATTCTTATCAAATTATGCTGCAAATAATTTGAATGTTAAAAGTACTGAAATGTTCTTACAAAAAAAAACCTACAGTGTTTGTCGTTTGTTCTTCTGTGCAGGAATTCATGCACTACAGTTCAGTTCCCATGCAGAGCAACCACTTGAAGCACAACTTTGCCGCTTACCTGTCCACTCACTTTGCTTCGGTAAAACTTAACGTTACTCGGGTGTGACACTAATCGTCTCATGGGTCGCCGTGTGTCCTGTCCAAATATATAGCTCACAACTTCCGATTTGGTGTTTCATCTAATGAAGAGCCTCTTCTCATTTATACAAACGTAAAAGTAACTAAGCTTCGCCTTTTAGTCCGCTAGCTTAATGCTAACATATAATGGGAAACACCATAGACCAATGGCTAACATCTGTGTCGGTGTGATAGCACTTTAAGCTAGGTGTCCCCAACCACCACATTTGGTACTGGGCTACACAGAGACACAGGAAAAGAATATGTACAGTGTCTAATATATGTGTGCGCTTTTTGTTCCTGATTTTATTCACTTTCTTCATGTTATTGTGTAAATGACGTGTGTCAACAGCCAGACAGCACGAGCCGCAAGAGGCCCAACGAGTCGGATTCGTCCCAACACCCCCGGAAGAGGCCAAGGTCCTGCCATGATAGCAACTCCGATATGGATATCGAATCAGGTAAACCAAAATCGTGTGGGCGATTGCTCGATCGTATCCGTCTTTGGCTGTTATAGAGCACAGAAATACGCATCTGGGCGGAATTCGGTGAAGTGAGTTTCAGAATGCGTTTACTTGAAGGAAGGTTGACTCTAAATATGTGGCATATGGCACCCACCGAGATTTGTAATCAGGAACAGCCCAGCTTGCAAGTAATTGACACTACGCCCCAAAAAAGGGGGTGTAATTGCAGATTGAGTCCAAAAGATGGGTCCAAGGGACTGCTTTTGCGTTAGGCAGAGCTTTGGCCCGTCTAAAAGAAGCGCCTCCACTCATTTCAACACAGTTCCTTCCTTGACGACAAAGATGCCACAAGATGGCACCAAATTGTAACTTTGATTTTAGACAATAGTTTTTCAATGAGCAATGAAAGATGGTACTGCTCCCTCACTAAAAAAATGGACGACATGCTAATAGGTGACAACTGTTTTTGTTAACCTAATTTGTTTTTGTTATCTAATTTATTGTTAAAAAATAAATTCTAATCATTTAATTTTTTTTTACAATCAGTTAAACAATTAATTCTATTAATTTGAAAAAATGAGCAAGAACAATGAAAATAATAGAAACATCTACACTACCTGAAGAACTTCTTTGTAAAAGAACCTCCCGTGTTTTTTGCGGGAAGTTTCATTCATCCGTGAATCATTTAGTTGACATATTTTACTCAATTCCCCTCTCGTTTGCATTTGTCCCAGAAATTTAATATTTTTTAATGGCAGTGATGAGCATAAATTATTTGCCATTTTTCCCCTATTTGGAGTCGGGACTCAATTACCAACACACACACACACACCAGTACATGGCGTGGGTCCACTGTAATAAAAGTTTGACATTCCCGCCCACTAGATACTGGGACCCTTCACCACACCCCTCGCCACGGTGTCAGCTTCAGCTCGCCGCCACCACTACCGCACGGCACACCGCCCGACACGCCCACGCCGCCGCCTCTGCCCAAAAGCACGCCGCCCCCAACGCCAACCAAAGGCTCCACGGCGACGCAGGGGGCCCACTGGGTGGTCGTGGACGAGGCCACGGAGGGGAAGGAGGACGAGCTCACCCTGGAGGAGCTGGAGGAGCAGCAGAGGCTGATCTGGGCGGCGCTCCAGAACGCGGACTCCAATAGCGAGCCTGAGATGCCGGCGGTCGGGACCCCGCCGATCGCGTCGCCCAGCAAGTCCACACCAGTGCGAGGGGACTCAGAAATGGAAAGTCTCAAAGAAGTGGGTGGCCCTCAGAAAGAGAATGAAATGTTCCCTGGACAAGTTTGTCCTCAGAATGGCACACCAAGCCCAGCTGGACACCAAGATGGCGGCACCGCGAGTCCTGCTGTGATGAAATCACAAAAGATAATGTTCCTCCAGCAAAATATGTGGAAGACAGCCCCGCAAGTCCTCCTGCCATGAAATTCACAAAAGATAACGTTCCTCCACCCAAATATGGAGACGACAGCCCCCACAGTCCTTCTGCACTTAAATCACCTATGGACAGTCCCAAAAAGTCCCAGAATGAAAGTCCTGCACTTAAATCACAAGAGGACAGCCCCCAAAGTCCTGACGCAAGCAAATACGTAAAAGACAGTCCTCAGAGCCCCAATCCAGAATCCCAGGATGTAAACGGGGCCTCCCCCAAGGCCGTGGATCCCAAGGTTTCGGCCGTTCCCCACCGGAGCCGCTTCGCCGAGGGCATCGTGCCTTTCGAGGACACCCCTGAGTACACAGAGGTGGCCGAAGCTACGGGGACGTACCTGCGCATCAGAGACTTGCTCAAGAGTTCGCCTCGCAATTTAGCCAAGAAAAAAATGGAATGACGACAACGACAAAAAACTTTTTGGCTCATGTTTTTACTCGTGATTTTTATGTAGAGCAAATTCAAGGCACAAAGGGACATTATGCATAGTTTATTTTTTAAATTGTTTTCATTTTATCATGAGTTGACTTTGTAAAAATTTTCATTTGTGACTTAAAATTGATTTTGTCTTTTTTTGGGGGGGCTATGCAACAGTCTTGAAGTAAACATGTCTTGTTTGCCTCAGTGTGATACGCTATTGAAGTCACTGATGTATTTATATTTCTGAATGTTCATGCAGACAATCACAGGGCACAAGGAAGACCAAGATAAATCATCTCAAAACTTACTAACGCAATTGAAAAATCTTTTCAAGAGGGGAAGTAAAAATAGGTTTTTTTTGCACAAGTGTGCACACCCTTATAATTGAAGATGTGGCTGTGATTAGAAAAATAAATGTCGTATTCAGACTTGGGTTAAATTGTCAGCACACACCTGTGTCTCCAGTTAACCCCCCAAAACGTTCAGATGTTCTAATAGGCTTTTCCTGGCATTTTTGTTTATCACATTTTACAGCGAAAGACATGGCCTGCAGAGACCTTCCAAAACAGAGGGATATAAATGTTTATTCGTATCACTCAAGAGAGAGTACAAACATTGCCAAAGCAAATATACAATGGTACAATGAAGTCATCAGTGGGGAAAATGTGTTACAGAAGAAGATTATGCCCCACAAAATTACTAAAAAGATTAAACTGTGATGCTGCCAATACTGAACGAGCTGCAGTATCTTTATAAGTATGTCAAACAGGCAAGGTCGTTCAATTTAAATTTGAAGTGACCTTTTACAAACATAACAGTACAAACATCCATTTACTACAAGAAAAATGGGCAACAATAACAAAAAAGTAAACAGCAGTACAATATAAGGCACAATAAATGTATTCAATGTTGATCAGGGATAAATCATTTAGGGCATTGCGATGTACAAATACTTATTTGGTGGTTTTAAAGTGTTTTTGTACAGAGTAAATTCTACTAGAAATATTTGGAAATTCTCATTTTGTGTAGGTACCATTTGCCAACAGCATAAGCTTGATCAGAAAGGACAACGACTAATCACTTTATAGAAAATTTGTATTTATTAATTTTAGAATAACTGCAATTGTGTGTGCATCTTATCACACATAATTTTCAAAATCACTTATGACTGGTCAAATACAAAATAAATGTTCTCTGAGTCACTGTCAAAGAAGGTGCATTTATCATCTAACTCCGTTAACATTGAAAGTGAATTATTGAAAGGATAAACGTGGCGTATTTTAAATGAAAACCCTCATTTGAAATGCACCACCAGAAAGCAGTATAACCATGTTCTATGTCAAATGTCATGTTCTTCCGTGTTCCAGTAGAATTTTCATCAAGGAGAAATGTTAATATAGCTTCAAAGTGTATTCCTACCATGTAATTTTTTTTTACTATTATATCAATTTATCTAACTCTGAGACAAAGTGTTTGAGTCTTATACGTTTTATCTCAGATGACATTTCATCAACTGAGGAAAAGCGTTTATGACAGTCAAAACTCAGAATCTGACTGGAAAGTATTTTGTTACCCAAAAAAAATCACTCCAAAAATATTACCCTTGCCTCCATATAAATCTGAAACATAACATTGTGTATATTTGATGGTAATACAGTATCGTTCAAATGATTTCAGCAGATTGGGTAACCAGGCGCATGCGCGATTCAAAGTTCCGTGTGTGAGGTTACCTATTTTTGCTGTGTAGACCGAATCATAGCATTCCTACGGCAACGCCACTTGGACAAAATCTAGTTTATAGCAAATCGCGCTTTTGCCGGTACAGTGCCTGAGTGAGAGGTCGAAGCAGCAGCAGCAGCTGAAGAACTCTTTTCCTTCCACAGGGAAGACGTGGGCTCCCTCCACGGCACTCGTAAACAGGGCAGGGCTCGCGTCATTTGAGTCGGCTTTTTCCAGAAAAAAAAGTCGACGCTCCTACACGAGTGGATGTTGGTTGAAGTTGCCCAGGTAAGTCGACGACTTTACTTGGAAGGCGTCAGGTCGGCTAATTGCTAACGTAGCTCGGTTTTCAACTACCGGCTGTCACTCGGGCCTCGCCCGTTGGTTCTCGGGGCTAACTAACCGTGGCGTAGTATTCAAAACGGTCTGAGTCACGCGGTATCACCCGGGGAAGGGGGTTATTATTTGGTACGGTGCAAAGTTAGCCCTCCCACGGCCCCCGGAGCTGCCACCCTGTGAGTGACATGCCGGACACTTTTGGCCGCTTTCGAGTTACGCTCCCCCGGCGTCATTCTTCCGCAGTGGTCGGTATGAGGTGGGGTGCTGGTTTTCATGATTTTTTTGAGTGATTTTTTTTTTTATATTCAACAGTTTCGCGGGTAACTTCAGCCGTTAGCTCGGTCAGATGTGCCACATCAAAGACAAGCGGTGTCCAAAAGGCTTCCCGGTTCGAGTTGTCAACGTCACCACACGCGAAACTTACCCTCAACACATTTCCCCCCTCGTTTTTGTTACCATCATAAAGGTACAATACAACATTATTTTAGACGCACTTTGGAATCAGCCCTTTTCATAATTGGCAAGGAATAGGGTTGCGAAAAGTAGACTCCATGGAAATTTAATGGGAATTAAAAAGAAATTGGAGCTTGGTTCTTGATTTAGTTTGTAAAAGAATCCAGATCCAAAAATAAAATCATGCAAGTACAAAAGTGAGGCTGCACAGATAATGATACAAGTGTTGCAATCCCAATACTGTTTAGCCGTACTGTACTTGTGCTCAAAAACTGCTCCAATCCTGCGACACTGACTCTATAAGGTCACCGTGACGTGCTCAAAAACTGTTCTCCAATCCTGCGACGCTGACTCTTTAAGGTCACCATGCCCTGTCACGAACCTGCTGCAGTGCCTCACTTCAAATAAAGAGAAGTGATCGGCAATGTGTTAAAGCATCAATTCAGTTGTCCTGTCACAATTGTATTCACAACTTGAGGTGGTCTCAACAACTGGGCTTATGTTTCTGATTACTCACGTTAATTTTGGCAATGGGATAACCTACCTATCTCGCCACCAGACTACATTCTCCTTCGTCTCTTATCCACTGTATGTACTGTACGCCTTTTACATAATTCCCCATAGTGTTCTGACACACTGCATGCTTTGTGTTCCAGGCTACATGTAATTGAACTGTGAGGCAGGACTATTAGGGGGAAAATGTACAGTTGGATGTTATCCGCCAAGAGCGTTAATCCTGGTATTGGGGCTTCCCAACACCCGTCTGCCGCCGCCTTGCCGGCCTCGCTGCACTTTAGCGCGTGCCTAAAAGATTAACATGATTGCAGTGGGGAAAGTCTTCAGACTGAGTGGATGATTTCACTTGAGTGGTGGCACATAAAGCAACAGGGCTCGCTCGAATCACATCCAAGATTTTGTATGGGATTCGCCAAGAAGGCGATGGGCTAGTCGATATATATTGTGCAGTCATGAGTGCAGTGGGGTTTTTGTTCTTCCTGTCGGTCCAATGACCCGAGGCTGTTCCTCACTTGGCATAGCGGGTTGTAAACTGGAGCGCTCTGGTTAAACTGGGTCGAAGACGGCCGCCTTTCAGTCCACTGACATATCTTGAGTGTGTGTGTGTGTGTGGGGGTCGGGGGGGGTGTCTGTGTGTAGTTGCGTGCATGTAGGATTTTTGTCTGTATACATGTGTGTGTGTAGGAGTTTTGACTGATTGCATGTGTGGGAATTGTTTGTGTGTGTTCATGTTTAGGAGTACTAACCGTTAGACATAAGTTTAAAAAAAAAAAAAGTGAATGATGTTCATGCTCTATTAACCCCCATGCAGTATTTATCCCAAAATTGGACATTTCGGTCACTTGGACTGTTGGACAAATGGACACCACAGACAAAACAGTGAAAAATAACTCCACAAAGCTGAAATTCTGCATAGGGTGTATATCTATGTCTTGGCCAATTCCCACTGAACATTTTGAGGGGTTGAAAGTGAAAAATAATTAAAAGTGAAAAAAGTTGTTGCACATTGGAAGAGGGACATTTTTGGGACAATCCTCGTGGACTCAATACCCTTCATGCAGCCGCTTAAAATACTGCATGAGGGTTAAACTTCTTAGCTTTTGACAGTACAGTGGACGCCCCATTTGCGGGTTGTAGGTACTGGGCCGGCCTACAAATACGAAAATGTACGTATGATTGACGGTCATTGAAATACATTTGAAAACAAAAATATTTTCCCAAAATGTTGATAAATATTCACAGTTTTTTTTTTTTCTAGTCTAATCACGGATGTTTTGAGTTCAGACGTTCAGGTCCTCATTTGAGAACAGCAAAAAAAAAAAAAAAACATGATATTTGAGCGGGTTGTCAATCTCAATGGGAAGATAGATAAAAATGGGAAGAAAAAAAAATCAACCATTGCTCCAAAAGGCTTTCTGCGGGCTGCTAATCTGACAAATAGGATGATCTAACGCTGCTGGTGGTAGCGAATCCCCCTCGTAATATCACATCCCCCGCCCGCCTTCTGCCGTAATCCAGTTTCCTTCTTCCAGCCAGACATTCGCATTTCATTTGGCAGACCAAAAAGCGCGAGTGGCCGCCTTTTGCCCACGCAAATCAAGGTCGCGGATGCCACCGGGAGAGCTTTTGCCGAGGCACGAGCTGTACCGGCGTATCGTCTGGCCTTTCGGCGGGTATTTTTAGGCATGTGACATGGCCTCTGCTGTGCTCACAGGAACAGAATGCCTCTCAAAACAAAGTCACCCCGAATGACTCGAGGGACATATTGACACGAGCGCAAACGTTTTCGTCGTCTTCCACGCACACATTGACCCGGGCCAAGAATATCTTCTGAATAAATTAATCATCAAATATGAACTGCAGATTTTTTTCAAAATGTAACCAACAGCCTGTTTGACATTATTGAATAGATGACCAATCGGTTATCAATGTTTCCGAGTAAAGGAAAATTGTTTCGTGTCATGACCCTTGAAAGACCAACACTTTTTCTGCAGGAACTTGTTTAAATGTGATGGAAACACAACAGTTACCCGATCACTGTCTGCAGTGTCCCATAAAAATACACACACACACACACACACACACATCTTGGCCACTTTCACTCTTAAGGCTCTCCTGTAACCTTTCAAAGACCCAACAGGTGCATGTTTCGATGGAAATGTGCCAGTGTGGTGGGTACGCAGACAGTTCTCAGGTCTGTTTCACGCTCCACTGTGCCATTACCATTCTATATACATCTACATACTATTATGACATAAACACTTTCAAGCCACCATTTTCCTCGATTTAAACACACACTTGTAAATCCAACAGAAGCGCCAAATTTGACCCATTTCCAAATATTTTCATTGTGTATTTTGGACCACTTTACGCAAAGTATTTCATTCATAAAGTCTCTTTGTTTTTTCCTCAGGGAGCTCTTCTGGACTAGTTTTTTTTTTCACCCCCTACTCCGTTTTCCTGTTTTTCTTTTCTTATTTTTGGACATACATCTTTTTTTTTTTAACGTCACCATCCAAGAGCCTTCACCTAGTGGTTTTCATGGTCTACATTCGGACGGCGCCCGCTGACGGACTTTGGCCTCGCACCTCCACCACATCGTACGAGGAAACATGAGCTCGGCCAAGGCCAGTGGGAGCAAAGTACCCAGTAAGGTAGCCCGGCCACTGGCCACCGGCATCCCCAAGACCAACCCGGGCACAGGTAGGAAGGATTGCACGTGATAACACCCACAGTTATCGTTTCAGTAACCAAGCACTTCCGTTGCAAGAAATGAGCACGTGAAATTTTGCTGCAGTATCTGAAAGGGAGAAAATGTAAGTCAAATTAGGTCTGAAGTTTTGCTGTATGCCTCGAATGAGGAAAATGTATATGGATACCATATGGAGGGTAGAAATTGTCTCCTTCAAGCTTAGCTCCTCTACCAGAGGCCTGGGATCTTGAGGTTCTGTGCAGGTTCTGAGCCGTTTCCAGTCTTGCACGGGGATGTCAGATGTTGTTCTTCTGGAGCCATCCGTCAAACTTGGGGGCAACTGCCCCCAGTGCCCCGATCACTAGTGTCACCATTGTTGCCTTTACCCTTTACGTTTTCTCAAGTTCAGCCCTTGGTATCTCTCCAGCTTTTCATCTTCCTCAAATCCTCTCAAGGTATCGTCCTTCTTTTCAACAGGAAGTAAAGCTGCCGTGGCCGACAAATCTGCCGCCAGCGCGGATGACAACCACGATGCCGGCGACAGTTTCCAGATCGGCGAGCGCGTCTGGGTGAACGGGACCAAAGCGGGCCACGTCCAGTTTTTGGGAGAGACCCAGTTCGCCCCGGGGCAGTGGGCGGGCATCGTTCTGGATGAGCCAATCGGGAAGAACGATGGCTCGGTGGGGGGCGTGCGCTACTTTGAGTGCGATGCCATGCGAGGGATCTTCACCCGCCCATCCAAGCTGTCGCGCACCGAGGGCGAAGGGGACGACGGCGCGCAGACGGCGCCGTCCTCTCGCGCCGCCTCGCCCACCCGGTCGGTGGCCAGCGTGGCCTCCCACACTCCCGCCATCAAGTCCGCGCTGGCCAAGAAGGCCTCTGCTGCGGCCGCATCCGGGACGCCGGCCGCCAGTCTTCCAACCTGGCTCGCACCAACAGCGAATCCGTTTCCAACCTGTCAGAGAGCGGCTCGGTCAAGAAAGGGGAACGGGAACTGAAGATGGGCGACCGGGTGTTGGTAAGGTTTGGCCACCCCTCTTTTTTTTTCTCAAGAATAGCTTTGGCATGTCAACATAAACACTGCACAGTGGTGCCTTGAGATACAAGTTGAATTTGTTCTGTGACCGCACTTGTAACTCAAAATAATCACAAATCACCCTTCCCCATTCACATGAAAGGAAATGACGAGTCCTGGAATATTTTTGCATTCATTTAAACATTTTATGATATTTAAAATAAGTTTTGTTTTTATTCATTTATAAAAAAAAATCTCATTTAGTAAAGGTTTGAGTTGTTGTAAATAAGAAAATGAGTATCGGTGAAATAAACAATATAACGTATATTTTTCAAAAAAATATGAAATGCTTTTGCATTAAATACTATAAAAAAATAAAAATACAAATGAGCATGATTTGTTTGATCGTCAAAACAAACTCAATTATGTGTTGCATGAATTCAGCCCGTTTGTCCGTAAAATTGGTTTCTTTGAATGAATTGATTTCATCACGTTTTATTCATTTAAATCCCAAAGCCTTAAATAGCCGAAAGGTCGATAAGAGTTTTCCCCCTGTGTTGACAGTCTGACCGCAATCTGCTCGGCACCCCTGGCACGCCTCTCTGGCGCTTTGCTGGAATTATGTCATTTAGGATTTGAGTTAAGCAAAGCAGATTACAGTGAACCCTCGGTGGCGCCGCCGCTTCAGGTCCAAGTCCCCGACTCTAGAGCAAAAGTCCAGAAATAATGGATACCCCCTGAAAAACTGTTTCCAGTATTAACTTATTTACTACCAGATGTTATCAGTGCAGAGTTGTCTCTTCTGCAGCCATTGTAGAGCTTTTTGACTGAGCTTTCAAGAATGCGGACTAAAGTTTTTGGGTTTCCGCACCTTCCTCAGGTCGGTGGAACCAAGGCGGGAGTGGTGCGCTTTATCGGGGATACGGATTTCGCAAAAGGCGAGTGGTGTGGTGTGGAGCTGGACGAGCCCTTGGGGAAGAACGATGGTGCAGTGGCAGGCACACGGTACGAAACAAATGAGCACTTGTGACAAAAACAGTCTTACCTGCACGCTTTCAAAGAACTACTCGTCGCAAGCGTCAGATGATGGGACGAATTAAAAACGCATTCATTTATTATGAAGAAGGGGCGCCGGAATGCATTCACATTTGGGGGCAAGGAGAGCCATCGCGATTCAGCTTCAGTCGTGGATGGATTAGTGTTCCTCCGCATATTCACAAATTCGCCATTGTGTGTATTTTCTGGGGTAATCTATCCTCCGTTAATCGGGTTTTGTACTAAGGCCAAAACCCCGTCAGTATTGCTGTGAAGCCATTTTGTGGCATAATGGCAAAGGAACTATGTTGAAGTGAGAGGAGGAGTGTCGTTGAGTCAGGCCATAGCCCTGCCCCATAGAAAGGTGGAGTGCTTCACCACCATCTTGTTACATCAATAGCGGATTGTTAGCCCTTTTTTGAGAGGCAAGTTACGAGATTGAATCCTAAAAATGACAGAATTTCAAAGCTTTCCCCTCAAACGGCCGCTCCCGCAGGTACTTCCAGTGCCAGCCCAGGTACGGCTTATTTGCGCCAGTGCACAAGGTCACGCGCATCGGCTTCCCCTCCACCACGCCGGCCAAGGCCAAGGCGGCGGCGCGCAAGGCTGCCGCCACGCCGGGCGGCCTGAAGCGAAGCCCCAGCGCCTCCTCTATCAGCACCATGAGTTCCGTGGCCTCCTCTGTCAGCGCCAAGCCGAGCCGCACCGGCCTGGTGAGATGCATACGCTCAACCACAATACACAAATCATGATACAAAAAAAATGTCTTGTGGGTCGTAAAGCGACACTTGGTAGTCGTAGTAGAAAACAAAAAAAAAAGCGCAGGGCTATCACTAATTATAACTGCATTCAGTTTAATGGTGACTTTTTTTTTTTCTTCTAATATGTGTTGATGGGAAACCAATCCATGGTGCAGAAAAGTTCCGGACCACTGTCGTGGACTAAAAAAAAATATATATCAATGACTTTGACGTGGCATGACTTAAATCACATTATCATCGACTGCAAAAAAAAATTGTCATGCGACCCCTTGATCAGTGGTTTTCCGAATACAACCTGTGGACCACATGGAGCGCACTCCATTTTTGAATGCTTCCCACTGAGCATTTTTTACACGATGCAAAGTCTTGCTATAACTGCATTACGGTATTTTATTTTGTGATCTCTCCCACCCGCAGCTGACCGAGACGTCGTCACGGTACAACCGCAAGATCTCGGGCACCACAGCTCTGCAGGAGGCTCTGAAAGAGAAGCAGCAGCACATCGAGCAGCTCATGGTGGAGAGGGACATGGAGAAGGTTGAGGTGGCCAAAGCCACCAGCCACGCCGGGGAGATGGAGCAGGAAATCACGCTGCTCAGGGACGACCAGGAGCAGGTAATGTTGGCGAACAACTCAAATTTAGTGGGAACGATGGGATAAAATTGGGAGGGGGGGGGTTACAATTTGACATTGATGCAACCCATTTAGTCCTTGTGTCACCACTAGTGGTGCAATATATTTCATGTACCCATATATGAGGTGTTTGAAAATTAGTTTGTTTTTTTGTCGTTTTTTTTTTTAAGAGTTCTTTTTACTATGTTTGATTCGGTGAAGTCCAAGTCAGTTTTGTACTGTGTCATTTGGAAGATGGAGGCCAAGATGGATCAGCTACGTGCCTTGGTGGAGGCAGCCGACAAAGACAAAGTCGAGCTGCTCAACCAGCTCGAGGAGGAGCGGAGGTAAGGCAACATGTGGAATTTGGTAAACGCTTAAAAGTGTTCCAGCCTTATTGTGCTTTTAGTTTTATTTATTTCATTTTAATAGGAAAGTTGAGGACCTACAGTTCCGTGTTGAGGAAGCGTGCATCACCAAAGGGGACCTGGAGGTAATTTCTCAACATGCACACACCTTACAGTTAGTGTTGAATGGATTATAACCATAACATGATAAAATAAATACGGTATATAATATATAACAGAAATTAGCATGGATGCTATGGTCGTTTTAAACTCTCAAACTGCTACTTTAACCCACGAAACAATGCATACAAACAGAGCATTTCACAATTCTTCACAGGCTTTTATGTTTTCTCTGCTCTGTGGAAACGATGATTGTTACTCGAGATTAGTTGTTGCTTTTTGCAACAATTGCTTTTTCTGCCAATTCTTGGTGTAAATTACATCATCAAGCTCGGCGCACTCCGCCGCGTTGTGGCACATTGTGGTATTACACCTAAGATAGGCCGTTTGAAAATCACTACGATTTGCATGCTAACAAATCCATAATGAAGAGTCGTGCCGTGTTTGCATTCTCTTTATTGATATTCGGAGAAAAGAGACACTCATTATATTTGTTTGATGTGAGTCGTGCCATTATTCCAGCTGTTGATCAAACTGTATTTGATCCCGGGATTTGTCATTTACTTCCACAGTGGGACCCACTTGGTTTAATCAGAAGGAACTCTCGAACTAAGAGCTTTAAAACGAGGGCGTCAGGGTTAGGATACTTATTTTACTCTTTTTTTTTTTTTCTTTTTTTTTTCTTTCACCCCACTTAGTACATGTGCTGTGCACTAACATTAATGAGTCACCCTCAGAATGTGCATGCAGCTTCACAAAAACAAACCAAAACCAAAAGGCCCAAACAAAAGTGTGTTGAGTGCAAGCTGGCGACTAATCCTGTAACTTTTTGATGCCTCTTGTTCAGTGATGTGATGTTATCGCCTCTTCTTTCCTCTTGTCTTCGTCCCTTTTCTTTCCATTTTATTTTTAAAATTATTTTAATGTTCTCCCCGTGTTGGTCCAGTGCTCGGCATGGAACCAGTGGAGATGTTCCCCTCGTCATGCCACTCCCCCCGCTCACATAAACCTGAACCCAACTACCTTATTCTGCCTGCCCCTGATGACAATTTATTCCCAAAATATGATGTTTCCTCAGATGATAATAACCCTTGGCGTTTAGTTACACATCTTCTAAGAGAGGCCACCGTGTTATAGAAGTAAGGTGTTTAATTGAGAGGTTTTTTTGTTTCCATTTTTTTTCCCCTCCAAATAACCAATCATCCACCCATCCCATTTTCTACCACCTATCCTTCCATCATGGAATATTATCCATTGTAAGAATAATCTTTTTTTTTTTTAAATGTTTTTGATTTTATTGAATACTAATTTGTTGTTTGTTTTTCAATAGATAATTTTGAGAATTGTTGAAAACATGCAGAGCGGACAAAGTATCGGTAGTCTGTAATTGTGGAGGTGTTGTGTTACACTGTTTTTCACCATTTCAGTTTTCGTGGGTTATTTATTTATGTAGCCCTATGACGTATTTCGGTGTACGGTATGAGTTTCCTTTGCCCTACTATGTAAGAACTCGAGCGCCTTTGTTTACATCAGTGGTTATCCGGTTAAGATTTTATGACTCAAATATGTCATGAAGTGCATTCGGCAGACACGCCCACTGCATTTGAGAGCACAGAAAGGAAAAAAGGATCATCTTTGTGACAAAATCCAGTCCCCCCCTTCTACTCACCTGGTGTCTGTTTGCATGTTTCCACCCCACCCCAAACAACCAACCTGCACATGTGCATCAACTGCTCTTCTCCTACCTGCATATTCACCATCTTTGTGTTCATGGTGCAACCTGAGTGTTGCACAGGAACTCGTGGTGGGGCCTCCCGTATCCATCCATGCATTCATCCATTCTGCCCCCCCCCCCCCCGTCATGTCTTCCTCTTCCTCTCTTGTCTGTGTTGGGCTGGCATGTGATGGTGGCACTGGTGTGTTCTCCTTCTCTCTCTCTCTCTCCCTCTCCCTCTCTCTTCCTCTTGTGTACTAACAGACGCAGACCAGGCTGGAGCATGTCCACATTAAGGAGCTTGAACAGAGCCTGCACTTTGAAAAGACCAAAGCTGAGAAGCTCCAAAGAGAGTTAGAAGACACTAGGGTAATGGATGCCGCGCTGCGTTGGGGTAGGGAAAAAAAAAAAAGCGAGATGGCAGAGTCGATAGTGTTGCGTATCCGGAGGTCCGACAACCGGAGGCTCAACCCGAATTGGTTTGTGGTTCACTAAACGGAAAAAAACACACACATTTGTTCTATTTTAACACGTTTTTGAAGTTTCACTCAACAGTATTGTCAGTATTGTATAGAAACACACAATAATGACATTTGCCCGTCACATCATCCGCAAAAATGATCACCGTTTTTGCCTAATTTCCGACATGTTGCTGACAAAATTGAATTCATTTTTGTGCATTTTCTCCGCTGCCAATTTGCGATAATGTCTGAATAAAGGGATTGAAATTAAAATAGCCGCCAATGAGCCATGGGGTCTGAAATGCACTTGTTTCTCAAATTTTGCTCATATCTTGAGATGGAAAAAAAAAAAAAAAAAAAAAGACCGCCTACATGTATTAAAACAAAAACTTGTGACGTCAAGGCGCTTTTGTCTCGAGGCGCTGTAGTGAATCACAAGTACACTGAAAGCAATCACTACTTATTATCGCTGTTTGCGTGGGATAGCCACGTCCTTCATGTCCTTGATGGACAGCGGGGGCCTCTCCTTGAGTGCGGACGTGATTTATGTCTTTCTTCGTAACCGCACTTTCTGCCTTAAGCGTTTTTGCCTGCCAACTTTGACAGAGGATTAACATTCTTTCATGACCACATTCAGAGTCGAGCCGCATTTGACTTGACGGCTTTCGTAATCATCCTATCAGTGCTGAACCATACAGATGCATGTCTCCCCCCCCCCCCCAGCTCTAGCGAAAAGCTGTCAACTTTCCAGGTTCCTCCTGACATCCATATGTCCTGCTTATTTGTATGGTATTCTCTCCAACCCCTTCCTTAGCTCCATTTTATTTTTGTTTGATTCATGAGTGTATAAGGGTACCACTGAAATCTTAATTTCATTCAAAGAATCAAGAGGAGAAAAAAAAAAAAGCACAATATCAACAGCCGATTCTTGTAATCAATATTACCGATATAAAACGAGCCCGGATTTAACAAAAAGCATCATGCAATGCTTAAAAATGAAAATGACGGCAAACCAGTGTTTGTGACAGTAATTATGAGGCTTCAAAACAACAGCTCCATGGGGGGGACACTCTGCTCTGTGGGAATGATAACTATTACTGGAGGTCAGTTGGGGCCCTTCTCTGCCTCTTCTTTCTTGCAGTTAATAATCTCCCTTTTCCACTTGACCTTAGTGCTGCCCGGAATGTTGCGGCATGACGTCATACTTCACCGCATTCCAGATTGTTATGCAAAAAAAAAAACCCCACTGCTGTCCATAATAACTTGGAAGAGTGCATTTTAACAAAAACGTAATTTTTGAAAAAACATCCCGTTATCGTTGGGAGGTTTGTTCTAAATACATTTCAAATTATTCTCCACCCACTGCCTTGAAAATTATGCCCTGTGCCATTTTCATAGACTTTAAAAATGGGAGGAAAATATCATGATAATGCATCAATTTGGAATGTGGTGTCCACTAACGGCGCAAAACTCATGTGGGACTTATATTCTGTAAAAGCCCAAAGAAAACCTTAGCTTGAACAATCGCAATATAGCAGGAGTGTAGCTGATGACCCACCAGGTCAATGTTAACCAAATATGTTCGCAATTACCGTACCCATCAATAAAAATGCAGCCCAATAGAAATGTTCAAAACCTGGGCTGCACAATTGTATACTGTTACTCCATCTTCACTCCCATTATTTGAATCATCGTTTGAATATCTTTTCAAAGAAAGAGCTCCCAGGTTCAGTCTGTCGGGTACGTTTTGAACTGAAGATGTCTTCTTTTCCAGGTTGCCACCGTGTCGGAAAAATCTCACATAATGGAGCTGGAGCGTGACCTCTCACTCCGCACCCGAGAGGTCGCCGACCTGCAGCTCCGTCTCGGCTCCCAGCAGGCCTCCGACGACCCCGACGCCGGCGGCGTCTCTCCCCTCCTGGAGGAGATCACCTCCCTGAGGGACCGTTTGGCCTCGCTGGAAGCCGAGCGGCAGCAGGACCTGGCCGGGCTACGGGAGAAGTTGGAATCTCAGGTGAAGGCGCACGGCGAGGCGAGCGCCCAACTCCAGGCCACCGGCGTAAAACTGTCTGGCGACAACGAGCAGCTGCGCATGCGCCTGAGCCAGGCCGAGAAGGACGGCGCCGAGGTCCTGGAGAGGCTGAAGCTGGACCACGTCCGGGCCCTGGAGGAGGCCGCCGCCGCCCATGATAAGCAGATTCATGACCTGAAGGAGCGGCTGGCCTCCCTTGCTGAAGACAAGGAGAGCCTTGACAATGCGGTGCGCGCCGGGGTGGACAAAGCTGAGAACCAACACCTGGTGGAGATGGAGGATGTCTTTGGGAAGCTCCACGCAGCCGAGCTCAAGGTGAAGGAGCTGGAGGAGATGGGAGCCGAGTTGGAGCGGCGGGCCCAGGGTGAGAGAGAAACCAAAGACATGGTGGCGCAAATGGTTCGCCGTTTGTGCCGCAGCCAAAGCGACCAGAAGGAAGAAGTAGAAGATGTTCAGAATCAAGAAACTGAGGTAAGTGTTCCTATGTCTTGGTTGTTGATCTGGTTTACTTCAAATATGATTTCCTCAAAAATGTAATGTTATTTTCCGTTTGTTTGTTTTTTTTGTCCTAAAGTTAGTTGGCGAACTGAGATCATTGCTGAAAGGCAAAGTGGCTGAAATCCTGTCACTACAGCAAAGTTTCGCCAGTGTGGAGCAAAAGAAAGACACTGTGGAGCAGCAGCTTGGAGACCTGGTGAGTTCAACTTTTATTTATAACGATATACATGCATCATAACTGTAATTAACTATAATAATTTGCGCACATTCTACAGTGGAACCTCAGGTTATGAGTAACTCTTGTTTATGAACAATTCAGCTTACGCCCAAAATTCTCCGTACAATAACATGTCATTTATGTCCTGTTTTCCATTTGTGGGCAGTGGTGTGTCTCCTTTAAGTCCACTGGTGCATCAAATTAGTTCTTGAACAAATTGTATGACAGTATCTTAGAGATATATTTACACAATGCTGATTGAAATACATTTGGGTGGTAATGCTTTTATTTATGTATTTATTTTTTGCCCACAGAAGCAGCAGTTGGCAGCAAGCACAGAGGAGCAGACCAACTCTGCAAAAACTATGCAAGGTAAATAATGATTTAGTTGGTCTATTCTCCTCAACCTGTTAACTATCCTCGCACAAAAAAAAAAAAAAAATCCCAAATATGCCATTGTTGATTCGTCAGAAACCCTTGAGAGGCTCAGCAAAAAGGAGGAGCAGTGCACAACTCTGAGCACATTATCGGAGTCTCTCAAGAGTCAGCTTAATGGTAAGAATGAATAAATGTAGGGTTCTTTTTGCGAATAAACAATATTTGTGGGTAAAGCTAATGAGCTGGCCGTCCTGGTCGCAATTCAGGGCTGGAGAGGAAGCTGGCGGGTGCCGACGAGAAGGTACAGCAGCTGGGCGAGGACAAGAGCAAACTGGAGAAAGACATTTCGGACATGATGACGGCGTCCGGTGACAGTTCGGTGCAGCTGAGCAAAATGAACGAAGACCTGCGGCAGAAAGAAAGGTGTTCAATCCTAAACCCTCAAAAGTTCTCAAAATGATCTTGGAGTAGTCACACATTTAATCCGTTCAACATATGGACATTCAGAACAGGTTTTTTTTTGCTTTTAACCTTTCTCCCTATGTTGGCTCCTTTAGGAGGCTTGAGGAGGTGCAGTGTCAATTGGCGGAGGAAAAGAACAAGGTGGCTCTCTCCAATGAGCAACGGGAGCAGGATCTGTCCCGCAAAGACCAGGAATTGTGTGAGACACGAGACAGCCACGACGCTCAGATAAAAGCTCTCCAGGAGAAGATTGCCGCATTGGTTAGTTGGCATATATATTGGAGATATTCAGAGAAAATGCTTTTGTTTTAGGCTTTTTTTAAATATTGCTTTTATACTTAATAGTCAGGGTTTTTTTTTTCTGCTGCTATGTCCATTCTTAAATGTGCCTTATTGTGATAGAACAATATATAATTATAATTTTTTTTTAAAGGCTCATATGAGAACATCCATAGTCACTTCTGGTCTTTCCTCGTTTCCAAGGAGAAAGGTGTGCAGCAGGGTGTAAGCGAAGCAGAGGAGCTGAAGGAGTCTCAAGAGAAGGCTCTCTCCCAGGCCTCAGAACTCCACGGCAAGGAGGTCCACGGGCTGCGGGACGAGCTCGACAAGCTGAAGCAGGAGCTCTCCTCCTCCAAGGACAGGAGCCGGAAGTTGGAAAAGCTGGTGTCTGAGGTGCAGGCGTACAAGGACAAGCTTCAGGTAAGGACAGGGTCTGGGTTTTGGAGCCAAGTAGGCCCCCCGAGGTATGCCTTAACTTGATCTTTTCTGCATATTCTCAGTCTTTACACAGTGCAGCCAGAAAGTATTCGCAGCGCTCAATTTTTACGCATATTGTCATGTTACAGACTTATTCCAAAATGGAGCAAATAAACTCAGAAGGGATTTTTTTTTTTTAAATCACAGGTACATGAATATAGTGGTACCTTGACTTATGAGTTCCCCAATGTATGAGCTAATTTAACTTAGGAGCCGTTGCTTGGTTTAAATTTATTTTAAGTGCTGTCTGGCTTAATTAAAAACCCAGAAAAAAAATATAAATGATTGCTTTACACGCCCGGCTACCGAACGAATTCAACCACGTCAAGGTGAGCTGCGTCCTGTTTCCACCAATCATGCTGTAGATGATTCTCCTGGTTACTTGGGAGTTCACACGCCTGCCTGTGTGGTCAAAAAGATCCATTGTGTGATTGATTATGAACCAATTGTGGAATAAGGCTGTAACATGTGAATAATATCTATTGGGAAAAAATGAAGCTGTGACGACTTTCCAGTTAGACTGTCAATGTGTGAAAATCCCCTCACCTCCCCTCGGACATTAACTCACGACTCCATCATCATTTCATGTCATCATATTTAGAGGCCATCTCGTATTAAATACAGTGGAGCAAAGTGATGCTTTCCCCCCCCCCCATTGGAAATAATGCAAAACGATAAATAGTTGATGATGTGATCCTGCAAGATTTCATTGACCTTATATTGGTATGAGCCCTACTGACAATGTTTTGATTGGCTGACTGTCACGCACATGTGAATTAAGATGTCCAAGTAAACCCGACCTTTAAAGACACCCATATAATGGAGACGCAACAGGAAGGTTTTTGTAGAGTGAATTCAAAAAGCGATTGCATTGGAGTCGGCGATCACACGTTTTTGGTTATCATTAGACTTCGGAAATTTTTGGGAGGTTGCGCTTTACCCTCAGGAATACATTTGTCACTTTTTACAGGAAAAAAAAAATTGGAGGAAATAGTCTTCGCATTTCAGTTTTGCTTTGCTCTTTATTCTCAATTTTAGTTTTGAATGATACATGACTCGATATCATATCATGTTTAGTCGAATTACATGAAATCGCAGTAATGTCACTCTCGTTAGTTAATTGGGGAAAAAAGAGAAGCAACACTGAGTTTGTTTATTTCCAGAGTTGTCATGTGGCCCGAGTGTGGTACGGTTTCATTTCCTGTCTCTTACCTGATATGTTCATGTACTGTCTGTGGGAGTACCCAAAAAATCCCACTACAAGTACATGGACCATTATCTCCCTATTGAGCGTGGCTTCGGTGGTGAGCTGGGGTGTCTGTCTTTGACACTTTTTTTTTTACTTCTCTAGCTTAACCTTTGGTTTTGCATTCATACATATTAGCTTGGTTTATTTTGGAATCATCATACATTTTCTTTTTGTGCAACTTTGCATAGATGCCCTCTTTTTTTTTTTTTTTTAACACCCACCTCCCTCTATCAACTTGATTTTCCCCCAGCATCTTTCCGCTGAGCTAGAGTCCTCCAAGCATGATGTTGAATGCTTGTCCGCAAAGCTGGAAGCGCAGACTGTAGAGCTGGAGCGCAAGTGTCAGGATAGAGACGACGCCCACGTTGAGAAATGCAAATTGGAGACGCAGCTCTCAGACGCGCAGAGCGAGCTTTCTGCTCTCCAAGATCATTCTATCCAGAATAAGGACCTCCGCGTTACCACCGAGAAGCTCTCGAAGGAAAGGGACGAATTACTCGACGGCAACAAGCGTGCAGAGGAAGAAAGAACGTCACTGAACGACCAGTTGGAGAAGCTCAAAAATTGTTTCCAGGAGGCACAGACCGAAAACGCCGACCTGAAGAGCGCCAATATCAAACAGCGGTCTGATATCGAGGATCTCGGGAAACGAAACGAGGAGAAGGATGCCACGCTGCTCAAACACCAGCAGGATGCTCATCACGCTGAAAGTAGTAAGAAGCAGCTTCTGGAGGACTATGAAAATGTCTGCAAAGAGCGCAGCAGGCTGGAGGAGGACCTCAACCAGAGCCGGTCTAAACTCGGGTGCGAGAACAAGCGGCTCATCTCGGAGCTCGATGTGGCCAAAAACGCCAAAAAGTCTCTGGATGCCAAGAACGCCGAGTTGCAAGCCAAGCTGCAGTCTCTCAACTTGGAGAAAGAAGATCTGACCATGAAGAACACCCAGCTGCAGGCTCGCGCAGAAATGCTAAGCAAAGAGAAGGCTACCGCGTCGTCCGAAATCGGCGCCGCCGCCTCGGACAAAAAGAATCTCGAGGCGGCGAAAGAGGAACTCCAGAATAAGCTCAACCTTGCCAAGAAAGAGCTGGACAGCGCCGTCCGCGAATGCGAAGACCTGAAAGCATCCCGCCTCAGCTTGGTCCAGATGCTGGAGGAATCCAAGACCAGCAGCCAGGTGACGGATTCCGAAAGGCTTGACCTCCTGCAGGAGAAGGAGGACTTGCTCGCCGCCCAACGCAAAGTTTTTCAGGAGAAGCAGGAGCTGGTCAAAGACATTGAAGAGCTGAAGGAGAAGATTGAAGTCTCCGCCCAGCAATTGACACTGTCTGGCAAAAAACTGAACGAGGTGTCTGCAACTTTGGACCAAGAGAGGCAGACCTTTCACGCACAGAATTCTGAAAACTCCGAGGCTCTGCACACGCTGAGGAAAGAGAAACTGACCCTCGAGTCGACGCTGGAGCAACAAAAGACAGATTACGAGTTTCTGGCGGCGGAGAAGGGCGAAATGGAAGCAAAGCACTTGAAGGCCACGGCCGAGGTTAGCGCCCTATTGCTAGAGCGGGACAAGCTAGTGTGTGACATCCGAGAAACAAAGGACCGATTGGACAGCTTCTCCAGAGCTCAAGGCGATGTTAGTCAGGAGAAGTCTCGTCTAGAAGGGATGCTCAAGGAAGCCGCTTGCGAGAAAAAGTCCGCCGCAGCCGAGTTGGCGTCGCTAAAAAAGGAAAAGGCCGAGCTGGAGAGCAAACTGGAGAAACGTCGCTCGGAAATTGAGCTCCTAGAAAAGGCCAATGCCGAGCTTGCCCGAGGATGCGGCGAGCTCGAAAGCGGCGCGGAGAAATCCACCGTGGAACTCAAAGGGCGAGTTGAGGAACTCACGAAAAACGCGGCGTCGTCGGAGACTAAAAAAAAGCAGCTCCTCAAGGAGATCCTGCAACTCAAAAAGCAGACGGCGTCGTTGTCCGAGGCCAAGCGCGATCTGGAGGAGCGGCTCCAGGTGGAATCCGATGACCGGACTCGCGTGGCCGCGCAAACGGAGGAGCTGCAGACCGCCTTGTCGCAACTTCGGCAGGCTAGCGACGGCATGTCCTCTCAACTTAAGAGCGCGGGGGAGCGACATACGGTTTTAACGGCAGAAAGCGATTCGGCAAAAGCAAATCTGAAGGAACAAGAGCAGGTGACCCTTCGCTTGTCTGAAGAGAAGCGAGAGCTTTATCCAAACTGGATGAGACTGCGAAGCGCGCCTCTGACCTGGAAACGGAGAAGCAGGAGCTGCTCGCCGGACGCAGTCGCTCGGAGCAGGACGTCTGCCAATGGCTTGCGGAGAAATCGCGGCTGACCGGCGAGCTCGAGAAGTTCCAGGAGGACGCCGAGACCCTCCGTGCGGGTGAGGCCGCCCTGGAGAAGCGGCGCCAGGAGGCCGTCGCCGAGAGAGACCAGCTCCAGTCCCAACTTAAACATACCGTTGCTAAGCAGCTTGAGGTATTCCTCCGTAGAGTTGCCGCCGCTAGTTCCTCTACTCTGCAAACGCACTTTAAAATATTGCCGGGCTAATGGTCACACCTGCCTCCGTCGATGCATGCTTGGTCTTCCTTCCACTTTGGCCACTTTGATACAATTTTTTTCACTTTCATCCTCCACATACTCACCATACGTAGCACCCAGTCTTTGCCACCCTTCCTTTCCTTCCTGTGGGCTTAGAACGCAAGCGACAACTCTTCTGTCTTGAGGTGTTTCGGCGCAATCGATGGTTTAAAAACCTGCGTTTCTATGTTGGAACCAAAATCTGTATGTCCACAAAGTCTCTTTGCAATTATTATTCCATTTTATTATTATTTTTTTTTGTAATCACAAAAGGAGTTGAGATACTCTTTGTGTACTCACAAAAGGTTTGGGGTGAAACATCAACAGAGATACAGATAGACTGGAGGAGTCACAGAAAGGCATAGATGTGGATGGATTTGTCCATCCAGCTCCTTATGGGAACAGAAAGTGTGCAAAAATGGCTGAAACATGAACAGTTGTACACGCGCAATTCGTATTGTGGCTCATTTAAAATACAGTCAAACCTCGGTTTTCGCCCATAATCCGTTCCAGAAGGCTGTTCGAAAACCGAAATTGTTCGAAAACCGAAACCACGCTCTTTTTAAAATAAAAATGTTTACTGAACACGTCTGCTCACAATGGAAAGCAACACGAGGAAGCGTCACTTCCTCATGTAAGGAAGGCGAGAGGAGTCAAATGGTGCATTCAAGTGCGCTCAGTTTGTTCGAGAACCGAAATGTGTTCGTCATCCGAGGCATAAAGAACTCAATTTTTTGTCAAAAACCGAATTGGTCAAGAACTAAGATGTTTGAAAACCGAGGTTTGACTGTAGTTAGATGAGGAATGCACCTATAGCAGAAAATGAAAACAAACTTTCTTAAATAATTCAAAAATATGAGTTTAGAAACAAAAGTACACAAAAATTAAAATAAATTATGACGAAAGAAAAACATTACACAAAAAATATCTAAGGAAAACAAAATTAAAAATAAAAACTTGATCAAACTTGGTCAAAAACGAATTGATGAGAACCGAGACGTTCGAAAACAGAGGTTTGACTGTATTATTTATTTTTTAATCTTGTTACGCAGACGCAGCAAAACTGTAGAAATCAGTATGGACGTCATCGGCTATCACGTCCGTCAATTGGCGCATGGCACAATAAAATTAATAAGTGAGATAAAGGGAAAATAACCCTCAAAATCACCTCCGTATTTTGTCATAACTTCTACACATGGTCTATGAATTTGATTTTAACAATGAATTTGTTCAATGGTGCGAGGAGACTTTTTGGACATGATCAGTATAATTGGGCTTTTTGCTAAATGAACACAAAAGGCCCTGACACTTGAATCTGAATAGCATCTCGTACGAGAGCTGTGTCAGACGTGGCGTCTTTGCTAAAGTAATACCTAATCTCCACATTCCGAAATCCCACTCCAAATTGTCGGCCTGAATGCGGATTATTGTGACACAGCTCTTGTTTGTACAGGCGTACCGACTGAAATGTCTGATTAGCATTCATTTCCACTTGTGTGTCCGTTCTGAGTCCACGGGTCGTATCTTTATGTACACTTCTTGTTGTAGCAAATATTTACTTGACTCGTATGTCGTTTATCCTGCCAGAAATATACGCACGGTGAACCCCCCGTTTGTGGCGAGGGAGACATTCCACACCCAAATTGTTGAACCAAACCATTTAATTTGGCCCAATGAAAGTTACGCTAACTTCATGCTAACACGATGGGAGACGCGACGGATGCGCTGGTGGAAAAAAACAAAAACTACTCAAGCACGCACGGCGCAGCAACACAAACGAGCAGCGCATCCGACAATCAAATCCCACGATGGCAAAAAAAAAAGCCACAATTTAGCGGGGGTTCGCTGCGTATGATTCGAATGCGTTCCGCAATTGACCAAAATGAGATTGATGGGCCCCGGATCAAGCCGTCGTATCATCTGCGTTGCGTGGTCGGTTGCACCGAATTCTACAAAAAAAAAAAAAAAAACATGTTCGTGGTGCTCCCCGCTCGCTTGCAGGCCTCTGAGGCGTCCGGCCAGACTGCCGAAGCGCTCAAGCAGTTGGCGGAGGAGAGAGATGCCTTGCTTCGAGAGAAGAGTGAAGCTCAAGTTCTGTTGGAGGGTCTTCGTTCTTCCAAACGAGAGATGGAGGCACAGGTAAAATTTGGGCATTCCAAAAAGAAGGAAAAAAAAAAAAAAAAGCAGTTAGCCGAGAATTGAGAAATGGATTTATTTATTTTTGATTCATTCATTCACATAGCAAGCGTTATTGTTACCACACTGTTTCGGGTCTGAAAGTAGTCGTTGCTTTTTTTTTTAAATGGTAGGAGTTGAGAATAATTCAAGACACCGCTGTATGTATTTAATTTTTCTGTATGCTGTATTTTGGTCTAATTCTTGATTGGCTTGCATTCATCGTCTGTTCAGATGGATGAGCTCAAGCAAGACAAATCAAAGTACCAGCAAGAGCTGACAGCATCCAAAGAGCAACTTGGTGCCGACAGCCAGAAGCTGGAGACTCTCACCCGGGAAATGTCAGCATCTTGCACCCCTTGCATTTTTATTCGTTACTATTTCCGACATTTTTCACTCTCTGTCCAAATTGAATGTTCAACAACACACAATGTCAGTTTTTTTTAATTTATTTTTTTCCCTCCTCCTCTTCAGCAAGGAGCTCAAGGAGGCGGTGTCAGTCAAGTCGCGCACCCTGGAGTCGCTCCAAAGCGAGAAGGACAAGCTGACTCAGGATATTGAGAACAATCACCAGGACCACAGTGAACTTATCAAGGTGGGGACACGTGTTTCAGAATGCCCAAAAGCGCCCCCCGCTTGTCATGCACCTCTGTCATAGTTGAGGATACATGTCAAGGGAAAATTGGTACACACGTGCCAATCCAAAGGAATAAAGAAAGAATAACATTGTTTGATTTTGACTTTCTTTTGCATATTTTTGTCAAGAAATGTATATTTTTGTGTCTTATATTTTTCTTTTTTTGTGTGTGTGTGTGTGTGTGTGTGTGTGTGTGTGTGTGTGTGTGTGTGTGTGTACATATACAGTCAAACCTCGGTTTTGGAATGTCTCGGTTCTCGACCAATTCAGTTTTCGACCAAAAATTTCGATTTTTTTTTATACCTCAGATGACGAACAAATTTCGGTTCTCGAACAAACTGAGCGCACTTGAATGCACCATTTGACTCCTCTCGCCCTCCTTACACGAGGAAGTGATGCTTCCTCAGGTAGACGAGGAAGTGACTGCTTTCCATTGTGAGCAGACGTGTTCAATAAACATTTTTATTTTAAAAAGAGCCTGGTTTCGGTTTTCGAACAATTTCGGTTTTCGAAAAGCCTTCTGGAACAGATTATCGACGAAAACCGAGGTTTGACTGTATGTACACACACAAAATTGTCCCATATTTTTCTATTCCTGAATGCTTTTGTCTATTTTCGTGTTTTAAAAAAAATATCTATTTATTTTTGGGGGGCCGACTAGTCCTAACGGCCAGTATAATTGAGACATTAAAATTTTCACCGCTTTTCCATTGTAATTGTCGCATCTGCATATTTTACATGTATTTTTCTTTCCTCCCACTCAGCTCAAGGACGAGCACTCAAAACTCCAAGCACAGTTAAAGGAGTTGAAACAAAGGTATGTGCGAGAACGCACGTTTCTTCATTCTTTTCTGCTTTCTTAAAAGCACTGAATAAATGCCCCTTTGTATTTTTCTCCCAAGCCTGCCATGTTATGCCTTCAGGTATTCCATTGTTAATTTCTGCTCATATTTATTTATTTTTTCTCCACTGAGTCTCAATTTCTCGAATGAAAGGTGCAGAATCAAAAGGCGAGACATTGTTCGTGTCACTAAACGTTGTTGTTGTTGGTTTTTGGGGGCTTGCGTGGCTAGCGAGAGCACTTTGAAGGAGAAGCTGGACAAAGAGAACGCCGAGTTCCAGAAGTCTGTTGGTAAAAACCGTGCCTTAGTGTCGGGGAAGGAGGAGCAGATTGAAGCCCTCAAGACGGAGGTGAGCCAGATTCGCAGTCAACCTTCACTTTGTCGTTTTTGGCTGATTTTTGTGTCCTCTGATACTGCGTTAGATTTTTTTTTTTCTCGTATTCCTGAATTTCGGGACTCATTTTCTCTGTTTACTTGACATTGTCCCATTGTGGATGTTTTCCCCCAAAATGTCGTATTTTTCTGCATTTTGTAAAACGTTAATTCTCGTCAAAAATTAATTTTTTTTTACTTAGAAAGTTTTCTCTTTGTATTTCTTTGATCCATCCTTACTCTTTTGCGTGCTTAATCGTTGTCTATATATGTTTGGGTTTTTTTGTCTTTATTTTGTGTGTAACATTTTTGGGGGGGGTTGTATTTTTTCATATTTGTATTTTCAGTCAAGTTTTTATTTTTTATTTTGTTTTTTTAGATTTTTTTTGTGTGTAATGTTTCTCTTTGGTCATATAATGTATCTTAATTTTTTTGTATTTTTGTTTCTCAACTCATATTTTTGAATTATTTAAGAAAGTTTTTTTATTTTCTGCTAAAGGTGCATTCCTCATCTAATTACAGTCAAACCTCGGTTTTCGAACGTCTCAGTTCTCGACCAATTCGGTTTTCGACCAAAAATTTCGCGTTTTTTTTATGCCTCGGATGACGAACAAATTTCGGTTCTCGAACAAACTGAGCGCACTTGAATGCACCATTTGACCCCTCCCGCCTTCCTTACACGAGGAAGTGACGCTTCCTCGTGTAAGGAAGGCAAGAGGAGTCAAGTGACGCTTCCTCGGATTATGGATGAAAACCGAGGTTTGACTGTATATGGTTTTATATTGTTTTATCTGAATTTCCCGAATGTTTTTTTTTTTTTTTTTAATCAGGTGATTTTAGGGGGCATGTTATTAGTGTACTTCCCATGTAACATGTTTTTACCTCTACTATTTGAGTTTTACTTTTTATAAGAACAATATATAATATCCTCTTTAGTTTTATATGACGGATAGATGACTAATCACGTCGTGGTCTTCATCAGCTGGCCGCCGCGCGTGGCAAAAGTGCCTCGGGGGAGACCTTGCAGACCGCCATGGCTGCCTTGGAGCAGGACAAAACTCAGCTCAAGCAGCGAGTGGAGAAGCTGGAGCAGGAGCTGGCCGCCGTTCCCTCAGGTGCGCTCCCCACTCAGGAAACTTGAATAATTCATATCAGCGGCGGATGGGCTTGCGTGACACTTTTGCGTGTGCAGGTGACGCCGTCGGCAGCGGCGGCGACAGAGCGAGGGACAAGGACACGGAGGCCGAGGTACGTGACGTCGTTCGGGACAAAAGCTCAGAGTGGATCCAAAGAAGCGAGTCGTGTGTCAACTTTTGCTTCCCTACCCTGCCCCGAATGCCACACATTTCTATTTTTTTTCAAAACTACTGCTCGTATTTTGGGGGGGCGGTCATATGGAAGCAAGCGGCTTGTAACAGGAGTCGAGTGTTGATTGTTTCAGTGTCACATTTTCGAACAGGCTCAACTGAATTAGTCACACAGGCCACTTCTTTAGCTACACTTGTGCAATCTCATCAAAAGCGCTCTTTTGTGCGTTCTTTTCAATTAAAAATTTTTTTGGGCGGGGTCAAATTTATTGAAGAAATCTCCGTGGGTTTTTTATAATTGTTCTAATTTTTGTGTTTTGTCTAATAATTATATTTCCTATTTCTTGAAATTTTCACGTTTTAATCTAATATTTGCAAGTTTTTATTTTTGGGGGGGGGGGTAGGTCACTTTCAATCATCAAAAAATTTAATATTTTTTTCCCCTTTCAGGGTTCCCACGGGTCCTTAAAGTTCATAAAAATCCATAAAAAAGAAGTTGTAAAATTATGTTCTTAAGTGTCGGTAATTTTCAGGGAAAGTTTCTTCTCAAATCAATAAAAATCCATAAAAATTAACCTGTGGTGTTAATTTAATTTGTGTATGTCATTTTCCCCACCCTTCCAATTAATAGTAATAGGCTACATGCAATAAAGCAATGATTTGAACACCTGCTCAGTGATATGTGGCCTGCTCAATGGAGAGAGTCCTTAAAAAGTGGCTACATTAGCCCTCAAAAGTCCTTAAAAAGGTCCATAAATAAAAAGCACGTGGAAGAGTGGGAACCCTGCCTTTGCTAAGACCCCTCAAAATGGACCTTGCCAGTTTGCGGGGATGATTGGATCTCATTAGAGTGTGCAAGTGTGCCTAAAGTCGAGCCCGCGCACCCTCGAAAATGTCACACTGCGCCATTTTGTGCGTGCCCGTCCGTGTGTTGTATTCTAATTTGAACCTGTTATTTTCTTCCTCTCCTTCCACCCAAATGCGGTGCTCTGTCTGCAATGCTGCAGCACCATCAGGCAGCGGTTTGTTCGTTTCTTGTCAGCTTCACTCATGCATGCGCGCATGTGTCACTTAAAGGAGACATATTATGGGTTTTTTGTTTTTTGCCCGCCCCCCTCACGCCCCCTTTTGAATTTTTAAACCGTAGTGTGCTTGACGTGCTTTAATCGATATACCACAGTGATCAAGAATCACTGACATATTTTACGTGGCCAAACACCCGCTGTTGGCTCATGCGAATCTGTGCGAACATTGCAGCTCTGCTTACCTTTTGTGCTTCGACACGGTCGTGCTTCTTTAGTTCCGCAACTTAAGCCTGCCGAGCTGCCAAGTCGTTGGGTGGGGCAACTCCAGAGAGTTCATAATTTGTATGGAAACATTTTTAAAGGTATACATCTGGGGGGGGGGGGGTTCCATAATATGTCCCCTTTAAATCTATGTGTAGTCATCACGGGGTTGGCATATGTGTTGGGGTGCTCACCACTCATTTGTCTTTGTTTTGGGCTCACGCTCGCCATTTTCACTTGATTTAAAAAGGACCATGTTCAGGGATGGGCATTTTTTCAATCTGTTGCCGTACACATTCTGAATTAATTGCATATAGGTATCATTTTTCTCCACAGATGAGATTTGCTCATTTAGCATTGTACTGTTTTCATTTTATCGTAAACATTGGTCATTTTATACATGTGTAGATTTCAAGTTCATGGTTTAATTTTTTTTAAAGTTTATTTAATCTTTTTAGTCAATAATTTCGATGTCATTTTACAATTACTGTGTTTCTTCCCCGCTGTAGCATTTTTTAATGCATAAAATGAGGAGGTTGTATTTTAAATACATAAAAATAAGATTTTTTTTTTTCCTTTTTCAAGTATTATGCAGTCTGTGCATTAATCATTTGATTTGCATTTACAAAAATAATTTTAATGCATTTTATCACTACACAATTGTATGAATATGTCGATTTAGATTTTTTAAATACCTTGATTCATTTCATTGAGTGAAACATAGCGGCCCATTCATTAAAAATCAAAAAAATGAAAAGGAACGACAGTCAATCAAGTAGCGATCGTTATTCATCCTCGGAATCAATCAAACTGTTGATCGCAAATAAATGCCCATCCCTAGTAAAATTTGTTTTTTTTTTGGAACTGTCATTTAATTATTGTCGTTTTCAGATTGACTTCCTGAATTCGGTTATCGTTGGCCTGCGCAAGGACAACTTGGACCTCAAGGACCAGATGGAGAAAATGGCCGCCGCCGCGCTCAAACGGCAACAACACCAGCGAGCCGGACGACTTTGAAAACTTTGACGGGTCAGTATCACAAAATGCCATCAAGGCAATGAAGACACCGCTCAAGGATATGCATCAGCGATTATTCAAAAGGAACAGCAAAATACTAGACAGGAGATATCTTTGAAAAGCAAATAATAGATTGAGTGTTAAAGATCTTGTACAAATATCCGAAAATACTCTTGTACATTCTGTCAGAGTGCCTGGATTGGATCGGGAACAATTCTTATTGAGAAAACATATGGGGGGGGACTTGCAACAATTCATGAATCGCCCAAAATAAAACAAGTAAAAAAAATTTTTTTTTTAATGCAGATTTTTGGGGGGGATAAAATATTCGACAAACAAAAGTATGAAGAAAAAAATAAAACTGCAACAAATACTTCCAAATACAGTCAAACCTCGGTTTTCGTCCATAATCAGATTCGAAAACCGAAATTGTTCGAAAACCGAAACCACGCTCTTTTTAAAATAAAAATGTTTACTGAACACGTCTGCTCACAATGGAAAGCAACACGAGGAAGCGTCACTTCCTTGTGTAAGGAAGGCGAGAGGAGTCAAACGGTGCTTTCCAGTTGTTCGAGAACCGAAATGTGGTTCTGTCATTAAAAAAAACTCGAAATTTTTGGTCGAAAACCGAATTGGACAAAAACCGAGGTTTGACTGTATGATATACAAAATGCTGAAAAAAAATATTAGAAAAATTCCAAATATCACGTCAAAAATACACACTTTCACAGCATATATGTACTACAAAATATGAAATTAATAATACAATATATATTGATTCAGCAGTCTGCACGTCCTTCTAGAAATCCAGCTCCGGCCTCCCTGTGTGGAATGTTCTCCCCGGGCCTGCGTGGGTTTTCTCCGGGTGCTCGGTTTCCTCCCACGTTCTTTGATTGTGCACTCTAAATTGACATGGTCATTGGCATTCAGACTTATAACCGGCACCCCCCGCGACCCTAGTGAGGATAAAGCCGGAAAATCAGCAAATGGACAGTGGGGTGGGGGGCACGGGGGGGGATCCTGTTACATTTAATTCGAGACCAAAAAAAACAAATTATGTTTCCTTGTTGCATCGTGTAGGGAGGAGAAGGAAAGCGGCAAGAAGAAAAAGAAGAAGAAGAAGAAAACGAAGCCCCCTCCCCGAGTGTTCTGCGACATCTGCGACTGCTTCGACCTCCACGACACGGAGGACTGCCCGGCGCAGGCGCAGGCGCCCGACTCGCCGCCCCACACCGCCTATCACGGCAGCAAGGGCGCCGAGCGGCCCTACTGCAACGTCTGCGAGGTGTTCGGCCACTGGAGCCACGACTGCAACGACGACCGCACCTTCTGAACGCCGCCGGCCGGCCTGGGCTTTTCCGTCCAAAAGCGTCTCGAGGGCTAAAATGCGTCCGGCTTTGGCGTTTGCACATCTTGTCACACTGATCGCCAAAAAAAAAGGGTCGGGATATTTGGCCGACATTGTTTGGCTCAACCTAAAATTCAACATAATCCGGCAGGGGAGCTCCATTTGGCGAGACCGGAGGTGTCACAGAAATGAGCAACGGGCCAAATGGAGTTCGCCTGCAAAGGTTGGAATGCATTTTTGATTCATTCAGAGGTTTCGCAATATCCCAAACTTTTTGGTGAGTAGTGTGTATATAGAGATACAGAAATATAAGTCCAAAATGATTCTATATGAAGGACACGTTTTTTTTAATGGCTGGAAATACTTTTTTATTGGAACTGTGGTGGGGTGCATGCAGGCAGAACACTTGAAACGCACTTCCTTGCTTCTTTCTACTTTGGCTTTTTTTTCTGTACAAGTGAATAAAAGTTGCGTGTTGAAATGAAGGCGAGAGCGCGTTTTTTGGCTTAGGAGGCGGTGGCGCGCCCCAGCGGCGCCACTTCGGAGGCGTGGCGCCACTTTTTCAGCTCCACGCTCAGCTCCAGCGTGGCCATCTCGGCTCGGGTGGGTGAGTCGGCGTCGCCGTCCTCGCCTCGCCGCGCGCCTGGATAGACAAAAGGGAGCAACTGGATCCAAAGGTCACACGCTCGCGCTCACCGCACGTGCTGTGAGGTACTTCGGCAACAAATGTATCATTTAAAGAATAATTTTTGGGATGTGAACTTTTAGGCATACAAAAAAAAAATAATTGCACGTACATTAAACCATGACATTTGTATACATTATGCTAAAAGCCATCGCACACTTTTTTTTGGTACCCTTTCAAAACCCATAAATATTTTATAACATTTTTGGGGGGATATATATTTTTATCTTGTAAAATATTCAAAAGATTATTAAAATATTCAAACAGGGGTAAAAACGACATGACCTAAATAAACATTACATGTAAAAAAAAAAAAAAACACTTAGAAACTAGTAAAATATTTTCCCATCGAGTATTTGACAGTAAAATACAAAACTATTTGATTTGATTTTTGATTTGACTTTTTATTTGGTCTCCTATGACTATAACTATGAAATATTTGAAACGATTATTTTCATGTAATCAACATTACGATTTTCTTCAAATGTGGCCTGTGTTTAAAAAAAAAAAACCTGTTCAATACATTGAATCTGTATACGAGCTATTTCTACTCATTTGTTTGTGTGGAGGTGAAATTCCTTTGCCGCTGCCGGTCGGGATGGTGGAGGTGCCCCAAATATTGCGCTCGGCATCCTCGTCCAAATCACCTTTGGCGGTCGCCGTTTTCTTGTTTCCAGCACGGCCTCCTTTCTTCTTGGAATCGTCCTTGGCTTTGTGGTCCACGCCCGCGATCTTCGAAGATCAACAACACAACCGCCACCACGTCAACGGCCACGCTTTCACTCCAGCGGACAAAACGTAAAGCGCCGAGCGACTCGCCTCGTCTGTTGCGGCCGCAGCGTCTTCCGGCGGAGGATCTTTGTGCAGGGGGCCGAAGTCGCAGAGCAGGTCCACTTTCGGGTATCCTCTCAGAAGGCCGTGCAGGGGCACGTGCGAGGACGCCACCACCGTGGTCACGGGCGGGTCGGCAACCAGCTCCACCACCGTTTTTTTTCGCTTGTCTTTCGTCTTGGCCTGAAGTATGCGGACTCAGGTTTTCCCTTTGGACCATTGACTACTTTCACGTTTCTCAACCCATTCCCGTGTTCAAGTGTCGGGCTCATTCGCTTGATGTGAGCTTGTCACTCTTCCGACAGTTTGACTTTTCATACGTTTCGTGCCACAAAAACTCCAACCCAATTTTTTTGTTTTTGTGGGGGGCATAAAACACTCGAAAACCGAATTGGACGAGAACCAAGATGTCCGAAAACCGAGGTTTGACTGCATTTGGTTTTCGTTCAATCAATCTCCCATCACCAAGCGCATTCTCAACACTGTCAAGCCATTCCATCATTCAGAAGTTCAGAACGTTTCTGCTTGTGACTTCCACTTTACCAACATTCAGAATTTGGGGGAGGGGAACAATGTCGCATTTTGTAGACCAAAAATAAAATCTCTTCCTATATTTCAAAACTCATTCTGCACAATTTCGTGTTTTATTTATTTATTTTTGATTGTTCGTCTCTGTGTGCCCTGCGATTGGTTGGCAACCAATTCAGGGTGTCCCCCGCCTACTGCCCGAAGACAGCTGGGATAGGCTCCAGCACCCCCCGCGACCCTAGTGAGGATGAAGCGGTTCGGAAAATGGATGGATGGATGGATTTATTTATTTTTGTCTTTTTCATGTGCTGTTGTCTCTAGCTTTTTGTTGTTTTGTTTCGTTGTTTTTGGTTGTTTTTTTCGTTTGCTATTTATTGTTTTTGATATGTTTTTTTGGTGCTTTTTTTTTTTAAGTTGCTGTTGTGTTTATTGTGTTTTGCACTTTTAGGACATTTATGCTAGCTACTTTCACATTCCAAAATAGTTTTTTTTTTTTTTTTTTTTTGCAACACCAAATTGTGTAAATAATATATATATATATCATGTGCCCTAATTTTCCCACTTCAATATCTTCATTTCTTTTAGTTTTATTATCAGCTGCGTAGCGTACTTTGAGCCCTGCTCTCCCACATTGGCCTCAGTGTGACCGGACTGTCCTCTTCTTTTTTTTTTCTTTACCTCCACGAGTATGAAGATGATAACTCACTTTTTTCCCTTTATTGTCTGCGGCTCCTTGCCCGGGTGCGTCGTCTGAAGCCTCTGCAGGCCACGACAGGATCTGAAAGTCGGGATGAAAAAGCAGATTTTTGTCTTTGCATTGAAAGTGCTCAAAAAGATTGCTTAGGTGCTTTGAAGTCCTCCCATTTGAAAACGGCTCTCCGTACATTCGACAACTTTGTCAAAATACAGTGGCCTCGTTGTTTTTTTTCCTACCGCTGTGGATGTCAACGGTGTACAAAAGACTTCAACATGGGTTTAGTACATTACAGACTATTTTATTATTATTTTTGTAAGCCTTGTGTACAAGTGTTAAAGCAGTACTTGTCCGAGTATATGTGTCTAATACGACTTTCCCACTGCCGCAAAACCACGGGTAAACACGCTTTTTTGGGCAGTGGGAAAGGCTCACTGGCCAGTATCGATCCGTGTGCACCAGCACGCCATCGGAGGCGGGTTGCGATTGCCTCTGCTTGCAGTTTGAAAGCCTAACACGGGACTTCCCGGGAATTACGTGATGACATAGGCGGTATGTCATGCGTCATAACATCGCGCGCCATCGGCCTTCGTATATAACCACGCCCCCACAACAAAGCTAGGAGATCGCCCCTTAAGCTGTTGTCTCAGTACTGTAGTGGCAAAGAGTTGATGCTCCGCTGCTTTTCGACCATTTTGAGGACGGTAAGAAGCATTACAAAAAAAAGAACGCTCGCTTCCATGTTGCTTTGTTTACCACCAAGAAATCTGTCGCACTATCATCTACGCCAGTGTTTTTCAACCGCTGTGCCGCGGTAAAATATCCAATTTGTATGCCTGTGCGGTCTATGGCCCAGAAAGTAAGCATGTAGTACCCTCTCATACCGCTAGGGAGCAGCATCAGCTAGCCAATTGCCTTGTGTTTTGACCACGAGAGACAAGCGAATTTGTGCCGCATGAATGCAGGACGACAGTGAAACAATAAATATGAAAGATTATAAAATACTTTTTTTTCTTTGTGCTCATTTGATTCCAATTCAAGCGTCATTCTTCAATGTTAAAAACGGTTACAGTGACAATATAACACGTTAATTGTTAAAATAAGCGTTTTTTTTTTTTTTTTTACATTTTCAGCTCGTGGTGTGCCGCGCGATTTTTTCAATGAAAGAAGTGTGCCTTGGCTCAAAAAAGTTTGAAAAACACTGATCTACGCAATCACAGCGTGGTGACGTAACCAGACGGAAAGTGGTGGAAGGGGCGGGGGGGCGCAGAATCTCCTTCTGTTGGTCAATGGGAAAGGGACAATATGCCAATTGGTCGCCACGGATCACTACTACCCACTAATTTCAGTGGGAAAGGGGCATAAGTATCACCTCCCTCCCCCCTTCTCAAAGGGTCTCATTTTGCCCGTCCCTTACCTTTTCCTGCTCGATAAAAATGCAAAATCCTTGTTGGAGGAATTTCTGGAAGCCGCTCAGGTCTCGCACGACGAAGGTCACCGTATCGCCAAAGTCGACGCTGTCCGCCCACGGCTGAGACGACGTGCTGTATCTCGACTCTGTGACTCAGACGACGTGGCAACAAAAATGATCTGCGTGGTTTATTTTCACCCTGCGAGCTAAATGAATCAGTTGATGGTTGATCAGTGGTGGGCGGTCGTTGTTAGCAAAAGACTTGCACTGATGGCGTAACATGAACAATTAGAGATGAAAGTGGACTTTCCTGAAAATTCCAGAAAATACAAATATATACATATACATATATATATATATATATATATATATGGCGAGCTCATGAGAATGCGAGGGCTGGGGTGTTACTGTTCATTATGTTAGTGCCACACCTTGGCTACACTCGTAAAAGCAAAACAACAAACTCAAAAGGCAATTTTTTCCTCAATTTTCCAGAGGAAATTTCATGAAAATGCAGAATTCCGTGAAAATCCGGAGGACTTTCATCTCCAAACAAATAGCACTGACTGAAATTTACCGCCTAAATTTGTTCCATGAAATTTATCATCAACAGCTCACGCTCGATTCTCTCTTTTTTTTCCGAAAATAGATTGTTACACCGATTATAGATGTATCAAGTTATGACATATTCCTATTACAACGTATATATTGTGCTGTGTGTTAGTGACTGTGTTATACGGTTGCAAGCATGTTATTCGGGTGCACCATTCGTTATCGTTATAAATTCATGTAAGTGTTTTTAAATACACGGTGTGATTCAACTGTAAGAAAAAAAAACTTTACTGCGTTTGTAAATGTGTCTTTACTCAAATCAGAGTGTTTTTACATGTGTGCAATGTGTGATTGTATGTTATAAGTGTCCTAGTGAGTTATTATGTTTCCAATTTGTAATTCCTTCTTTTATAAATGTTATTACGTGTCAAAAATGTATTGGTGTGTTATTAAATGTGTATTACGTTGTTTGAATATTAGTCAACATGTAATTACATCATATAAATGTGTTATTACATATAAATGTGTCATGCGGGTGCTTTCGTAAATGTGTTATGTCATGAATTTGAATGTATTCATCTTATGACATTATTAATGAATTGTATGTGGATAATACATGACATGTTGTAGATGTGTTCTTGATGTTGTAAATACGTTATTGCTATTACCAGAGGAGAAGGCAGCTCTTTCCTGGCTGCCGGCTGCCGCTTGGACTACCACAGTCTCTTTGACAGTCCTCTTGTTGGGCAACTGGATTGGTTCGGCACCCTGGTCCTGACCCTGATCCTGCCCCTGCCCCTGACTCTGACGCTTCGCCGCAGCGCCAATCACGACTTCCTGCAAAGAATGCCATCTTGCGTCTGTGACTGCTGAGCGAGCTGCGTGAAGAGGAGCAGGCGCATGGTACCCGGTAGGCGGTGCTCTGGTGACTGAAGAACATGTACGAGATCACGTAGCTATAGCTGACCACCGGGAACTCCGGAGCATCGGGGTCCGCATCCAGCTGCGGGTCCGGGACCCCCTGCATCACGCCCACGCACACCGTGGCCGACGCCCAGTCCACCAGAAGGTCTGACGTGACAGCCAACAAAGACGGAAAAAAATCAAGATCAGGGAATCAGGAGGCGCAAACTTTAGAGCTCAGCCGCCACGGTTCCGCTTGATTTAACAAGTGTAAAATATCGAAACTATTGTTCTTTTAACAATAAAAGATTTTTATGTGCACGTGTATAATTCATTGTTAATTATTTGAAAACAATGAAAATGGCTTCTCTTGCTAACATTTTACTAGTTTAGGTCAAACTCTTCAATAGTAAAAAAAAAAATTCTGCAGACTTTAAATTGTTATTGCATAGACAAATTGAAAAAAATTTAATGAAATGAAAATGTGAATGAGCTCATTTCACTATTTTTGTATTTTACATAAAATTTTATAAAAATTCAAATGAATTTTAGATTTCTTTAGATTTGAAGAAGTGTTTTATAAACAAATTGAATAAAACATATTTAAAAATGTCGCTTATGATGAATCTATTTGTAGTTAACCAAATATTTATTAAACTGAAATACAAATTCTGTTTTATTTTGTTTGAAATGCATGATAATCAGTTAAATGAAACAAAAAAAAAAAGTGTAATTGGTCATTCAAAAATAATTCATGCTCATTCTTAATTCATATTTCAATTTTTTTTCTTTTTTCATCTATTTACAATCAATTGTCAAATAATTTTAACGAGAGATCAAAAAAGCAACATTAAATTAATTGATTTTGGTGAGAAAAAAAAATCCATTCAATCCAATTAAGAACGAACGCGGATGCGAAGGAACGCCGGCTGGCCCCTCACGGCTCATGTTGGCCATCCCCCGGTAGCGGTGTCGCTCCTCGGGCGCGATCCAGGCCGCGTCCAGGTAGGAGAGGCGGGGCAGGGCGTCCACGGCGAACCCCGGGTACGATGGCGCCAGCGTGAACGGGTTGCCCTCCAACACCAGCGTCCGCAGACATGGCAGTGTGCCCAGGGCCTTCAGCAGGGGGCGCTGCTCCCTGAAGTCGCACTCGCTCAGGTCCAGACACACCAGCTCAGGCCTTTCTCAACCCCCCCCACAACACACACAAAGAAAGGGATTTTTATAAAAAGTCCATCCATCCATCTTCTACCGCTTATCCGGGGCCGGGTTGCGGGGGCAGCATCCGCACTATAGGGCGCACCAAAAAGTCAAATTTTTCTTAAAAGCTCACCGAGCGCCTTAAAATCCGGTGCGTCTTTTGTATGGTCATTACGGTAATACATCGACTCCAAGATGGCTCCTTCCTGGACCCATGCTTCCAATGTTATAAATTGCTGTTGGTTCAGTGAACTGTGCCGCTGCTTTATTAAATAGGTTTTTGTTGCAGCTCCGAAAAAAGGAGAGCTGTGGTGTTCTTTTTTTTTTAAACAGTCTCAACAAATACAGGTACGTCTTTGTCGGTCTCCGTGCCTTCTCCTCCGTTCCACCCGAGAGGCGTTCATGGCCGCCTCCGAAAAACGTAAATTAATTCTTACTTCAATGAAAGCACGAAGACAATCAAGCGAGGAACTCACAAAATAAACTCTGTAGGGGAGGAAATATAATTTATTTTGTGATTTCCTCGCTTGATTTTCTGTTTTGCTGCATTATTTTCAATTTTCGTAGTTTCATTTAAGTACAGTAATTTCAGTTCGTTTACATTTTTCAGAGGCGGTCATGAACGCCTCTCAAGTTGAACGGACGCCTCTCGAGTTGAATGGAAGGAGCGTAGCACCATCTAGTGGACACATTGTAGATTGCGCCTTTTAGTCCGGAGCGTCTATTATATGAAAAAAAATTACAAAATAGCCATTCATTGAAGGTGCGCCTAATAATCCAGTGCGTCTTTTCGTGCGGAAAATACGGTAGTTGTATTTTTTTTCTTTTCTTTAACCATTTCAGGGACACTGCAGTGGACACCAAATCATGTGTTCAGGTCACAGGGTGCATGAAAGGGTTAAATACAGCTCGTTTTAAACATGGAATTAGGTTGGAGTTTTAGTTTAGCATTTGAAATGAGTTGAGAAGAAAAAATACTGCTTTGATGCCCTCTAAGGAACTAGTCAGTTGAGGAGCAACCATTGGCTTCCTGTGAGCTGGGTGACGTCTCGATGGGATCCCAGGCGGTTGGCAGCCAGACCGAGGTACTGCAGGCGAGGGGGCGGAGAGATGGCCAGCCGGCCCAGGGCGCGCAGCTGGTTGGCACGCAGCTCCAAAACCTGCAAGGCACGCATTTCCAATTAGCTATGGCACGTACAGAGCCTACTGAACGTAAGAAATTAGCATTAGCCTTTCAATGTTGGGTTCCAAAAGAGAGTTGGGGTTGAAACTATCGTTACGATTTCAAATTCGGGTGAGGCTTTCAAAATTTAGGGCAAGCGGGACAAATTCGGGTCTGAGTTTCAAAATTGGATTTCGAACTTGAGTTAGGATTTCAAAGTAGGGAGGGAAACGAGGGCTTGGATTTCCAAATACTGTTTCAACCCAGGATTAGGGATTCAAAGTAAGGTTTCAAGTTAGAGTTACGTTGTCGTGGTTAGTGTTTGTAAAGGTTTTTACATGTTATAAATTTATGAATAAGTGTTTGATCATGAGTTACTATTCCATCCATAAGCTGAGGTGTTGTTAAGGGGTTAGTCAATGCCATACAACACCTCGATTTTGCCAGCGTCAAAGCCTTGTGACATTGTCCGTCATGTTACTGTGATTTTTTACAAGACAGCGGGAGGCATCGGCAAACCTTTAGCGTCCTGGGGAGGTTCTCGGCTGAGATCTCGCAGATGCGATTGGCGCTGAGCACAAGTTCCTGCAGGTTGCAGAACTTCAGCAGGTAGCTGTCGATCACAGACACCTCAACAAGGCCAAGCAGCAAATCGCAGTCAACAAATGTGAGCCTCCACATCCGGCGCGGAGAAAAGGTCGACAAAAGAAGCTTGCTCACGTCCTTGTCGACGATGCGCAGCTTCCTGAAGTAGCTGCACACAAAGTCGGCGTCGAGTCGCTCGGGCTGCGCCACGGCCACGCGCTGGAGGGCGGCGGCCTGCGGGCTCCACGGCTCGTCGTGGTGCCACGGCGAGTGCGGGCAACTCAGCAGATCCAGCAGCGTGTCCGTGTCCTCCGTCACCGGTTCCGCCTCGCTACCGCCGCCGCCGTCCTTCCTCTGTTGTTATTGTCGACACAAGTTTGTTTTGAAGGGTTTTTTTTTTTTCCATTTATGTTGTAAATAATCTGATGTTATTTGAACTTTTTTAAATTCAAACATTTTTTAAAATTGAACTTTTTTTTGTCTTTGTCAACAGTTGCGTATTTATGCTATTGGGAAAAAAAATGTACACTGAAAAAAGGCACTTGGTTTTCGGTTTTCCGTGATAAAAATGTGCTAAACCAACATATCTTGTGTTTATTTTTGAGGAAGATATAGGGGAAAATTACATTGGTTTACCACATTTTAATGAGCAACCGATGCACAGTACATGTTCGAATTACATACATGCAAAGGATGACATTTTTAAAAGTTTTTTCAAAACAATTGATTTAAAAATACTTTCCAAAAGTATAAGACTTAAAGTAATTGACAAAAAGGTTAAAAAAAAAAAATTTAAAAAGCTTTTTGTTCCGATCTGTTGTTCTGACTTTCGATTTGTCGCACCGTGTCGTAAAAAAGGCGCCAAGACGACCGCGTCAACGCCCTCACTCACCCAGCTGCCTTTACCACAAGGAAACTGGTCGAGGCACAGGCGGCGAATATGCTTGTCCAAAACGGCCGACAGCGCCACCGAGCTCATGCTGAGCTGCACTCCCTCGCTCGGTTCTCCGTCCTTTCCGTCCTTTCCTTCCTTTCCTTCCCGCACCTCGTCTGCTCGTTGTTGGACTCAGCCGGCGATGGTTGCCAGGCAACCGCGAGCGCGAGTTCCTGGTCAGTCAGTGGACAGAAGTAACGTCACTCAAAAGAATTCGGCGCATTTGATTGGTCAGCGCGTCGCCGCCGTTTCGTCATCAAACATTCATCGTTCAAAGTCGACCACAAGAAAGCAGTCAAATGCATCGTGTCACAAAAAGACACAAATCGTCCTTGAGGATAATTTGCATTCCTTCAGAAAATTTCTTGCCAACACAAATTATTTTATTTTTTAATTGAATGGTTTATATTACTACTAATAATAATAATATTATTAATAATGTACTTTTAAACTTCAAAATGTCATCTGAGTTGAATTTAGGTCTGTAAAATTGGGGAAATAAAGAATACAGAAAAGATCATTGAACGCAAAGACATGATTGATGGATTGATATTAAAACTTCATTCTATTGCTGTGCCATTTTATCTATTTTATAATCTTTGAAATCTGGTAGTGGTCAAAGGAATACAGTACTGCAAAAAGGTTCGTTAGAAATAAAATGTAACCGTGGCTATGTCGTGTTCTGCACACGCGTAGTGGAATGGAGGAAGCGGTGACCGCTATTCATTGTTTGGCATGTAGACTCAGCGAAGGACCGATTTTACATGTCCGGCTTCGTCTGTCAAGAGTTTGGCTGGCAACCAGATCAGGGTGTAACCCGCCTACTACCCGATGACAGCTGGAATGGGCTCCAGCACCCCCGCTGGTAGGAGGATAATTCGGTTCAGACAATGGATGCATGGAGGGATGTCTAGAGGGCCCCCTCCCTGCGTTGCAACAGTGCGTTAAGTGCAGCCTAAAGTTCAGCCCCGTAAAAGTCTCCATTGCAAAAGAAAAATTCCTGCGAACCTGCACGTCCTCACTTAACACTCCCCTACTGGGAATTCCCCATCCAATCTGATTGTCTCATCGCTCACTCTGAGGCAAAGGTGCCGAATCGGAACGACGTCACGCGTACAGTGCTGATCGCTTAAGATTCTTCTCTTGCATTTTTTTTTTTTTTTTTTTTTTTAATTCCACGAATGTCTTTATTCACTTTTCCGGAGTTCAATTTGAACGCGGATGTTGTGTTTCGACGGGTAACAGGTGTCATCAACTTCTTGAAGTCATACCGCCTGATATTCATAAGACATTAACTCACCGTGCTCACAGCAAATTGTGAAATATTGTAGTGATGCCAAGTTTTTTTTCTTCAGAATAAAAAAAAACTCTTGGCATGTATAAATAAGCTTGTCAAATGATGATGTCAGGAGCGTGATGATTGTACTGCAAAGTGAGCTGCATCTTCCACTTGTGCTTTTGCTGCAGCTGTCCTGCATCGTCACGGTGACCTGCGCCGGCGACGCGGTCACGATGCTGCGGGAGAACCTCACGAAAGTGGAGCTGGCCTTGTGTCATTTAGTTGCGGCCGAAAGGGATTACGTAAGTCACTTTCTAAATATTATAATAATAATAATAATAATAATAATAATACATTTTATTTGTAAGCGCCTTTCAAGACACCCAAGGACACTTTACAATCAGACCAAACATTATTATATTTAGAGATAGACATTTGCAACAGAACAACGGATACATTCACATATACTCAAGACTATGTCTTTAAGAAACAGGTATTGTACCGTATACATACATTTTTTAAAAATTCCCCCCCCCAGAAATTCACATTTTATATCATTATTATTATTATTATTAGCACATTACTATGATTATTATTTATTATTATTTAGAGATGTTTTTTCAAGAAGAAAAAGTCAAATATTTTTGTGAAGAACGTCATGTATTTGAGAGAATAGGGAATATTTTGTAGAAACAAATCGTTAGCCACCTTCCCCGAAGGGAAAAAAAAATCTAACATTTCGGGAGAAAAAGTGGTGTGATATTGAGAATTTTTTAAAATATTCTTTAAAGGGAAAAAATGGGGGGGGGGGAAAGGGTTATGTTAGAGAATAAAGGTCAAGTTATTGTAAGGAAAAAACAATTTTGGAAAAAGGAGGAGGAATTTTTTGAGGAAAACGAATATATCTTTTCAAGAAACTACTTCCAGATAGAATGTCATCGATTTCCTCATTTTTCCTCAATATTTCGGTGATCGCTGCCAGTCACATTGACTCTTCTTATCTCCATGCACATTTAAAATGATGGGTTGCTGTGAATTTTCTGCACATTAGGTTGATTTGACCCTAGATCGAGTTAAATGGTGACCCGGGGTAGTTTTCCTTACCCCTTTTTGGATCAAAATCTTGACCCGACCCAACATGCTGGGTCAAATCCTCCACGGCGTACGTTGGGTATAAATAACCCGCACTGGTTAGTTCTTTCAATTGGGATTTCTCATTTTGTTTTTAATTTTCTTCCGCGATGGACCATGAAGTCGTTCTCCTTGTTTTCCCGCTTTCTGTGACAATGGACAGTTCCGACGTTTTTTTGTGTGTGTGTGTGTGTGACACTATAACCTCTGGTGTCCAGGTGCAGCACATTTTCGGCGGGAACCGGCCGCCGAAATCCTTGGACCCCATGCCGGGAATAACCATCCCGGTGGGGAACAGCAGCGCCGAAGTCAGAGCCGCGGTGCGGTGCATCAATGACTACTTGGGGCGACAAATTCCGGCCATCGTCGGGAATGTGACTCGCCAGCACCGCGGGCAGTTGCTGCACAACGTCGGGACCTTTTACAAACAATTCAAGGCGGCCGTGGTGCTGCATCCACAAAATGCGACCGCCGATGGCGCGTTGTCAGAATGCCATCGATCAATCGACAGGTGGCAGACTTACAAGTTGAAGATACAAGGCCTTCGCATTATCTACCACACCCGAACATGGGTGGAGGATTTCATCAGTTCGCAGCCCAGCTGTGATTAGTCTGATGGAGGAACTGTTCACTTGACTGACTACTACCTATTAAGATGCAGAAAATACAGCTGTGTTTTATTGTATTCTATTCTATTTTATTTGATCTATTCACTATGTATTTATTTATTTTAACACTTATTCACAATGTTTTCATTTCAAGTTGAAATAAAGTGTTCGGAACATTCCTAACACAAGCAACCCAACTGCACTAGATTTCACAGAGCGTTTAGGACGCACCCGGGCATTTTACGGCCCGCGGTCCGAGTTGCTTGGAATTAAGAAAATAAAAGCTAGAGTACTTTCAAAATTTGGGATGAGGCATGCATGTTGAGCCGCGGCCAGGCTCTTCCAGGCCTCGGAATACCTGCTTGGAATTAAGAAGATAAAACCTACTTTCAAAAAATGTGGCATAGTGCGTGGACTATAACAGCAGTAGTTTTACTTCGAAAACCCGTTTACGCTGTTCGTTCGTCTTTTACGCACAGGTGCGGTAATCGAGTCCACGTGTTTAGCAATAAGTCACGACAATGGTAACCCTTCAAAATGTTCGCCCATACCCCCAAAAACCGAAGGTGGGCGCTGAATGCCGTGGTTTCGAGAAAATACGGACTGTTAAATATGTATTTACTGAAATCAGGGGTAACCCCGTGTGTAGTTTGTGGTGAGCCGGTCGCCGTCTTGAAGGAGCATAACGTGAGTCGGCATTACGAGACGAAAATAAATCATTCGCCTGAGGCTGGGGGAGTGCGGTTATCCGAAGATTCGCTAGCGAATTTTGAAAAATAACAAGGCTATTTTACCAAGCTACCGGGAAGCAGTAAACAGAGGCAGCTTTCTGATAGCCCACAACATCGCGAAGAAGACGAAGCCATTTTTTTGGACGCCATTTTTTCATCGCTGCTACATCGGATTAATAAAGCATGGTGTGCGCATGCGCAGTAAACGGTTGTACGGGGCTTTGTTGCTTCGTAAGGGGAATCGTAATCATTTATTAGGGCAGCTATTAGCCTAGGTTGACGGGTATGGGACGGAGGAATTCGTTCAAGAGTGCTACAGCGCCAATATGTCCGGGGCAAGAAAATAAATTCAACAAGTTCAGACTTTCTCTTACTGATGAGCATCTGTAATGCGCAGGAAATTTGAGGGGAAACATATTTCAACAGTAATGACGTAGAGAAAACACGCACACACACGCAATAAAAAAAATGATGGGGGTGTGTAGGTGTTGTATTTTTCAGTGGAGGTTGACGTCATTGTGTAACAGACTAATTGTGTAGACCACAGCATTGCAGAACACGCTTGGAGCCTGCACTCTCCCCCAAGTACAGCGATAGAATTAAAAAAAAAAAAAAAAAGTCCAAACACCAGTAAACAAATTTGTCAAGTGGACAGTGCCTGAGGACACTCGCATAAAGGTGGAAGATCACTTTTGATAGGATTCGTACCACAATGGAGCGTTTGGTCTTCAGAAGGTCCATGAAGACGATATGTGACGAAGGCGGTTGACCTTCCAAAAACATGACAAGGCACCGTTGTCTTTGAGGGGTCCATGAAGACATTACACCATGGTGGATTTTGTCAGCAAAAAGTTTGCTCGAGGAAAAACAATGCATTTTGTCCTTGAAATGTGTAGGGGGGTAAAACACGACTGCTTTTCGTCATCAAAAAGTGTGTCAATCGTCAAAAATGATCATGCTGTGAGTCATCAGGAAGTTTGTACACCTGGACAATGCATTTCAACATCAAAAACTTTGCCGGAGATAAAACACAATGGATTTTGTCAACAAAAAGTTTGCTGAAGGAAGGACATGATGCATTGGGTCATATATATATAAAAAAAAAAAAAAAACCTGACCATGCATTGTTCCATCAACAAAAATATTGAGGACAACACGTGACAATAGCTCAAAGAAGTTGTTGAAGAGGAAATGTGACCATGCATTTTTCTGATCAACAAAAAAAAAAAAAAAGACCATAAAATCCTTGTGTAATCAAAACATTTGTTCAAGACGAAACATGCCAACGGACTTCGGCATCCAAAAGTTTGTTCAAGACAAAACCCGCTCAACTTTTTTTCAGTCCACAAAAAGGCATCGAGGACAAAACATGACAATGCATACTTTTGTGATAAAGAAAAAAAAAATGTTGAGTACAAAACATGATCCTGCACTGTTTTATGACCAACCATGTGAAAGACACCATGTCGTGATTAAATAAGAATTGTCACCCTCCCCCCCCCCAAAAAAAAGCACAACCCCTGGATTTTGTTGGCGACTAAAACCCGTTGAAGGCAAAGACGACATCTTTTGTCATCCACCGTGCGGAGGACCAAAAATGACGATGCAAACGGTTGACGACAAAACGGGCCACGGTCTGCATCCATGCTCACAAATGTTGAGGACAAAGCACGGCGCGGCCTTCTTCCCTGATTAAAAACGTTAAGGCCAAAACATGACACTGCGTGAGTTCTTGACATTTGTTGCAAGAGAACAACGCCACACTGTGCGATGTGGTGACCAAAACAACTTTGGTGAAGACAACAAAATGCGAAGACACCGTTTCACGCGCTCACCGGCGCTGCCCTGAGATCCCAAAAAAAGAACGTGATGTTGATCGAGAGAACTATACACACACATGCACGCACACAAAAAAAAAAAAAATCCAGACAGTTAATATACTGCCATGAAAAAGTATTTTCCTCCTAAAATTCTTATTTTGGTCGTTTCTCCCACTTGAATATTTCGGATGATCAAACGAATGTACAAATGGAGTAAACAGGAAATGCAGTTTTAAAATTGAGATTCTATTTATGTCGGGAAAAAAAAAATGAAAACACAATTCCAAGCGACCTGCTGCCCCTTGTGTGGAAAAAGGAATTGTTTCAAAACAGCATTTGATGTTTACTTTGACATCGACAAGTATTTGATGAACGGACAATATTGAAGTGAGGAAACAATGCAAAAAAAAAAAAAAAGAAGCCAACTACTTTTTCACTGCACTGTACACATTTAAAGAGACAAGTGAACAATCCGTGTGTTTTATTGCCATTTCTGTGAAGCTCCCTATGAGGGCTGTAGGTTGTGTCGCTCACCAGAAAAGGGCTGAGTAAGCAAAATGCGAGACGGACGGAAGCGGAAAAAAACCCAACCCCAGCTACATTCTGGTGTCGAGCTTTATGAGGAAAAAACAAACGTAGCAAGAGATTTCCCTTTTGAACGCAAACTGCTTTCAAGGTTGTTCATAATAACCCGCGCCAAGGCAAACATGCTGCTTTCTCTGTTTCTGTGTCACTCAAATAATACATTTGGAAAAAAAAAAAATCATTATGGCACAGATGACAATGGAAAGCCTCAGGTGCTCTATTTTCGTCGCCAGGCGCACGCGCCCTCGATGTAGGAAATGGTGCGTCTTCATTTTTGTGCCAGGGGCAAGTCAGGTTGACGGGGTTTGGGAATTTGGCTTGACATCGCTTGGAATTGTGCCAGTTTCCATTACAAGTCCACCGTGCTGCAGACAATTTGGTGACGGAAAGCAAACTTGATTTTAGACCCCGTGAAATCGGGTCTAAGTTGTGGCGCCGGTGGCGTCACACAATTTTGGTGGATTTGATCCAGGCCGACAGATTCTGTATTCTGTGTATGTGCGGTGGATGTCATCGAAATCCTTTTGTAAATCGGACACAATCAAACCCTGTGAATCATTGTAGAACTCAATCAATCAAATGAATTATGAATTTTACATCCTCCAAACCGGAAGATCTTCTTGCAATTCCTACTAAACATACTTTGCGCGAACCGACCTTCTGCACGGACGCCGGCGAGTCCAAGTCGACCGCGTGCCTCTCCTGGAATGGGAACGAGGGGGGAAGCCGCTTCGATTGGCTGGGAAGCACGGTGGCTCTGCTCAGTCCCACAACGGCGCAAACATCCATTTCAAACTGCGCACCTCAACAAAAAGGCCAAATAAAAAGAAAACTCCGCCCACGAGCACAGTGAGACTGCATTTCGCACTCGACTGGAGCTGGGAACAAAAACGGAGCCCATCGTGGTGTGAAAAGACGAAGATGAGTTCAGTCCTCCATGATGCTGATGATGATGATGAGGGGGAGGAAGAAGACCGTTCGTCATCAGATGGCCTGAGAGGGTGTGAAAAGACGAAGATGAGTTCAGTCCTCCATGATGATGATGATGAGGAGGAGGAAGAGGATCGTCATCAGATGGCCTGAGAGCAAGGCTCCACGTCGGCGTGCCTCAGGGCCTGGATGGCTTCTTCGGGCAAGCGGGAAGGGTCACTGAGGATGGACGTGCTGGTGCTCAACTGGCAAAGGCTGCTGCTGACCACTGACACACACACACACACACACACACACACACGACACTTTATCCAATTTCCTGTTATTTGTTACTTTCACCCCGCACCAAAAAAAAAAAGATAATATGATAATCCAAATGTCCTACTTTCAATTTAACTTTTATACTCACCAAAAAATGCAAGTTATGGTCTATGGCAACAAATTGAAAAAAAATAAATGTCATTTTTAAATACAGTCAAACCTCATTTTTCGAACGTCTCTGTTCTCGACCAAATCGGTTTTCAACCAAAAATTTTGAGTTTTTTATGCCTCGGATGACGACCGAATTTCGGTTCTCGAACAAACTGAGCGCACTTGAATGCACCATTTGACTCCTCTCGCCTTTCTTACACGAGGAAGTGACGCTTCCTCATTTAGCGTTCCATGGTGGACAGACATGTTCAATAAAGATTTTTTTTTTTTAAAGAGCGTGGTTTCGGTTTTCGAACAGCCTTCTGGAACGGATTACGGACGGAAACCGAGGTATGACTATAGCTGTTTTCAATTTCAGTCCACTGCCTTAGAGGAAATAATTTATAGTCAATTTTTGGTCAAATATTTTTTTGGGGGGGGGGGGGGACCAATTTCACATCCACAATTTAAAATCCCCCCTCCCCCCCCAACTTAAACAACAACAAGAAACTCCACGTGGGCTACAAAGTCCAACATGACACTGACATTCATTCCCGTTCTTCATTTGACTAAACAAGCTTGAAGTCGTGCCAAAAGCGGGTCATCGTTCATCTGTAACCGTGACGGCCGCTTGCTCACCGTGCTACAAAAATCTTTCCATTCAGCTTTTAACGTACATTCGCTACCACATCATTTTTATATATTTTTTTCTTGACAGATCATGTGAAAATTAGTGCAATGTTTGTTTGCTCAATAATTACTCACTGGGCCGGAGAGCGACCAGGGAGCAGTGACGTTCGAGCCACTCCAGCGTGGTCTTGCAAAGCTCCGTCCCGCTCGCCGTCGACACCATCTTGTTGAAGGATTCGAAGAGAGGCTTGATGATGACGCTGAACTGAGGTGCGCGACGTCAAGGCTCAGGTTGGTATTGTGTGGCGATGCCGACTTAAACTCGCCCCCCCCCCTTTGTTTTTTTTAAACACGGTTCATCATGGACGCCCCCGCGTACCTGGTTGATCCTGCCAGTAGCATATGCTTGTCTCAAAGATTAAGCCATGCAAGTCTAAGTACACACGGCCCGTACAGTGAAACTGCGAATGGCTCATTAAATCAGTTATGGTTCCTTTGATCGCTCCGCCGTTACTTGGATAACTGTGGCAATTCTAGAGCTAATACATGCAAACGAGCGCCGACCTCCGGGGACGCGCGCATTTATCAGACCCAAAACCCACGCGGGTCCGGCTCCGGGTACGGCAGATCTTTATTTGGTTATTTGTGCAGTTTTGTAAAGAACACATGCTAGTCCAAATTTTTGAGTTACGCGCCTAAAGAAAGAGCTGTGGTGTTGTTTTTTTAAAAACGTACACTTAATTTATGCTTTTAACAGTCTCGACAGAGACAGACGCGTCCGACTCCGTGCCTTCTCTCTTCTCGTTCGACTCGAGAGGCGTTCAAAGACAGCCTCTGAAAAACGGAAATTAATGATCACTCCACTGACACTAAGAAAAGCGAAAATAAAGCACCAAAACAAAAAAATCAAGCGAAGAAATCACAAAATAAATACTATGGTGGCGTTTGTAAACACACAACAAAGGAATGATAACAAACAATTCTGAGACAGTCCAGTCTCCTACATACATACAGCATGTGCTTCCTTCATTGTAAGTATTATAGAAGGCTTTTATTTTTTTGCGGCTCCAGACATATTTGTTTTTGGGGTTTTTTTTTTGTCCAATATGGCTCTTTCAACATTTTGGGTTGCCGACCCCTGGGCTAGGCGAATTGTTCATGAACATTTTGGTATTTAACTATAGAAATCTTGATTGTTTTTATTTTTTGTAATTTTATGTGTTGGTTTTATACCAAACTTCAGATCGGAATAAGAGACACCGTGAGGCAAGTGTGCTTTACGTCGCATTTGCAGAAGTGTGCAAGAGCGTCTTCTTTCTGTTTCTCCTGTGATGTTATATACTGGATTTGTTTTTTGACAATGACAGAATGAGAACATCTGCCGAGACATACGTTTGGAGGGGGGGGGGGGGGGGATCCAGTGGATCGGAAAATGGATGGATGGATGTTTAGGGGAGGGTAAAAGTAGAAAAAGTAGTAAAAATGACACTGCTTCTCTGTAGCGCTTTGTACATGTCATCTTGAAGCCGAAAGAACATTCTAGAACACATGGCGCACATTTTACAAGGGTTCAACGCGACACTTGATTCAAGGGAGGGCAAACCAGGTCGTTGAAAGCGGCTCCATCTTCCGCAAAAATTCTTGTGGAGCCCAAAACCAGGTGATGATGATGTGCAACTGTTCCACCGAGGATTCCTTCCGACCACAGTAAATTTCCCCCACACACACAAAGAAGCATCTTAATTACGGACCGAGCCAACGTGACTTGTGCGCTCTCAGACTGTAAATACAAACGACGAGAAAGAGGATACAATCCAGAACTTCCAGTCTTGCCGGGAACGCAGCTTGACGTATTCCGTGAACCTGTGCTGCATGTGGTCAAAGCGTCGCTGCGTAACCTGCGCTCCCGTGGCTGGCATCTGATCGTGACACAGGCTGCGGTTGACAAAACACAAAAGGCACGAGCCCGTGAGGCCAACGACGACAGGGAACTCATTTACTCCCATCCGCAAGGGTTTAATCGTGTTGTTTGGCACGCTAAAATCTTTTTGCAAGGCTTGCACTGAGGCAAACGCTGACATTTATTTGAACAACCATTAAGCCACGCGTTCATTCGGCGTCCGTACGCCACACGCACAAAGAGTTTGAACGGGTCAGCACTTGTCTTGTCAAAAGACACTTTTGGGCTCGAAATTTCCTCCTGCGTATTTTCCCTCAATATTGAGACAGAGAGAGAGAAAATCTTGAAGCAGCCATCTCGTTACCTCTGCGTTCCGCGTCCTAGACGCATAATTTTCCCGCGGGACGCACAGTTCCATATAATGTGCGTTTTCGGGACGCAAGGAAATTTCTCAGTCAAAACACACACAAAAAAAACCAAACTACGGTAAATCTTTTTTTCCCCAGCAATGATCGCAGTTTGACCATCGCTGCCATTGTTGTTTTGATCACGCGTTAAGTAATCTCGTGTGACGAATTTTCCGTTCTCGCGAAACGAGATTGGCGAGATTGGGCTTCACATGGCGGAAAGTAGACGATTGCCAAGTTGTGTAACGTTAAAACAAGTGTTGCGAAAGTTTATGGCGGAGATATCAAAGAGGAAGCAGCTAAAGATGGATCGGGTTTTTTTGCGATAATAAGTTGACTTTGAGAAAGTCTTACATCATTGGAAACAAGAGTAAAGAGAGGAGAATTTATGAACTCAAAGACTGAACCGTGGGTTGAAATAAGAACCTATTTCTCAGCAAATCCTGTATGCCTGTATTATTCAATTTTTTGCAGCATTTGTTTATAAGAAATAAACCTATTATCAATGTCCTGTATATTGTTGTTGTTTGTGTTATTATCATATGCAATTGAATAAGTGGACCATTTCAGAATTCGATATTTGGGACTCTCTAAATGCATAATGGGACTCATACTTTTCTGATCAGCGAGTCCCTGATAGATAGATAGATAGATAGATAGATATAGATAATCAATGATGAACATACTTAATGGAGGCCTTGAGGCTCGTGATCTCCTCCTGCAGATTCCTGATGTCTTCTTGCATTTGTTCCCTCTCCTGCTTGAGCTTCTCGACGTGTTCCACCGTCTTTTGCATTGTGACTGCAATACTGATCTGTGTACACACGGAGCAATTCAAAATGGCAGAAGGCAAAGGAGGGGATGGAATTTGGACTATGTGCCGTTGAAACCACAAGTTTACATAGACGATGTAAAAAGATGGCTTGTTTTGTTTTGTTTTGTTTTACTGACTCATCATTAAAAATTTAAATGGTACACACATTGGCTGGGGAGTTGTTGAGAGTGGGAACCAGGTCGCCGAGCGCTTTGAAGCAGTGGTTTATATTTGATCGTCGCTTCTGCTCGGCGAATCGCGCTCTCCTTGGAATCTGAAAACACACACAAGTCACTTTCACTCTGATGATAAAAGACGCTATCGTCAAAGCTTCGCCCCCGCCTCCTAAACCGTTGGTCAAGGTACATGGGAGGTACTACGAGGAATGTATGGCAGAAGACGACCATGTGAAACAAATGAGAAATATATGGGAAAGTATACAAATTAAAAACATAACAAAGGTAATAAATTCTAAAAGATAATGGGGGGGGGGGGGGGGGAATCAAGAATATCAACAAAATAAGTCATATGTAAAGAAAAAAATACAAGAAAAATAATACAGCAAAGAGATGGTACAGTGAAACTCCTCTACAACGAAATCTACATGGGTGAAAATAACCCCTATCTGTGAATGAAGGGTGACCCCCTAGTGTGAAAAAATCTTCATGCATTAACACCATTCCCACTTTCCTGTTTCAAATTTGCTACAGTGAAAAACCCCCTGTTGTGAAAAATTTCTTGCTGCAAACATGATTTCGTTGTAGAGGAGTTTCACTGTAGTACAAAATATTAGACAAAAAAGTTGGATGTCAAATACTCAGATACACAAAATATTGTTTTTCTCGGGTGGTTTGCTGTTGTGAATAGGAGCGGTGGAAAAAGTAACCATCGGAGACATGAAATATGATATTTAGTATAGCATGGCATTTTCCTGGGTTTCCCCCTTAAGACGGTTTATGTACCGGTAAGTGGCACACTCAGACGTGGAATGCGTGGAGGAAGTCAACAAAAAAAATGTTCCCGTACTCGCGGATATGCTTTGGGCATTGTGCCATGACCTGAGATGAGTCTCGGGTTTAACACCTCATACAGTACTCGCTATCTACGTATCTGGACATATACACACAAATATTTTTAAAAATAATATGAAAATATTGGGGAAGAAATACAGGAATATTGCAAACAAATGTATCTAAAAATATATAATATAAATAATAAAAAGAAAATTAAACAAAACAATCTACAAAAATATCAAATTAAAAATACCTAAACATTATCACATCGGCTTCACCCTTCATTCACAGTGAGGTACAAAGACTCAAGGGGAAAAAATGAATACAGTCAAACCTCGGTTTTCGTCCATAATCCGCTCCAGAAGGCTGTTCGAAAACGGAAATTGTTCGAAAACCGAAACCACGCTCTTTTTAAAATAAAAATGTTTACTGAACACGTCTGCTCACAATGGAAAGCAACACGAGGAAGTGTCACTTCCTCGTCTACCCGAAGGAAGGCGAAAGGAGTCAAATGGTGCATTCAAGTGCGCTCAGTTTGTTCGAGAAACGAAATTTGTTCGTCATCCGAGGCATGAAAAACATGAAATTTTTGGTCAAAAACGAATTGGACGAGAACCGAGACGTTCGAAAACCGAGGTTTGACTGTACATTCAATGTGAGGGAAAAAAAATCTAAACATTAAAAATACAAAAATATTCTGAAAAAAAAGTAATTAATGTTTAAGGAAAAATATAAAAATATCAGTCATCTTCACTTTACTTTCTGGTGGCCTGCTGTTGGAGGTAGCAGGTGGGAAAATGAATCCTCTCAAATACGGTACAATAGACAACAATTAAAGTTTGAAACAATAACACGTTGAAAGTTTGAAGCCAATTTCGGATTGCACTCATGTTCTACCTGAGGTGTTGTGCTGCTGCTGATCAGGGACTGTGGACTTGGAACTTGATCTAAAGCGCAAGGGGAGCCTTGGCCGGATTTTGCCTGGCCTTGAACTAAAGAGAGGAGAGAGAGGGGAAAAAAAACAACACCACCACTGTCAGAAATAGTGTGCTTTTGTGAAATTTTCCTTTAACGAGTCACAACAAACTCTCACCGACACCACAGGAGGTCTCCTGGTTTCGATGGCTGGAGGAAAACGAGTTCTCAGCGGGGACAATACACTGAGGAGACTTTTGGCTTTGAGGTACGACAGAGAATCCACCAGCCTGACGGGACACCAAAAGGCAGCAATCAAAGCAGGGCACGCGCATCCAAACGTTCCCTCACTATGAGCACGATGCGTGTTAAACAAGTCACATGGAAGCGATTTTGTGTGCGAAGCTTTTCTTTCAATTGGCGCAAACTTACCAAAACGGGTATCGCATTCTGTACAATTGAATATTAGACATTCATTTTGGCTTCACAACATGTCAGTCAAACGTAATTACAGGAGTTGAATGGCTACTTTTACTTTCATTTTCCACACAAGTGCGTAATCAAGTGCAGAGTGTAAGCACGTAAGTGTAGCCACCTATGCCCAAAGCAAACGACCGAGTTCTACTTGATTTTTGGCGATAAAATAAAACACTCGCCATTCATATTGTTCGCAGGTGTACCTAATTAAGGTGTCTAGAGACGATGTTGAGAACGTACCACGCCACAATGTGTGATCAGCACACCGGGAGAGGAAGTCACGTCACTTTTCATTGCTGGGATGACGCCTGAGAGAGGGAGGGATGGCAGTGAGTTGTCTACAAACAGTATTGAAATGCCGTAACTGTTGTTTAAAACAGTGCTTCTCAAACTTGGGCCCATCAGAAATACAGTGAAACTCCTCTACAACGAAATCATGTTTGCAGCAAGAAATGTTTCACAACAGGGGGTTTTTCACTGCAGCAAATTTGAAACAGGAAAGTGGGAATGGTGTTAATGCATGAAGATTTTTTCACACTAGGGGGTATTTTCAACCATGTAGATTTCGTAATAGAGGAGTTTCACTGTAACCTGCAAGTGGAACAAATGCTGGTGAGTTTTTTCCCCCCATTCAGTTCCTCGTTAGAGGACAGCAAGTCAAACAAAGCAACAAAAAAAAAACGCGCTCTTACACACATCATGAATATTTAGGCAGAAAAGTAAAAAAATAAAATAAAAACCCGACCCTCGTGAAGACAAGCAAATTGGATAATGGATGGTTGGATGAATATGAGAGGTCCTTATAAAAAAATAAAATAAAAAAAAAAGTCTGCCTGGACCCAAAACGTTTGCGAATCCCCGGTTTAAAAAGTGATTCTTGCAGCCATACCTGTGATGAAGAGCTGCTGTGGCGCAATCGGGCTAGCGGGGGAAATCTTCTTCAAGTCTCGTTTTTTGTTGGCGTTGGTCGGCTGGAGGTGTCGAGGGCGGGCGAAGGTGTGAGGCGGCTTAGGGGCGGCTAACAGCGGAACCAGCGACGACAGCCGGGGGGCGGGTGGCGAGGGATGCGTGCACGCGGAATTGGCAGCCGGCGCAGAAGAAGGCGAGATCACGCTGGTTTCGCCCAAGGCAGCTGTGGGGTCCAAGGTAGAAGGGACCATGGGTGCCACGGCTACCGGCAGACATTGGGACACCAGGGTATTCGGGGCATCGGGGTGGTCGCTGAGCCCCACCTGCCCCGGATAAAGAGGCAAGTAGTTGTCCTCAATGGTATCGGCACCGGTCCCACTGGTGGCGCTGGTCATGGGAGACGGGATTTGGCTATCCGTGAGCTGCATGGATGACAATAACTGGCCCTGGTGACAAAACACATGCGCAGTGGAACCTTGAATTGAGAGGTGAATTCTTAATTGCAACTCAATTGACCTCATTGAGACGAACTGAAATGCCATTCATTTGTTCAAGACCTCCCCCGATAAAAGCGGACATTTTGGGATGTTTAAAAAAAAAAAAATAGCACTGTAGTGTACAAAAACACAATACAGTAAACCCCCGCCTACTCGCGGGGAATAAGGACAGGGCCAGCCCTCGAATAGAGGCCTGTCGAACTTGTTCAACTAAAAAAAAAAAAAAAAAATCTAAATCAATCATTTCATCTTGTCCCAGCAATGCCCGCGTTTCTCCAATAGAGGGCGCACTGACCATTGGTGGATCTTTGTGGGAGTGCAGTGGTTTAGTCTGGGCAAGCCACAACCACATGGCAAGAAATGGGTCTTGTCAGCCCGCCCTTGAGCGCGGCTCGGCTCGGTTCAAAAGGAACCATGCAATCAAATTCGTTTATTTGCCGCGACGTATTCTTTGTGGGCGACGCCAGGCAGCGAACAGGCTCAATTGGCGGTATTTTTTTCACGTCCGCTTTGACTCTTGCTTCTATCCACCTCCGCTTTGCCGTTGTATACAAAAAAAAAAAGATCTGTCATTTGCTTTCATTGACGTAAAAGTTCGATGGTAAAAATGAGCGGACCAAAGAAAAGGAAAATAGACAGTTCTCCAGAACTATGAAAAAAATGCATATTGAAAGTTTAAAAGTGCTCTTTAATTCGGGAGGGAGGGGCAACCCCAAAATTTGAATACATGTTCTATTCACCTCCGCTCGTCTAAGCACGTCGTTCTTATTAACTGTCAAATATGAAATATGATTGAAGCAGCAAAGTCCACCCATTTTTGTCTTTCTCAGGGAGAGGCCATTTTGCCACTTGCTTTCTGTCCACTGAAAATGACATCACATTTCAGTGGACAGAAAGCAATGACATCACAGTTCTGTGATGTCATTTTCAGTGGACAGAAAGCAAGTGGCAAAATGGCCACGTCCTGAGAAAGACAAAATGGGTGGATTTTGCTGCTTATGCAGTGTTTTTCACCCACAATGCTCTCCGCGAGACATTGGCTTCTCCAATTTGTATGCCTGTGCGGTCTAGGCCCGGAAAGTAATCATGTAGTACCCTCCCATACCGCTAGGGAGCAGCATCAGCTAGCCAATTGCCTTGTGTTTCGAAGGGATTTGTGCCGCAAATAATGATAAATGCAATACTTTTTGTTGCCATTTTATTCCAATTCAAGCTGTTATGGCATTGGTGACAATATAACTTAATTTTTAAAATAAGCTTTTTAATTGCTTTGTGCCGCGATTCAGATGCCGGTCAAAAAAGTGAAAAACTTAAAGAAATGGGAAATTAACAACACCGCCGAATTCTGGCAAATAAAAGAATTACAATGAGGTACACACCAGTAATATTAGTTGTTCTTTGCAAGGGATAAATAATATATGCCTGTTGCCACCATTGGTGACCTGCTGCTTTGTATTCAGATGCCGGTTGCTTAAAGGGTAACAACACCGCCAAAAATAAAGTTTGAGTACACACCCATAATATTGACATTTAAAGGCCAAGAGGTGCTTATTTCTATCTCGACATTTCAAATGACAAGGTAAAGTAGACCGAGCAGCCGGTCGTGTGCCATCATTCAGTTTAGTACGATTACTATGTTATGTGGATTTGTGTCACTACTTGTAAAGGACAGAAAAAGAGGCAAGGAGACGGGGGGAGGGAGGGTCACAAAATCTTAACACTCGCTGCTTGTGGTGCGTTAAAAGGCGCCGCGCTCCGTGTTTACCTGCGACGGAGAGCTGCTGCTGGGCAGGGGGGTGACTGATGGTGCAGTGGGGGAAACGGGGAGGAAGACGGGTGGACGGAAACTGTGAAATAAGTCTGGAAACAAGAGTCTATGTTAGCAAGCGGTTAGTAAAAAATAAAAATTAAAAAAAGTAAGTCAATCATCATCTACTCTCTGGGTTACTAGGTTAAGGAAACTAGTGTCGAAAGAAGTGACTGGAACACCAGTGCGTGATTCCTTTAAGTGTGCACGATTAATACGTGATGAGGATGATGAGATGTGCGCAAGGACCCCATCTATTCTATTCCTACAAAAGCACCACAGGTCAGAGTTTTCACATTTTCCAATGGTGCACGTCTCCTTTCACACTCTTTTAATCCTGCTCTGTTGGAATCTTTGGCACGACAACGGGCGCGCAGGATTTTCCCCCTGAAAAAGAGACGCAGGCAAACAATTCGGCCGCTACCTTGTAGTGGATCGAAAGAGAAGTCCAGATTGGGCTGCAACTGCATGAGACCCGGTTGGATCATGTCTGCATTCACCGCATGAGCTGTGAAAGGGAAACAAGCCTCCTATGAAAACATTGCCGGAGTCTGACCATCATGGTTCCACTTATCATGTCTTAAAATGATGAAGCAGGCCTCAAACCCGATTTGAAAATCTAACCAAAAATGGATTGATGAACATGAAAATTAAGAAATGATCGAGCCACAGATTGGTTTGCCATAATGTTGCAACCCGATTTATGACTTGCCGACTTGTGGTTACGTCACACTTGTTTCGTAGTATTTTGTGAAGTTGTTGGTAGTGAACCTTACAGGCTGCAATTTTTTAGTAATTGGATAATGGAAATGTTGAAGATAAAAAAAACCACAAAAAATAAATAACATAACCTTGCAAAAATCGCAATACTGAAGGACAATAATTGCAGTTAACCGTTTGGCCCTAAATGACGTCTCAGCGAATGAAACACTAAACCTGGCCTTAAACCTCTGATTATTATTTCAAACCAGAAACGAGACGTAAAAACCCAAAGCCTGTCTCGAAACCATAATTTGACACCCTAACTATTATTTTAAAGACTTTCCTAAACTCGAAATAAGAAAATAAAACACAGTGAGCCTAAATGCAGAATTACATCAATCACTTTAACCTATGGCCTAGCCCAGGGGTCGGCAACCCAAAATGTTGAAAGAGCCATATAGGACAAAAAAAACCCCAAAACCAAATATGTCTGGAGCCGCAAAATAAAAGCCTTCTATAAAACTTACAATGAAGGAAACATGCTGTATGTATGTAGGAGACTGGACTGTCTCAGAATTGTTTGTTATTCATTCCTTTGCTGTGTGTCCACAAACGCCCACATAGAATTTATTTTGTGATTTCGTCGCTTGATTTTTTGTTTTGGTGCATTATTTTCGCTTTTCTTAGTGTCAGTGAAGTGATCATTAATTTCCGTTTTTCGGAGGTTGTCTTTGAACGCCTCTCGAGTCGAACAAGAAGAGAGAAGGCAAGGAGTCGGACGCAGACGTCTGTGTTTGTCGAGGCTGTTAAAAGCATAAATAAAGTGTACGTTTTTTAAAAAAACAACACCAGAGCTCTCCTTGTTCGGAGCTGCAACATGTATCTATATCTATTTGAGTTATATTAGCCTACTATCAAAATCTTTTTCCATTTTCAAAATTTTTATAAAGCTCCAGGGAGCCACTAGATGTCGCTAAAGAGCCGCGTGCGGCTCTGGAGCCGCGTGTTGCCGACCCCCGGTCTAACTATTCATTCAAAAAATGAGTTCACTCAATTTTTTTTCTCTTCGTGTCTGCAGAGATTCACAGTCATCCAGGTCACGGTAATCCGCAAATAATTTGCCTCTTTTCCATCAAATGTTCCAAAGCGACTTGGCAATCGCAGCCATCCTCACCGTTCTCCTTGGTGTTGGGCCAGGCGGTGGTCTGGTGCGAGACCAAGGTGGAGAAGAGCGTGTCGGACACCTCGGACATCAGCACCTCCATGTCGAAGAGGCTCTCCAGCTCCATGGGCACCGGGGCCTCGCTCTCTTCATCCTGACAAAAGCAAGCACGAAGCATGTCTGGAGAGACTTCCCCAAACAGCGCTAACTGCTCCTTGGGTCCCTTTAAGGTGTTACAAATGCAAGCACCAAGCCGGTTAATCACATGAGCATGCGGGGTCCATTGCAGCCAACAAGTGGGGTAGACAATTACACACACACACACACACACACACACACACACACGCACGCACACAGCGGAATACTTTGATTTGGATATTTATCGATTGAAACTCAGCCCTGGCTTGAGGTTTTACCCGTGTTTGAAAGCCTAAAACGAGCATGAAATTCAAATTTGAGACGCTAAGCTTGGATCGAAATCTCTGTCGGAAACCCAATCCTTTGTTTTCATTGCTGGAAAACACTCTTACATAATTGATGTCAAATGTTAGAAAAAGTCTACACACCCCGTCGAAAAGGTATTTTCAACTCGTCCTCTTGAAAATATTTCCGATTTTTTTTTTTCAATTGAGTTGTACAAGTCACTAGTCACAATAAAGGTTTGGGAAATGACTTATCAGTCTCATTCTTTTTGTATCGCAAAAAAAAACTAGCAGGTGAACAGGGGTGTGTCACGTTTTTATCTCCAAGGCTACTTTGCAACATGATATTTTCTTGACTGAAAAAGTGATCAAAGGCCCAAGTCTGAATTATTTATTTTTTTTAACTGTGAAAATGTGACAAGCTGCATGCGTGACTGCTTTTTTTCCCCCCCCTTCCCCAAACTCTACATACCTTGAGCAAACTTGACAGATCATCATCCTTGTGCTTCTGCAACTGAAGGGACAGTCAGTAAGATGAACGGTGCTATAAGACCAATCCAAAAAAAAAAAAAAAAGTGATCGGAACACAAGCTCAACTCTTTTCTTGAAGTAAGTCCGCCACTTGTGATACTCTCTGATGACTATTTCTATTCTTCTCTTCCAGCATTTGCCCTCTGTGGTGATCATCTGGGAGTCACAAAGACACGACAAAGGATATGAAGTCGGCAGATTAATTGATGGATTTCATTTTTAAACCGTCACCTCTGAAGAGCGATGCGCTTCCAGGTCGATGTTTCCATCCAGAGGGGTCACAAAATGACAAACGGGATTTTGTCTTCTCTCCACATCTGCGGGTTGACCAAAACTCCACGTGAGTCGCTCAAACTTGTAAAAAGCCAAAGTACAGTGGTGGTCCCTTGACGTACGAGTGTCATTTGTTCTGTGACCGCGCTCGCAAATCAAAACACGAGAATGTGGACTCAATTGTCCCCCAATGAAGTGAATGAAAATGTCATTAAGCCGTTCCAGCCTCCGCAAAAATTTTTTGAAAGATGCTTTTTGATAAGCAAAGAAGGAGCGAATGTTGTTTTTTTTCCCGACACAGTTCATTTGAGGTTGCAAAAAGTTGCCAAGATGTCTGCCAGACATACGCAAACAGTTTTAACGGTCGTAGGTGGTCTTTCTTGTCGCCGTCAAATTTGAACATGGTTCAAAATTTCTTTGCGACAATAAAAACTGTTCCCAGCATGTCAGGTTGGACCGCGTCTTCCCCCACCATCGGATCCAGCACACAAGTGGTCGGCGATTGTTTAAAATCAGCTAAGCAAGTCGGCTTGTATGTCAAGAAATTCCCACATTGTCACTCTTAAGTTGAGGTATCACCGTATTACTGATAGTCAGCGTTGGAAGTCTTACACTGCATGTACCAGGCCCTCCAGATGGCGTTGTTGAGACGGATCTTGTCCCTCCACAGCAGCTTCAGACCTTTGAAGTTTTTCCATTTGGGAGACACCAGTTTACCGCTGTGGAAAGAAAATAGCATTTGGTTTGAATTTCATGGGCTGACATCTTGCATCCAACAAGTTTTCATCGCGAGTTCAGGTTTTCCTCAGAAGGCTTTTATTATTTTTACTAGGTATCCACAATTGCCCCGAAATGTTATACTGTAATTATATACAGTCAAACCTCGGTTTTCGAACGTCTCGGTTCTCGACCAATTCGGTTTTCGACCAAAAATTTCGAGTTTTTTATGCCTCGGATGACGAAGAAATTTCGGTTCTCTAAAAAACTGAGCGCACTTGAATGCACCATTTGACTCCTCCCGACTTCCTTACACGAGGATAAACGGGGCATCTATTTTCCTCGTGTTTTAGGGTAAAGTACATTTTACGAAATTGTGACTTCTCGAGCATGTTGAAGCCCTCGAAAAGGTTATTCATTCATTGGAAATGGCCTTTTTCACTGCTATATCAATAAAAAAAAAAGATTTACGCTCAACTCCCAGCTGTCTCCCAGTATCGTTTCAATAATACCCCTTTTTTCCTGTCAATCGTCCTTTTTCCACCTTGAATTAAAAGCATTAAAAAAAAGGTTTGTCAACTAAGTGGAGCAAAGTTCAACAAAGTAAAGACCAACAAGAACAAGCCTCCCTGGTAGTACTACCCTGCTCTATTATTAGTCATGACAGCAAGTCCGAGCCGGTTGCAAAAGTCAGAGGGAATCCTCGTCTGTCATCCATAAATAGAAACATCTTCATTTCTTGCTGACAAGTCACCTTTAAATGACACGCTCACACACTAACCACTCAGGTTTTCTTCTTCCATTTTTTTTTTAGAAAGGAAAATCCAGACCAAAGGGGAATTATGGAAAAGTACGCAGGAGAAATGTCATGAACTGAAGCGAAACGAGTTCCTGCACGCTCTACAGTCGCCGCATGTCACCTCTGTAAACAATAAAAGCGCAGCTGATGTCGTGGCTCGTGTTGCTTGTTTGGTACAGAAGAGAATCTGGATTTGTGTTTGGAGTTGGGGTTTGAAAGCAATGTTTCAAGAGAGATTAGGTTTTCAACATGGGTTAAGGATTTAAATTTGAGTTTTAATGTCAGTGTTAGCGTTTCAAGCCCGGGTTTAGGCTCACGTGTGTCTGTCAACCCAAAAAGTGCTAGGGAGCTTTTTCATTCATTACTTTCTTGCTTCCTTTCTTCATTCTTATGTTAGATAAATAGACGGGTAGATTTTGGTTTTACATGGGCCAAAAGTTTATAATTGCCTATACAGTATTATAGTTAAACCCGTACATATACCATAAACAAAGAGCGCTTATAGTAGGGCTACTTTTCTACTCGAAAAGTCTTTGGCACCATCTTGTGACAGCTCAAGGCATTTTGGAACGAGCACAAATAATAATAATAATAATAATAATAATACATTTTATTTATAAGCGCCTTTCAAGACACATATGGGAATTTCTCAGCAAATAATGCATAAAAGGTTAACAGTATAGAACTATATATGGATGAATATTGTTGTTGTTTTTCATTGCATACATTACTCCTCATAGAGAATCTTTCTTTTTGTTGGGAGAGTATTTACTGCTTGCAGTTTGCACTTAAATGTGTTCCTGTTTACCCAAAACGGGAAAAAAAACCACTATTTTGTTCTGTTTTTACAACAAGTTTGAAAGAAGTGGTCCATAAGAAAGTCACATGAAGGTGCCAGGGAACAGACCCAGGGGGGGCTTTCAACACTGTTCTGCTATGAAGAAATTAGGTCAAATTTATTTGGCTTCATTTTTACCGATCAGGTGTCCCAGCAAAATGCATTTTGGTTCATCACAAGTTTTCCTTTTATGTAAATTCATACTTCAATGGGGGCAGGGAGGCACAGGTGGATTTTGCGGCGTTAACTCATATTCCACAAACACGATATTAATCAGAATGCTGTGTTTTAACTAGTGGAGGCGCATAGAACATACTACTGTAAAGATTTTTTTAGGGGGTTGACATTCCCTTTAAGTGCATTAGTTGTTTTCCACAGAGGATAGATGCTATTCATTGTCTGTTTATATGTCGTTTACATGTCTTGATGTCATATCCGTCACTTAGAGTGTTGTAACGCCGCAGCTTTTTTGTCATGAGCACAAAAACGGCGAAATAGCTGACTTCAAAAATGGTGATTCTGCAAGGAACACTGAATGCGACTTACTCCCATCTCCAGGGGGGGGAAAAAGTTGACTGAAAAGTCGTCGTGAAAATAAATACTCAGGTGAAGGTAAATGAAAAAACCCACTTCATTACAATACTAGGTCATTATTCTTGGCTACTCGCTCCCAGTGCCATACCTGTAGGCCAGCGTCATGCACTCGAAGAGTTTGGTGAGCGAGGCGTCGATCGAGATGTGAGAGGTGCTAGCCTTGCCGAAGTGATACGTCTGACAGGTCTGTTTGTTGACGGTGTCGAAGTCGTAGCCTTTCTTCGGCGGGTGCTCGCTGTGCGGCGAGGATACCATGAAGTGGCCGCTGTGGATGATCTGCGACCTACGCGGACCCCGGCTAAGGTTCGGGCTGGGGCTGCGGCTCGGGCTCGGTTTCCTCGGCTTCCGAGTCGTCATCGTCGTCGTCGTCGTCGTCCCGATGTAGTTTCTTCTCCCGCTGCCTGGAACTCAGCTGCCTAGAAGCCATGACTGCGAACAAATGGCTAACCAGCTAGCCAGTTAGCCCGGGAGGGATTGTTATTACACTACTGCCGTCATGAGACTTGGCCACGGTACAACGAATGTCCCCCCCGGTCTAGTTATTTTTATTTTATTTTTTGTTGCCAGTTTGTTGACCCCGAAATTCTTTCTATCTAGTTTGTGTACAAGTTGACTCCAAACCAGCTGACACCAAAGCGACTGCCCCTCCAATGGAGGGCTGGTAGAATGTCGTCATCGACTCGATGGGTCACAAGATTTTTGATTGGTCCGTGTTAGTCTTACTTTTGCTTATTGGTCCACCGCTGCCTCATAAAAAAAGAGAGGCGGGCTCGTCTCCACCTTAAAACAGGAAGTGTCTTGGTCAGAAGGTTTCTGATTGGTCCGGTGGGAGCCCCACCCTTCTGATAGGGACGTGTGCGAACCTCAACCACCCCACCCACACGAGATAACGCTTCCACGCGGTAATCTTCTCTTCACATGAATTTGATTATGTCCTGCTTATGCTTTCTTTGTCTTTATGAGTTTATTGATAACGTTGAAGTTCAAATTTACCCGTAAGACATTTTACAAATCATATACAAAATGTAAATACAATTTATTCTAATGGATTTCTTTTTATCGTGTATTTTTATTTCATTATTTTTATTATTTATGGAGTATTTAAGGGGTGCAGACGTAGTAAATGTACAATTAATTTCTGTCCACACATTGCTCATTCCCACTATAGTTCCTAAAAGTAACATTCTCATGTACATACCTTATTTTGGAAGAAAAAAAATAATCTCTGTTAATTTAATAACTATGGTGGGGGAAGGGAAGCTTCCACTGTCATTTCTGGGATTTCCCAATAAAGTATTAACACAAAACAAAATTTCTTGCATTGTGGCATGTGTTTATTCATTCCTTTTGATGACTAAGGATACAGTGGGTCAAATTGACCCATGAAGTAGGCAAATGATATGGTATGAGTAATGCATTATATATGATAACACACACACACATTGTATGTGTGTACATATGCAGAATTAAATTTTTATTTTTACTTGTGTAAAAATGATAACAAATAATAATTATATATGTATAATTGGATTTCATATTCAGTCATCATCAAGCTTTTGCTCTGATCCTTTATGTCCTTTCTTGGGTGTCAGTGATGGCGATGATGATTGAGGGAGGCCCAGGATGTGATGTGTAAATATCTTCATGGATATCTTCTCTGGGATCACACTCTCCAGAGTGTATTCTTGGCTCACATCTAAAAAAAAAAAAAAAAGTAATATTACATGTGAAAGTTTTAAATAGTGTAACAGCAGTAGTAGGTGTCCATACTGTCAGTTTTAAAGAAGTCAGCCTCAGGATGTTCATCTTCTTTCACTTCAAACAGGCCTAACAGTCCAGTGAAACACTCTGTCAGCTCATCCTCTGTCATGGCTTCCCCTGTTTCAACATTCCATCAAATCCATTCAAAAAAAGTGTGGAGGACATTGAATTTTGGGGGGAAGCAACCATATTGTGGCAAAGGGCAATTTCAGAAATGTGTCCTGTCTACCTCGGACCTGCAGGAGCTCCAGCATGCGGTCTCTGTCCAGAACGGGCTTCCCTGCGGGTCCGCCAGGCTCGCCGAGGACCTCAAAGGCCGTGACCAGCTCCTCTGCCGAGATGCCAAAAGCTGGCCGATGGTTGATATAGAGTTTGATCAGCTCCGCCAGGGTGATGTCTGTGATGTACTCTCCCGTTTCTGTGTACTGGCCCAACTTCACCTCGTTTAGCATGTCTTCAACCTGCTCAAAATAAGACAGTGATCCCTGTCGGTTGCGGGAATACCTTCCAGACCCCGGCCACGATAGGTGAGAGTCCTCGTCAGTACTGCAGTGGTTCTTACTTTTTGACCGGCGCTGTACATGTATTTCTGGGTTGGACAATATTAGGAAACGTAAAATGCACGGTATACCTCTTCTTCAGTAGGAAAATAGGCCAAAGCCCGCATGAGGGAAGGCAATTCCGTCAGGGGAATTTTGGGAGACAGCTGACGCGTTTCCATGGATTCCAGGCCTTGATTATGAATTTGGCAGTAATAGAAAAAGTCTTCAATTTCCTACAGTACAGAAAATCACAGAAAATCACAGAGAGACAAGATCAATTTTGCTGGAGTTGTAAAATTATATTGCAAGTTAGTCTGCTCTCCTGGTTCCACCCCAAAGCAACTTCATGGCGAAATTTTGCACTCACCCTGTAGAATTCTCCATTCCTGCCTCCCTCTAAAAGCGTGTAATATGGCTCCAGCTCCTTTCCTCCCAAGGCTGCTGCTCCCTCCAGGGCACTGTGCTCACCGAAAAAAGCCACAGCACGCTCAAAGTTCATATTGTGCAGAACTGTAAGTACTCAACTCACCAAGCCACAACTTGAGATAGACACACACACACACACACAGAGTCCAGAGATCTGATAGGAGAGTCGGATCATAAAATGCTAAGAGTACTATCCATCCATCCATCCATTTTCCGAACCGCTTGATCCTCACTAGGGTCGCGGGGGGTGCCAGTGGTTAGCCTACGTCCCAGCTGACTTCGGGCAGTAGGTATCGGGGGACAGCCCGGCCTCCCTGAATGTGGTTTGCCAGTTCCAATCGCAGGGCTCCGGTTTCCTCCCACACAGAGACGAACAACCATCCACGCTCACACTCACCCTAGGGACAATTTAGAGTGATCAATCAGCCTGCCATGCATGTTTTTTGGAATGTGCCCTGGAGGAAACCGGAGTACCCGGAGAAAACCCACGCAGGCCCGGGGAGAACATGCAAACTCCACACAGGGAGGCCGGAGCTGGATTTGAACCCGGTACCTCAGCACTGTGAAGCCGACGTGCTAACCACTGGACTACCGGGCCGCCGCTAAGAGTACTAAAATCTCATATTTTAGTAATAAGTTTGTCCATCTCAGATGAGGAACTCGATGCGTGAACTACATTTTTTGGGGATGCTTCTCGTGGCTTTTTGGGGGGAGGGGGTGGGGGTGGGGGGCGATACCATCACATATGATGTCGAGTGAAGAAACAAGCTAATAATGTCCACTTCCGTGCCTTTCTGTGACTCATCCAGTCTCTCGGGCTGCAAATTCCTGATGGCCCTCTTGATACTCGAAGCCTCCCGCTTCCCTCTGAGAACATCCTGAAATTTCTGTCAAAGTATTTTCAAGTTCCATGCAAAGTTTACCTGTAGCTTATCTGCCACGACAGGACAGTGCAGTCAGGACCACCTGCAGTGAAAACAAACAAGCCGTCGTGGGAGTAGGCGAACGTAGACACGCCGGTGGGATGGCAGACCACCGCTTGGGACTTGTAAGGGTTGCCATCCAGAGGCAGGATCTGCAGGCCAACCTGGAGGAAGCACGAGCGGGGTCTCCTCTCACTCGGTCTTGCATCATGAAAAATAAAGCAGGTACGCTAAGTGGACTGACCTTGTCCTCTGTGACGTACGTCATGTAATGCGAGCCGCTCTTGTTATTTTCGGACGTCGGTAGAATCCCAATTTTCTTAACGGGGCTTCCGTACGTCGGCCCGAGGAGGGTCTTTCTGTTGGAATCCATTGGACAAAAGTGTTCATGTTTTCAGTGCTGCAACACATCTGGTAGCCGTAAGACGGCCGAAACTGCTGGCTGCCTCGTCTGCTGTCATCTCACATTGCACTTCCTTTCTGGACGGTTGTTATGATTTTCTTTTTTTTTTTTTTGTAGACCACATTTAACAATACTTTAATTTATACAAAATATAATTGGATGAACTGAGGAATTGTACATTTGTATTATTGTAGTTAAACATTCATTTTACTCATCATTTCTTTTACTGTAACATAAAGCTACAGTGAAACTCCTCTACAACGAAATCTACATGGCTGAAAATACCCCCTAGTGTGAAAAAATCTTCATGCATTAACACCATTCCCACTTTCCTGTTTCAAATTTGCTACAGTGAAAAACCCCCCGTTGTGAAAAATCTCTTGCTGCAAACATGATTTCGTTGTAGAGGAGTTTCACTGTATTTCATATATTCATGTCCATTCTCTCTCTCCATACATTATTTAGGTTATTTTAACCCATCATTTAAGTGTGTTTATGCATATACACACCGTGGTTTTGCAGTATTTATTTATTTAGAATAAATATTTGTTGATATTTTTTTCTGAAAGGTAATTTTGGAATTTTCCTTTCTGGAGAATCAAGGGAGAAAAAAAAAGAATCATTTTATCTAAAGCAGTGATTCAATTGCTTGGGGAAAAAAAATGGTCCTTATGTTTGTTACCTGCATGTCTTGGACATGCTGTTGAAAAGCTTCATCTTGTATTGGTCCGAGGCGACCACCAAAAACTCCTCGGAGCTCAGTCGCGGGTACCAGGTCATGCACTTGGGCACCGCACTCTGCTCAAGGCGCTTGGAGCTCAGGATGACCACCTGCCCTACGTCACTGCTCTCCACGTCGTACTCCACCTGTTCATCCCCGCAGGGAAAAGTCTACATGGTCTATACCGGCTGCCAACTGTGGTCAATTATTCAATAACATTAACAGACACATTGTGCCCTTTTCCAAATAGATTCTCATTCATTCTTTACCACAAACTGATCAAACAATTGCAGACTGACCAGCAGGCGATCCACACCCAGCGTGAACAGTCTGGGCTTGGAGCTGTCCTGATGCACCCCAAACAGGAGGTCCGTAATGGGTTTGTAGTGCGAGCGGTACCTGCCCAAGTAGATCCACTGAGGCTGCTGCATGCGAAATAACGTCACCGCCTTCCCCACATCCTGAGAGGGACAACTTCACTTATTGTGTGTGTGTGTGTGTATGTGTATAGATGCCCATAAACGAGGCCACTTACTGCTGTGGCAAGGTATCTGGAGTCATGCGAAAAGCTCATGTGGCTGATGCTGTCTGGGGGGTAATCGAAACACTCCTTGGGGTCGCTTTGTAAAGTGTTGGCATCCAGAAAGTGGACGGCTCCGCTTGCAAAACCGACGGCCAGGTAGCGGCCTGCCCGGGAAGAAAATGTGTCAGCGTTCAATTCAAATCCATCTTTCAAACCGGATTTCAAATTACAACGCAAATGATGATGATTTTCTCAAAAAAAAATTTTGTCTGTGCAAATGGCATCATTTTAGAGGCATCAACTGTTAGTTATTTTTGACCCAAGTGATTTTAGAGTGGAAGCAGGGAAAAAAAATACTACTGAGTCCTTTTCTACTTGTATGGTGAATTGATTTACTATTGAGTGTATTAGTACATTGATCATATGAACATCAAGGAGATGGAATAAATGTTCAAAGGGCTTTCCGTACTCACCTTGCGGGTCAATGGTGACACAGCGGATTTCTTTTTCTTTCTCCAAGACCGTCCTGCAGACGATCCGCTTTTGCCGGTAGTCCCAGATTTTTAAACTGCCGCTGCAGTTGCCCATGACCACGGCGGGCTGTTTGGGATGGCAGGCCACGGCGTGGAGGGGGTCGCAGTTCTCCTGCAGCAGGACCCGCCACGTGCTTCTTTCCATATTCACGTGGACAACCGCGGAGGTCGACGAGGACACCACAAAGTTCCTGCCCAGCGTGAGAAAATATTTGCCAAAATAACATCTGAGATAAAATTGTGTGAGATTAGATTACAAATGAGATTGGAGATGCAATGTTACATAAAGGCAGTTTTGTGCTCACAGATGCGGCACTTTTATTTTTTTTTGTTTTGCTTTAAGGGGACTGATGGGCCTGGTCATTTGTAGATGAGGTTAAAAAATGTAAGATAGTTTATTCTCCAATTATGTAATCCAATAAATGAGATTAAATATGATAAAAGGGAGAAGGAATGAGGGGTTATGAAAAGGATGAGAGATTTTATTAAAACGTCAAATTGGGTGTGGAAAATGTGAAATATGAGAAAGGAATCGCACCAGATGGGAGGGGGATGAGATTCCATTTTGGGATGAGAAATGAAATGAGAGATGAGTGCGAGAGATCAGATGATGGATGTCAGTGCAATGAGGACTGAGAAGTGAGGAGATGAGATATGCCAAATATGAAATGAGATGATACAGAGTAGATGATGTGGAACTAGCCTTTCGATGAGAGGTGAATACATGTGCAATTAGTCAACCGACGATCTTACATTTGACATGAGATACTGACATGTAATATGAGTGACTGGACAAGATAACACGCTTGTGCTATTGCGATGTCGTTTGGTTTCTGAGCTGGTTGACTGAAGAGGACATTTACCTGCCAAGTAGTGGCTTGGTATCCAAGGTGCCGTCTTCCAGATACTCTCTTTCAAACTCTTTAGAAAAGGAAATGGAGACAATGGGGTCCAGGTTCAATTGGGTGAACCAGGTCAGGAGCAGCATGTTTTCATCGTAAAAATTGACGTGGCCCCGCGTGTCTCCGGTCACGATGCAGCTGTCATGCGAAAGAAACAAAAGGCAACTGGAGAATGTGGTCTTTTGTGACGAATGACGATCCCGCATCTTGCATTTATGTACCATTACTAATGAGAGCTTCTCAAATGCTAACATGCTAACAGTAGCTTTGGTAACGACAAATAAAATACTAACATGAGAATGGAAAGTAAATCCAATAAAATAGAATGTTTCTTGCTCTGACATTTTTAGTGTGTCTTAAAAAATAATACAAGGCTAGCCGTAACATTCAAATTCAGAAACTTGATTGGTTGAGAAATGTGGAAGTTTTAGGAAGACAAAAAAGTGGCAGAATAGTCATACAAATCCATATGTGCGCGTGTATCAAGTACAAAGATGGGGACATACTTGTCTACCGCAACGAGCACAGTGATGGGATGCTCCTGCAGAGAGATGATCTTCACATGGTCCCGGCTCAGCCTTTGGTTGGAGTCCAGGTCCTGCGTGAGGTCCCAGACCATGATGACGCCCGCTCGCGATGGGGTGAGGATTCGATATTCTCGCCAGTGGAAAACGGACGGGCTCAGAGGCCCGCCTGCCAGTTTGTGGATTTCGCAGTACTCGGGCGTGGAATTGGGGAAGAGGGATGCGTTGAGTTCCAGGGTGGCCGCATCGCCCAGCTGACGGGGATGAAACACGGACAAACGAATGACAAATACAATTCAAATAGACATCGCAATTGAAATAAAACCTATTTATGATTACAGAAAAAAAAAACCATTACAAGATGTAAATTTAATCCAAATAAAGAGCTTATCATAAATATTTGACTGTATATAAAGATTCAGGAAAAAGAGATTACATATCTATAAAAGAAAAACTAAATCAGAATGTAAATTTGACATTTCATACAAATAATACAGAGGGAAATGCTACCAAATTCTAATAATTGCGAATAAATATTCCATTTTACTTTCAAAATATAGACGAACAAATGAATATATTTCAAAAGTCACGTTATTAAAAACAAATATGAATACAATTCGAACGCTGTATAAATGATAGAGAGCACTGATTCTACCACGAGTGAGTCAGAAAGTAAAATTCAGCGTTGAGACTTTTTATATATCTGGAGAAAAAAAAGAATGGGCATGATATCGAAAACAACAACCACAAGAACAAAGCGGCACAGTGTAAACAATTACCTTAATAATCTTTAGTGGAACAAATTGCAAAGTTCCTTGTGCCTGAAAAAAAACAGAAACTGCGGTTTGAGTTTATATAACGTGGCTAGACCCCTTCCATTATTCGTACTTCTTTTTTTTTTTTTTTATTCTATGGTGGACCAGATCAAAGGTGCCACGACTCACCGTGCTGTAAAACAACACTTGGCTCTCACTGCTGCTCAGCAACTGAGTGCTGTTGTTTGGGTTAAAAATGATGTAATTCTGCAAAACAAGTCAATAATGGAGAATTATTTTTTTTTTTTAATGTTATTTGCCCGATTTATGCAAAAAACTGTGCGCAAGGTGCTGATTAACTTCAAGTGGACTTACTTGATAACCATATTCAGGCCGGAGCTCTGCGAGCCAGAGCGGTTCATGGCAGTCGTTGGTCCAATCCCAGAAACACACACACTGTTGGAAACGGCACTGTGATCACTGAAAGTCCAAAGCTACAGGTCCACTACGTCCACCCGAGCCACCGGGAGAGATGGAGAGCAACGACTTTTACTCACTTGAGCTCTCTCATTCCCGAGCGTCACCAGCTGTTTGGCGTCCCCTGAAAACGCAATGGCGATGACCCCCCCGTTGGGATGGCAGTCGAACAAAGTGTGCACGGGAATGCTGAAACGTTCCAAACATATCATATTAAGGCTGTTTGAAACCACTTTTTTTTAAAGACTGATAGCATTACCAAACTAACAAAAAAACTAAAACTAAGACTAAAACTAAGACTAACGCTAATAAAAACTAAAGGGAAGCATTTCCGAAAAAAATTGAACTTAACAAAACTCGCTTTAGAAACTAATAAAAACAAACTGAATCTAAAGAACAAAAGTCACGATGAAATACAAAAATTCATCTTGGGATGTTTAAAAACCCTTGAAACTATTAACTCGAAGTCATGCAGCATCACAAAGTGGAAAAAGAAGAGGCAGACTCAACTTCACTATCGTTGTGAACCCAGAGTAGAACGAATGTATACCTGTGAATGTGCATGAGTAGGAGTCGTTTGATGATTTTTAATATCATAAAAATCTATGCTAATTTCCATGATCCTGTTTATGGCATTTCTCATTGTTTGTTTGCTAAGGTCAAAGTATTTGTTCAACAGAATAATCAGATTTGGTTGAACATTCCAATTAGATTCTTTTTTCAAATCGTTAGGATCCGTTTGCCACCGTGCAAGTGACTGTTGTTATTTCCTCAAAGTGATGTTATATGATACCCTCCCATTGAAGAGAGTGAGAACAGGACGACTTTAAAGAAGCTTGGATTATTTCATTTAAATGTGTTGAAAACAAATGAGTATGTGTTGTCGTACCCAGAATATGAATCCCATAGTATGACAGTGCTTTTCTTGCTCTGGTCCGCTGTCCCGATCCAGCGTCGGTCTTCGCTGACACACATACATGAAATGGGGGAGCAGTGACCCTGAGAAATATCAAATCAACTTACTTTTTGGGATGTGTTTGTGTTAAATCCTATTTTTGTTTAGTATTACCTGGAGTAAGTGCTGGGAGTTGGTGGTGTGGTTGTAAAGGATCGCGACGTGAGCTCCGGCATAGAGGAACACCAGCTGACTGTGGTCTTGCAGAATGTACACGGGAAGGGAGGAATTCACTCCAGAGACCCAATCAAGTGACTAAACGATGGGTGGATTTGAACAGCACATTCAAAATGTAAATATTTTTTTATTTCACTGGTACCTTGACTAACTAGTTCAGTTCTTTCTCCATGTACTCGTGTTTTAGACCAAGTACACCCTTCTATTCCTCCATTATCCAAACCGCTTATCCCCAACAGGGTATCACAGTTTTGCCTATTCAAAAAAACGCTGACAGTGCAGTGATGCCCGTATATCTTCTTGCCCACATGCAAGGGCATTACAGTCCCAAAGTTGTTCCTTTTTTTTTCACCAAGCAAATAAAAATAGACCAAATGACAGATCATAACTTGAAAAACGTGTAAGTTGGGGCACTTGGAATTCAAGGTCTAACTGTATTCAGTAACACATTTACTTACCAATGCATGTGTTTTGCTGTGTGTGGTCTCATGTGTGAAAAGGGTTTCTCTGGTTGCAGTGTAGACTTGAGACTCCCTGCTTCGCCTTAGTTTGTCAATGTCGCTTTCAGACATTTTGCCTGTCAGACAAAAGTAGTGAGAAGTCATTAGAGAAAGAGAACATTTGCTGGGGTGTTGATGCTCTACACTAGACACTGAGAAATTATTGAAAATGATGAACAGAATCAGCAGAATCACCACTTTATGGTGTTAGAGTAGTTTGATGAAGCGTTTTAATTAAATTGTGTAGACCAGTTGTTCTCAATCGTGAAATGTGATGTAGAATTAGTCAATAAAGTTATTATTATTGTTATTATTATTAGTATTATTATTATTATTTCACCGCCGTTGTTATTCCTTACCAGAAAGCGACGAATCTGTGGAATCCGAAAAGAAAAGGTATTGACTGTTAATCAACACATCAATTACGATCAATTCAATTAAAAAAAATAATTTATCCCCCTGAGAGTTGAAATGCGTTACAGCTGCGACGCATAGAATGACCACGTTGGTCGTCATAAAGGTTCAATTATTAATTGAATTGAGATGTTTCTCAAGGGAGCAATATTAAATGATAATATTATTAAATCACCACACAGCTTTAGAAATGGTTGCCAATGTAATGTTGCGGAGTCGCTATCGTTGCCTGGTTACCGTTATACCGAACGCATTGTCCAGTCATTTCAAATTAAAATAAATTGTATCTTAAAATTTGAAGTTAAACGGACAAAATCACGTTCAATTGTCATTAAATACAATAAAACCCATATTTCTATTTGTGTGACTATGAATATGTGAGGAAAAATGATAAGATTTGTTGATTGTGTTGCCATGATACTTTATTCTGAAATTCATAATTTGGTCATAACTGGCCTTTGTGACTTTTAGGCCCTGAAGACAAATCTTAAAATATAGCACAGATTTGTCAACAGGTCTGCCATATGTAACTGTCAAATCTGCCCCTCCCACCCCCGGTCAATGAATTGAACTTCATAAAGCGACAAAGAACAAAATACACTAGGTCTAACATTTGCTTGTCATTTACTCATGTTTATGACTGACCACCGATGTGGCTCGCGCTTTGCTGTTTCTTTTTCGATATAAGAGTATACATCTTCCTCTTTCTGCATCTTTGTTTCGAGTACACATGCGCACAGCTGATAGGGCAAGACTGAACACAATACATTAAGCCCTGATCTGTGTTTTTCAGGCAAAAGCTATTTTCGACCCACAGCAGTCATTAACAACCACAAAATAAAATTGCTTACTTAGAGCGATTAATAACATATAAAGTTTAAAATCAGGCTTTGCATATTGTGTGTTTGCATGTATCAGAAGTTTTTGCATAAGTCCCAGGAGAAAAATATACCTGCAAGACCTAGCTTAGAGCATTTTAAAATCGAGGTTCCTCTGCCCGCCAATTTCTAAAGTTAATGGCTGCAAGTTGCGTCGACGTCAGTTATGATTCTTATTAATTTCTGAAGAAAGGTGAGACTAAATGTTATCGCCGTTAATTCTATAGTTATTACAAAGCCACAGTTTTATTAGCGAACCCTATTCGCGCGGTGCATCTTTATGAGTTAGCCAGTCAATCCACCCAAGATGGAAGCTGAAACTATCAGGGCAGAAACATGAGATTTTCTCGTGAACACACTATACTGCTCATTGTTTGTTAGCTGCCCAAAGAAGCCGTGATGTGGAACGACGTGGAGCTTTTGCTCAACGAGGATTCGAGCACTGTCCGCTTTGGCAGTGCTTCACCAGAGGAGAATGGCAGTAACTTGTACCAGGTGGACACACTGGTCAAGGTGTCCTCGAGCGAGGTAAAAGACCGGACAGGTCAGGGGGTCCTCGGTTTACGACGATTTGGCATTCATACGACGACGACGTTTCCAATGCGATTACTTACCTATAGGCGGTTTCGTGGCAAGGGGTTGACTAGAGTCTCCCTGTCCCCGCCGACCATGAATTTGAAATATAAATATTGAACAATGTTGCTTGAAACTTGGAAATGTCATTTGTAAACTGAGAACCCTCTGATTGAACATGGTTTATTATTGTGGCTGTAGTGGGACGCTGAACCACCTCCATGGATGTAATACAAATCTTATTTCCCCTTACAGGTGCAGTCAGACCCACATATTTACTCCATCAGTGGAGGCAACTGGAGTATTCTTGTCGCTGACAAAACAGTCGCCCTTTTCGACCAAAACTACCAAACCCTTCTGCTGCTGCTTCACTTTGGTATGAAATTCACCAAAAGTCACATCCGATTTTTGTTTCGATGCAAAAATGAAATGAAGGGAGTATTTCATTTGCTGGACTATTTTTGTTGCATCCGCACAAGGTGTCTTCATGCTGTTATTCTATTATAATTCATTTTCTTATACTGCGCTACCACCGTCCTTGAACACCCATCCCGTGACTCTGGGTGACTTCCAAAGTCTTTGCATTTCAAAAGACATTTTGGTCTTATGTATTTTTTTTTTGCAATATGCTTTCTAAAAAAAAAACCCCATCAACAACAAAACCCCCAATGTTTTCCTGTTCCGTAGAAAGTGATGTGGACGCCGTCGATGTGTGCCTGGACAGACAATTTGTGCTTGTGTGTGAAAGAAATGGCAACCTGCACTTGGTCTTTGTTCCACACAAGAGAATACTCCTCACCAAAGTAGGACTTTTTTTCCCTCCACGTTGTTGCATATCATTATGAATTCAAAGTGGCCATAGAAAGGTGGCTTTTTATTAGCTTAGTTATAACGCTTTAAACTACAAAATATTTGAACACAAACGGTAGAGCAACACATGTAGACAGATAATACTACAATACGCACGGGTCTACCTCAGCCACTAATAATACCGCAGATGACTGAGGAGCTGCGATTTTGTCTCATGTACTGTACATTTGCATGCCTGCATTCTGCTGCCCACGGGTGGCCAAGGCACACAAATCAGAAGGAACAGCTCAATACCATCCATTGAAATGAAGCCAACTGTATTGTCACAGATTAGCCTTACTTTCTAGTGAGCGGGGCACACCCAAATGATCAGCACAACATAGCATTTCCTTCAGTGTGCTGTATTATATGCATTATTATATCACTGAACAGTTTAATTGTGAAAAAAATGCATAACATGTCTCCTTTAAACGGCATGTTGGCTTTCACTCATGTGTTGTGTTTTGGACAGGCTTTGGTCGTCAAACCAAGCAGCGGCGACAAGAAAACGTATCGTGCTCTCATCACAGAGGAAAACAAGGCGTCACAGGGTAAAAAGCAAAGTTCCTAAAACTGGGGAAAGTGTTTTAGCATGGATCTCCACCACACTATTTGCCTTGTTTCTCCTGATACCAAATACAATTTGAAATATTTCCCCCCCTCAGTTTTACTCCCATTTATTTCTCCACAGGCCTGTACCATGTGTTTCTGGTCATAAAGGATGGATTCTTTCACATCACCAACCTTAATTTGGCCAGGATCAAAACAGGTATACACGGCAATGTTTATAATGCCAAAGTTAGTCTAATTTTCTGTCTCATGTAAAGTCATACTTTTCTTTTTGTCGCAGCAATTGAAAATATGGACATGTCCAGTTTAACGGAGGTGAGTCAAGGCTTTTCTCTTTCCATGTGGCTGCGTAATTAATGAAGCAAAAACAACTTTTTGGGTGGGTGGATGCAGCTTCAGGGAGTCATCAAGATCGACTTCTGCTCCACCGAGATGTACCATAACGAAGGCTGCAGCCACGCAGTCACCTTCACTTTGGCCACTGAAATCCATTTATTGATCGGGGTGAGTGCGCCGTACGTATATTCCGGATAGATCAGTACAGTTTGCTTATGCTGAAGTTGACAGTACCGACAGTACAAAAAAAAAATCGCCAAGCTTATAAGATGGGGCTTTGAAATTGTAAAAAGCTGACGCGTTCTGTTAAACGCTGTGTGTGAGTCTGCTGAATGCATTGAAAACATGCCTCGCTCAACCTTGAGATGTCAGTCAAATATATTTGTACATCCAGCATATGCCTTCACATCACTGTTTGAGCCTCAAAAGTCCATCAGTTTAAAGCCCCGGGTGACTAGCCGTGACGAGAGGCACTAGCTACAAGCTCGACCTGCGACAGGCTCGGCCAATATGTCACCATATAACGCTGTTGGAACTCGGCAGGGAGACGGGGAGCACGTAGTTAGTCACTGGACCATCGACCCTCATCAGTCCAAGATGTGTCTCGCTCACTCCATGGAACGTAGTTTGATAACAGGTGAGGAAAAGGGCAAAATATTAACATGAAACGTTGACATTCTACACCAATTTGATAATGATGTCAAGTGTCCGAATGCTTATTGTTGAACTCAGAATAAAAGGTATCGATGAAAAAAAAAAAGTTCTGTTTTTCTACTTTAAAGGTGTCAAGAAAATGGTGGTGACTGGAAATCTTCTGTACATTCTCGACACAGAGGTGAGTTTACGTGCATACATTTAAATGCTACCTATGGAGGGAGCGAATTTCACCGCATGCAGCAGTTTGGCAGACTGTCAAAAAAAGAGGCTTCAAGATGATTATTTCCACTTACAGCTGATGATTATTCTGAAACTAATTTTGATCACCGACATTTCATTTGGACACTTAAGAACTGCTTTAAATCTAAAAAAAAATAAAAAAAATATTGTGTCCTTACCTTGTATTTTTCAGGAAATTTTGAGTCTTTGGGATGTAGATTTCCTGGTCATGGTTCACGTCTGGCCGAATGTCGCTCTTCTCGACTTTGAAATCATCACCGATTGCGGCTCTGCGGCCTTGGTGGAAGGGTAAAATGTGATCCTGTTGTTTTCAACCCCATCATACCAAGTACACTACTGCCAAAATTTATATATATATTTATTTTCCTATGGCGGCCATGTCAACTCGGTGCTGTTGATTCCAGTCAAGCGGAGGGCAGCGTGAAGATGATCACCCTGGAGAAGCAAGACAAGAGTCAGGTAGCCGTGTCAGCTCAACATTCAAGCCTTTGCATTGCTCATCATGAAAATATACTTGTTCATATTTTTAGATCAACTCGCTCAGGATCCGATGTTTGCCGTCCATGACCGTTTGCTACTGCCTGGATGTCTTCTCAGTGTCCTGCCTGGTCCAGACAAAAATAAGCATGGTGAGGGATCGCAATTTTGAATGTGACCTGCTCTAAAACATTCGACTTTATGAAAACTGTCTGTACAGCCCAAATTTTTCTTTCGAAACATTTTGAGGGAAAATTAAATGATGTAGGTTATGGTGTCACTTGCTAAACAAAAGTATTGGGAGAGGGCTGGTTCTACTGCTTCAAGTAATTTCCTATGTATGTTCTTCTCTTTTTGTGAAGTCCGCTCCTTCTTTTGTAATATGGGTGAGCAAAAAAGAGACCCGCTACTCATATCTTTACGTATCAATACGTTATGCCTTCTGTTTCAGGACACTATTTATTTCTTGGAGGGGATTCGTACCACCTCAGAAAGGTAATTGTTTTCTCGTGAGCCAGCATGATATTCACTCGCCAAGAGTGTGGCTATTGCTACTTGATACTGTGCTTTATCTCCATTTTTGGCTGGAGCAGTCAAGGAGAATGTGTTTCCTCCCTCATTGTTCGCTGCCTGACAGAGGCTTTGCCTGAGAACAGGTAGGTGATTTTATTTTTTTTTGGGTGCCATATTTTACTTTTCATTAATTCGCTTGTGGCTCACTTTGACTTCCAGGCTCAGCAGACTTCTTCACAAACACAAATTTGATGAGGCTGAAAAAATTGCTGCTCTATTTGAGCTGGATTTAGAGGTATGTTTGCCATTTAGAAAACTTCCTACATTTTGCAGGTGTTTATCCTTGGAAGTGTGCATTTGGAAGGAGCTGTCCAATTTTCTATTAAAAAAACCCCAACATGTATATTTACAGTGAATAATATGAAATAGAAAACTTTGTCCTTTAGTCTTTGTCAAATCCAAATAACTTGCGTACAGAGCTTTTGTGACATTTTCGTTTGGTGTTGTGTTTTCACTTGTAAAAAAAATGATGTGCCTTGGCTCAATAAACGTTGGGAAAACACTGCGCAAATTGAAACTGCTGGTTTCTGTTCAGCTCGTTTACAAGGTGAAGCTGGCCTTCGTGTTGGAGCAGCTGGCCTCGGCGTCGGTGGGTGGCCACACACAAGGTGAATGGTCCGAACTTGTGGAGGAGGCCAGAATTAACCTGATGAAGATCGAGGTGAGTGCCATTCAGTGGAGAAAAATGGATGAAAAAGGCAATAAGATGTGCTCGCTCTGACTTGTTCCACTTAGCAGCATTGTTACAGTAGAAAGTGAAGGTTTTTAATTCTTGTGAGCAAGGATAAAAATTCTTCAGAAAAAGAAATCCTTGAGTAACCCTAAAAAAAAAGTAGTATAGTAACAAAGTATTTGTTGCATGTTGTCCAGGATGAGAAGTTTGTGGTGGATTACTGCATCAAGGCTCCGTGGCCGAGCTTCGACACGGCGGAGAAGATGCTGAGCCACGCCGCCGCGCGTTCCTCCTCCTTGCAGATCCACGAGGCCTTGGCCAGACTGGCGACCTTCTGCAGCCTTCACGGCCAGGACAAATTCAAGTAGACTCTTGCGTTTTTCTAGCAACATCGACAGCATTGAGGTTCTGTCGTGATTGTTGTACGTTTGCGTTAAACACAGCGGCATCGCCTGGATTGAGTTCCTGAACAGCACGGACATGTTGGGAGACATTCTGAGTCACCTGCGAGATGGAGACATGTGCGGCGCTCAACTCCTTTGGCTGAAATATGAGGTAATGGGAAAATGATAAAGGAATGTGTTAGATTTGGTTCTATCAAGAGAGAAAATGTGTAGATTTAAAATGTGTGATTAGTTTATAGAAAAAAACCTTCTCGTGAGGGTAATTTTTTTAATAGGTTGTATAGTAAAAAAGACTTGAGAATAAAGTTGTATATTTTTCAAATACAACGGCATTTAGTTTCAAGAAAAATAAAATAGTTGTTTATTTTACAGAGGAGAAAAAAATATCTAATGTGAAGAGTATTTTTGAGAAAAAGTTCAAATTTCATATAATAACACCACGAAATATATATACAGGTTAGTATTTTTGAAAAATTCAAAAAAGTTGTCATCTTTTGAGAATGAGTCATTTATTTGGGAAAAAAAGTCCAAGTAGTCTTACGAACAAATGTAATCTTACAAGAAGACTAAAGCTGTATACAGTCGAGATAAAATTTGTTCAGTAAAAAAAAAAAAAAACTTCAACTGAAGCTGCATATTTTAAAGTCATACTGATTAGTGCATCGCGTCTATTCAAGATATATCAACAATTATTTGATCTGTTAACTGCGAACGGTGAGAAAGGATTGTTCTGTAAAACGCTTTGTGACAGCTGCAGCTGTTGTGCAAGCGCTGTATAAATAAAGATGTTTTGTGTTGTATGATTTGTGGTTTTGTTTTGTTTTGTTTTGTTTTTAAAGGGCCAGATTGCAGGAAGTTTTGATGAGAGCAGCCTTGAAGCCGTCCTAGACGCCATTCCAGAGGATCTGCCATCCCGAGCCCTGTGCCCCTGGTTTAAGACCGTGTTTCTTCCATTTGTTCATAGAGTGCTCCCCCCAGGACAGGTATTATACCTCCTCACACATAGAACAGGGAGAAAAAAAATAGCGCGAAAAAGTTTTTTCTTGCCTTCAGAAAATCCTGGCGAAATGGATTGAGCAGCGGGCACGCAATCTGGAGCTGATGGAAAAGGTAGAGGAACAAGTTTTCCATCCGATCTCATCCTCGTAGTTTGGAAATAAATACAAAGCGCTTTTCCAGGGCACTTGGCCACAGAACGGACTGACCCTGGCAGAGCTCGGACTGCCGTCTTTATGGTCATGGATGAAATCTGTGAGTTAGTTTTTTCCACTCTATCACAGCACATAAAAATGTTTTCTCTCACATTTTATCATATATCATACATTAAACGATTAATTTGTAAAATGAAAAATGTTAAAAGTATGTGGGAAATTGTTTACGTCATAAATTTTTTCTAATGTTGTTTCCAGTAAACTCACTAACCAGCTCTTCAATGAAATATATTCAAAGTACATATTGAATATGTACATGTATTTCATTAATTTTTTTCTGAATGATTATTGCTGTTGTTATTTAGTCAAATATTAACTGTATATTTTTTCTTGTATTATTCATATTAAATGAATGAATTTTAGGAATGGAGAACTGCTAAATCAACGAATCAAATATTCCAGGGCTCTTTATCAAGTAAACGCTTCGTGAAATGAGTGGCCACACTTTGCCCACACCTGCTTTTAGCCGTGCACATCATCACATCATCTTATCTTTTGTGTTCCTTTTCTCAGGATGAAAATTATGGCTCGGAAGAAGTGGAGGACCTACGGACCCTGGTGTCGAACCTGCGTCAGCTGCTGGACCTCCACACGAAATACAACTGCAGACTTTCACTTTCGCTCTTTGAGAAGGTTTGCATTCAATACGCCAATTATAGTAATGTACTGATCAAACACCCGAGGGGCGGGGGGGGGGGCGGTCACAGTTGTCTGCCTTCTGAAGTGTACGGAGTCTGCTGAATTGCTTTGTTCCTTGTAAAAAATGTATCGAATGTAACCATTAGGGAAAGGTACGCAGTGTGACGTTCCTCATGCTGGACAAAGTGGCCGCTCCGGAACTGGTCGCCGCCACAGTGGAAAACAACGTCCTGCCTTATGCTGAGGAACATGGCATTCCTTTGGATGAGCTTCTTCTGCAGTACATCAAGGTAATAACACCAGCACAACCCAGCCTGATATCAAGTACTATCATCTGTTTTCTTGTAATTTTCTTTTATACTAGGATATGCTGGAACGTTGCAGCTCCCAAACCACAACGCTTTTCACGCCATGGGAAGCCAAAGCAGTGGCGGTGCTGGGATGCATGGCGGATATGGATGTAAGTCACGTTACGCAAAACAAGTTCGCTATTCGGGGAATTTGAGCTAGGCTCAATCCGTCATCCTCATAAAACCTTTATTAACTGTTTAGGTGAACGTAGAATGAAATTGTTAAATTAGTCATTCAACCTTCGACTGTGTGTAAGACCTATTTTAATGCTGTCTTAAAAATGAATCGTTGAAAATTTTAAAGCTCCGAGCAGTAAAAAAAAATATCCAATGCGTAATATATTTCCTGTGGGAACTATTCCCTCAGCTCAAGGTGGATGCGGTTTTGGAGATCATGCAGAAAGCTGTCTTCCCCTGGAGTACTGTTGTGGAGGAGTTGGTTCAGCAATATCTGGAGATGGATGGACCAAAGTATGTCATCACTACCCTCTCTCGATAAGGGCATTTAATCATTACTTAATGATTGTTCTTTGAAACTTAATCACTGTTGCATTTGCCTGATTTATGCCTCTAACACAGGCAGGAGCTTTTAAAGGAGAACTACCGTCTGATGGAAATCCGCAAACTTCTGCAGGGCTATGGGATCCGCAGTTACACCAACTTGAGCCCGAATCAAATTATGGTAACATGTAATGAACTTCTGTTTTTTTGTTGGGAACACATCGATGAAAATCAGTGAGCTTTAGACCGTGCAAAAAAAAATAAAAAAATGGTGGGCCACTTTTACGTCGCTCACGCTTTTTCAACACGGCTAAACTTGCTCAAGCACATTTTGTAAACACATTGCAAATGTATTTCCCCCTTTTTTTTAACCCCTGCAACGTAGTAGGGTCGCACTGAATTGATTTTTAGTTTCCACCTTCTGTTTTGCAGGCGGTAGTTCGGTACATCTTGAAGCAGGACTCTCCAACATGCCTGCAGGACGCCTTGGCTCTTGCAGAAGCCTACAAACTTCCGACGTCGCAAATCAACTACTTGTATCTCATCCAGCTGATTAGCCAAGGCCAGGTTAGTGTTTCCCTAGTGTTTCTTTTTTTGTTTGTTTATTAGCTTCGATGCTGAAACAATTTTTTTTCTTTTGTGGGCAGAGCGATGCGTGTGTCACCATGTTGAAGAGTTTGCCCTGTGAAGAGGTCGCCTGCGTTTTGGAGCGTCTCACATCATGGGCCAGGCTGAAGCTGGAGTACAAAGACCACTTGTCTGATGACGTGAGTTAAGATTCCAGAACATACAGTGAACCGTATCTATTTGCAAAAAAAAAAAAATTATTCTCCGCTCTGAAAGGTAATATATCCACCCATCCATCCATCCATCAATTTTCTAATGGATTGATGGATGCTCGATTATCCTCACAAGACACTTGGGGATTAAAGCACATAATAACGAATTGGAGTGTTTTTCAGTAAATAGTATATCACTTCCCGCGACCCTAGTGAGGATGAAGCGGTTCGGAAAATGAATGAATGAATGAATGAGTATATCACTTTACTGCAGTGAGAGAGAAATTTCGCCAATTTGCTTGTCTGTGCTAGCACAAGAAAGAGAAGATGGTTATTGCTCAAGTGATGGTGGAGGCAATGAAATACCAGCAAGTCGTACACAAACGTAAGTACCAGTTTTCTCTCATAATGGCACAGTGGCGCATAGCCTTGAGCAGCTTGTAACAGACATGGAGAGACGCTGGAAGAGTCACAGAAAGACATTGAAGTTGACATCCTTGGAAATGTGATTATTTCAAGCGTGCAGAGTATTCCGCGGTTACAACATTTGCCCCGGATTTCAAAGCTCTCAGCTGAATTGAAAGCAGTCCGCAGAAAAATGCGTGAGGAAGAAAAAAAGTGAAATTGACTAAATTTGGGCATAGGCTTGTGCCTGACAATGACATTCTACAGCGACTTGGAGTGACGTACGAATGAATGAAAAGAATGTACAAGTGCATACATGTTTCATCGCACCTTTTTTTCACGTCAACTGTAGATGACGCTCTTAAAAGCATGGAGTGCGAAAACGAGCTCCACATGTTCAAGGCCATCGCCCATCTGCAGGTGAATGCCGCACACCGATTGTGACAATAGCACCTCCTTTGGATTATTCCTCACCATGCTCTTGCCTGTTCTTCAGGAAGATTTCGATATCTTCTTCACCCCTGCCAATTACGAAGACCCTGAGATCCAGAAACAAATCCGGGAGCATCACATCGCGGCACACGAGCGCACACGCGGCCATCGGCCATCCACAACCGTCTCGACCGAAGCCGGCCTGCGTCGTCTGGGTCGGTTGCTGCAGCACAGCGAGCAGGAGCTCTGGTCCGACCTGGCCTTGCGAGCTTTGGGGACGGGCGATGTCCAGAAAGCCTTGCCGATCCTCAGGTAAGGCTGATCTGTTTTTTTTTTTTTAAACAAACTATATGTTTCAACATTATTTTAGCTCCCTGTTTCTCGTATCGCATTTGCCTTCAGCGAGCTCTATGAACACCACAACAACACGGGCACAGGCAAGGTGCTGTTCACCGCCGCCAAAACGCTTTGCCACATGCTGGAAGCCGACATGCCCATGGTGCTACCAGAGGACACCGACCTGCCGGCCGTCATCTACCTCCTCACAAGCCAGGCCATCACCGTGTGCCACCCAGGTAAACACTTGGAGTTGTCTAAAATAAGTTGCAAAATTAACGCATAGCCCTCCCCCCAATTTCCCCCACAAATGTTTTGTGATTACCTACATTCATAGTTTAAACTCGAAATGTACTCCAAAAGATATAATAATAATAATAATACATTTTTGTTTATAAGCGCCTTTCAAGACACCCAAGGACACTTTAAAATCAGGAACAAAAACAATAAAACACAATGCGGGTTGAGCAGCGGCAGCCAACATAATTTCAACGCCTCTTGTTAAATTTGATGACATGTTAATTGTTTGTCATATGCCTCATTACCACGATTACAGACTTGCTGCTAGATTGTTTGGAGCTTTGCAAGTCCACACGGCTCGCCATGGACATCTACCACCAGTGCCAGTTATCAGACAACTACGGCTTCGTAGCCAAGGTCAGCATCTTTTTACGCATTTATTTATTAAAATTAGACGCCGGGGGCTTGCTTTAAACTGTGGAAAAAAATGCATACCCTAACAACATCAGCTGAACAACGTAGTTGCCGAAGTTGTGTTCTTGATTTGGTAACGGTAAGTTTAAAATTATTTCGTCAAGTATGCTATTAAGCTAACAATATGTCTACTTTAATTCGACAAGAGAAATTAATATTTTCGCATGATAGAATGACACATATGATTTGTTGGTCACAGGATTTGGCCAGAGAGACATCGAAAGATCCGTATTCTCAGTGGTGTTTCCAAGATGTCTTTCATGAAGATTGCATCGTTTTGGACCCGGTGTCTGTGTTACCTGTACAATATGAAATCACTGACTGCTTGATACCCGTCTCTCAAGGTAAATGGAAGCATTTAGAGTTGTGCTTTGAAATGCAAGTTTGATTGGTTCCGTGACCACACTTGGAACTCAAAATACTTGTATCTCAAATCATCTTTCTGTTGAAATGAATGAAAATGCTATTCATTCATTCTAAATGTAATGTTGGACTTTATGAAACCATCCAGGAATATAAATAAATAATGAATTTATTTTTCCTACTTTTTATGTAAGTCCAAGCTATGTTGTTGTTTGAAATAAAATTTTCCTTGTGTTATGGTTAGTTTGACAGTCAACCTCTGGGAGTGGCATGAAACTCGCGGTTTGCTTTGCATTTATTGAGTGCTGTTGCTTGTTCCCGTGATTGCAGAGATCAAACTGTACCCCCTCGACTGTTCCTGTCTCTCTCACTGCTCATTTAAAGATGGTGAGTATAGTCAACGTCCCCGTTTTCAGTATGTCTCTAAATGTGTCATGATGATACCCGACCGCCATTCCACTTGGCTCAAAACTTTGGTTTGGTCCTTGGTGCAGGTTTCAACTACCTGCGGCCCCTGCTGAGTCCTCTGTGCAGCATGTTGCAGATGTTACAGGAGTGCAGTCAGCTGGAGTTGGCCCTTAGGGTGCTGGTCAACTCGTATGGCAGCTGCTTGCAGCACGTCACCGCCAATGTCATGGACCCCAAGATTAGTGCACAGGTAGGGCCCAGGCTGCGGTACATGCTTCCTTATCTACTATACCTACTTAATTACGTGATCCATGCTGACTCCCCGCCTCCTTCCCGACCTTTCTTCTTACCTATACCTACGCAGCGACTTGGCTCATGATCATCCTTTTGCCGCTTTTTTTTTAGCTTTACGACGCACAAGAGCTGAGAAAGTACAACGTGTCACTGAACGACTTGCGCAAGATCACCACGTCGTCCCTGAACTCCATTGCTGTGGCTCTGCTCAATAAAGTGAGAGCCCCACTGCTGATATACCGGATTTTTTTTAGTCTCATCAGAATCAGAATCGCCTTTATTGTCATTGTATAGCTTACAATGAAATTTGGGTGCCACTCCTCAGTGCATTTCGTAAAAAAAATAAAATAGAATAGAAAAATAATTCAGAGCACTGCAAACTTTGTGACCAAAGCCCCTAAACTTCTGTCTTTGATGTACTGTAGGTGTTCAACTGGAGGATGGTGGATTGCGATTTGGCCATCGGGCTATGCACTCTTCTCTCAAAGGAAGAGGTCTTCAAGATCCTGTGGAAGTTTATCGACAGCACCTTGGAAAACTATGAGAAAATCTTGGTTTGCCAAATGCGTATTATTCACAACAGTGGTTATTGCTGTTGACTGTAATGGTGATCACACTTGTCATGATTTGCATCTGTCTTTCAGGCTGTGGCCAGGATCGGGATTGAGCTTTGCAGCATGTACAATCACGTTGATGAAAAGAACAAGTTTCTGTCCGTCATCACAGATGCCGAATGGGGCATCAAGCTCGCCAAACTAGAGGTACGGTGAAACCTGCACGGTGGCCAACCGGTTAGCACGCCCACCTCAAAAGTACAGAGGTCCGAGGTTCCGAACGGTTGGACATCTTTGTGTCTTTTGCAGATCTCCATCCTGCCTGTGTTTCACCAGCAACCGGAGTTGAAGAGTACATTGATCCCTGTTCTGGTAAAGAACAAGAGGATCACTCCCGAGATTATCCTCCAGTACTGCAGGTCTATAAAATATCCGCCCTCGTGTTCAGTAAGCTTTGGTTTCCCGATTAGCAACTCTTCCTCCTTCTAATCTTCAGCACGTACGGTCTGGACAGCGACAATGTCATCAATCAGTATGTTACCACCGTACTTCTGCTCCAAGAGGAGGAGGAGGAGCCAGACACGAGCCACGCACAAGCCATGTGCTATGCAGACACGATGGAGCGGGTCCTGGGCATCATCCCCAAGTTGAGCCAAACTCAGCAGCTTATTGGCAGTTTGTCCGCTGCCATTTTTAAGGTCTGGAAATACAGTGAACTCCTGTTTATTGTGGGGGATATTGCGTTCTAGACCACTTGCGATAGGTAACTGAAGCAATCCTTTTTTTTTTCTTGGGCGGTGGTGTAGTGGGGTAATTGCCTCCCTTTCACACACTTTAAACACATGAAAAGTTCCTAAAGCACACTATTGTATTTATTTTCTTGCCCACAGTTCCTCAAATAAGATAGAGAGCTTGCTTGCTTCAAGCTGTTTTTTCCAGTTCAAGTTTACGGTAAAACAGACGCATATAACAATCGAGAATTAACTTTTTTTTAAATTTATTTATTTTTTAAAATTTAAACAGAAAAATGTTCAGCCAAACCTTATGATTTCATCAATTGGCCGTCTGCTAGCTTAATGCTACAATATAAAGATATAGAAACACCATAGATAGGCTCACGTAATTACAAATCAAAACACTATGCAGCAATACATACACAGGTGTGCAGCAACAGATACAGAGCATGCAAAACATCTTATATTTTCATTTAAAAATTCATGGTGGCGCATACAATGATCTCACCTGTTATATTTGTGCGTGGCTGTGTGTCCGCTGCATGTGAAATACTCACACAAAAGTGCATTTCAATGCTTCGCTGATGAAGGGATGCCTCCACAATTGAAAATATATTCATAATTTGACCATTTTAGTGGATGCTGCTATTCTCTTCACAATGTTTTCATCGCTTCATTTTTTTTGTCACCCAGCTCAGTCCATACAACTACGAGAGGATCGAGGTGGTGCTGAAGCTCTTACTGGCTGCCGATGAAAATGTTGCCGGCTTTTCTGCCAGCCAGGTAAATCAACAAAACACTATCGTGCTACCCTGCTATTTTTGTTGGTCACCTACTGTGTTCCCACCATTTATTTATTTATGAGTTTATTTTTGTGGAATGTTCTTCAATGACGACAAGCGTAATGAAGGATAAAAATTGTGACAAATCCCAACAATGAGGTGAGTCCTTATCATGTGGTCTACAGGCAGTTGGCCTGCTGCAGCACTTGAAGTCCTACAAACGTCTGGCTCCCCCCTCGGATGTGGAGCACGCATACATTCTCGAGAACAGCCTGCCACCCAGCCCCTTGGATGCCGTCAGGTTGCCTTTCCACCTGCTCTTGGAGAGCAAACAGTACTGGAAGATCATATGTGAGTCACCCGTGGTTTAGCTGCACAAGGAAATGAAGGCCAGCAGCAAAAAAAATCCATAGTTCTCCATTTTTAATGACACCTCTGTTAAATATATCCCACTAAGCTTTAACACAAGTTTTTTTTTTTAAATTGCTGTGGTAGCATTTATGAAGAATACATACATGAAAAAAAAATGTTCACCATGGAGTGTTGTGTAGGGCCCGCCCGATTAATCGGCCAGCCAAGTTAAAGCGCTACTTTACTTTGAACGCCAATTTATGGATTGCAACCTAGTGAATCAGGAAAAATGCGGAGTGAAATGACAGACTTGCATAACTAAACATAACATGAACATAACTACGACGTGGCCCGCGATACAAATTCATTTGACACCCTTGAATTGTGCAGTATTTATTGTAACGTAAAAAGCTGTAGAAACCCAAAGACCAGAATCACCATAAAGCAGTTTTTCTGCAGTATCGCATGGGTTTCCACAACAGACAAGTATAAAGTAGATTCGTTCCACAAACCAGTCCATGATAGTTAAAGCGGCGGAACACTGTTTATACATTCTGGTAAAGTAGTCCCTCTCTCTTTCATGTGTGTTAAGCTCCGGAGCTCAGTGAGGAAACCTTCCCAACTCTTCTTCTAATCAGCAAACTGATGAAGGTACTGCGCATGAGTCTAAAAACTAGCCACAAACTCAGTCGTGTGTGTGTGTAAAAAATAAATAAATAAAACAAATAAATATCAAGCCCTCTCTCACGCCAGGTGAGCCTGGACAAGCTCTACATGTTGGCAGTTAACCAAATCTTCAATACAAAGATGAAACCCCTCGTCCTGGAGCAAATGAGAAAGGCTCAGGCTCCAGGTAACAAGAAGGAGGTCCAGAAAGTTGCCGTGACCGTCATGACGTACATCCGCAGCATCAAGAACCAGGAATGGGCGTTGCGACCGCCCACAAGATCACCCAGGAGCTGCCATCAGGTTTGACTCCAGCATGTGATGAGTCAGTGTTGTTCGGCTTTCAGATGCACTCTTATGTGGCCTGCAGGCTATGAGAAGACGCAGTCACTTCGCTTTTGCTTGGCCATTGGGAAAACGTGGCTCGGTGATCCAAACCTTGATGTAGGTATTTGTTCGCAAAAGCGCGGTACAATATTGGCTTAGAATAAAATGTCAAATTTGAGGTTTTTTTTGCTACATTTCGATCTCGGAGTTTGACGGTTTTGGGAACCGGCAGGATGCGACGCGGATCCGAGGGGAGGCCTTTCTGTCCAAGATGCAGCTGCAGTGTGTGCGCTCGGCCACGGAAGGCGCCCTGGTGCCCACTCAGTTCAACACACCCGAGTACCTCAAGCTCAGCGGCGCTCCGGACAAACTCATTGCAGTCCTCTACGAGCACAGCAGCGTGGAACGACGCTTCAGGGACTCTGGAGGGCAAACATATCCTGGTGAGTCAGCACTAAATTTTTATTTATTTATTTTTTTTATTTTTTTAAGTAGACAATGCATAGAATAAAAACTAGATGTTTCGTACCATTATTAAATGGTGTTCAATCTTTCCTTTTCTGGAAAGTGCACTGTCAATAGGTAACTTCTGTTTCGGAAAAAATAATTATTTTAATGGCGTCCGTGTTTCAGACATACACGCTGTGGTGAGGGAAATTGTCGCCATCAACCAAATGGATCTTTTGAAAATCCACAACACGCTGCTGGAAAAATGGATCTGTAAAACGGGTTCTGTATTGGCAAAGGTTCGTTTCCCTTCAGCTGACAAACTGTACATGCTCGATGCTTTGTCGTGACATGTTTTATTTCTTCCTTGTCCGCCATTTTCAACTTGTGCCTCAAAAGGATATGAGCCACAACGATGACCCAGACTTAATGAGGTAGGTTTCCTTATGTATGCACCTAAAATTGCATTTGTTGGCCACCATAAATCGTTTCTCTTTAGCAAAGCGTCTCATCAATAAAGTCTTTAATATGTCAGGATTTGAATTTCATTTCAAATGAAACAAAACAAGATAATCACCCTAAATATTTTTTTTTTAGGAATGTGCAATATCAATAGTTTTGTCTTCTTCTGATGAAATGAACAATTGTAAATACAGTCAAACCTCGGTTTTTGAACGTCTCGGTTCTCGATCAATTCAGTTTTCGACCCAAAATTTCAAGTTTTTTTTTATGCCTCGGATGATGAACAAATTTCGGTTCTCGAACAAACTGAGCGCACTTGAATGCACCATTTGACTCCTCTCGCGTTCCTTACACGAGGAAGTGACGCTTCCTCGTGTTGCTTTCCATTGTGAGCAGACGTGTTCAATAAACATTTTTATATTAAAGAGAGCGTGGTTTCGGTTTTCGAACAATTTCGGTTTTCAAACAGCCTTCTGGAACGGATTATGGACGAAACCTGAGGTTTGACTGTACTTTTAAAATTAACAAAAAAAATCCAACCTCCCATGAGTAGATTCTCTATAAAGCAAAATTCTCTAATGAACAAAGTTATGCCTGTCTTAAAAAAAAACCATTCATCAGACAGATTCAATCTTTTGAGGAAATTGCGGCATCACTAGTTTCTTCTTTCTTTTCAAGAAAAGAACATTTCATTTAAAATGGGCGAGGGGGGAAAACCATCTAATATTAAAGCATAAATCTTTTCTTTTTAGGAAAAATGCAATATCCGTAATTTGTTTTCTATTAAGGAAATGAACGATTTCAATACCATATGAAATGTGAAGCATTATAAAAAAAAAATACGCATACTGTAAAGGCACCTGCCTCTTGTAAGATTAACCATTGCCAAACTCTTTGTTGCTATCAGGGTGGTGCACATGCTACAGTCTCAACCCACAGCCAATGCCGTGTGCCTCCTCAGCTCCATCCTGTCTGCTGACACCTGGGTGAGTCCTTCATTGCGGTGGGACAAACGCATCCACGTAAGTGCCGTCTATGAACTTATGCTCTCCCGCTCGTAGCCTCTCAGCAAATCTGGCCCTCGTCTCACCTTAAGCCATCGAACTCGAGCGCTCCTTTGCCTCGTCCGTCTCGCCGATGCCGACACCATGGAGGCCCAGTTAAAGATCCCCAGGGCGCAACTGGAGTATGCCGATTCACTTCTTTTTCCATTTTGGGAATGCTGAATGACATTAATACGCAGACTGCACCAAAATTCTTTGTTTCATCTTAAAAATGGCGTCTTTACAGCAACCACCTGAAATGCTACATCTTTGTGTCGCGGCTGGAGGCGCTCAACGTTCCCTACACGGTGCAGTCATTCCTCAGCAGCCCCAAAGAGGGCCTGATCAAAGGACTGTGGAAGAATCACAGCCACGAGCCACAGGTACTTTCTGCTTGCTGTGAAAATGTGGCTCCAAAGCCTGCTTCGCCCTGCGCTTGGGGATTCTGGCACTGAGAATAAGTAAGGTTTTGTGTTTTCAGGCGCTGTGCTTGGTGGCAGACCTGTGCCTGGAGTACAAGGTTTATGACCCTCAGCTGTGGAACGGTCTTCTTCAGAAAATGCTCTGCTTCAACTTGGTCAGGATATTCACGTTTCGGAAAGCGTTACCCAAATGTTCTATGTAGAAGGCGGGCTTATTTTAGGATGAAAGTTTTAAAAATTTTGTCTTACTATTTCTCCCTTATATCTTTTCTGACCCCAGGGTCAGATTTTTAGTCTCGCCTGTATCTCTTCAGACACAGTCATCGGATTTTTGGTCTGATATTCTCACGTCTCTACCTGTGTCCCTTTAGGCCTTATTTACGATTTTTGGGTCGAGTTTTTAGTCTGACCTTTGTATCTTAACACCTCCTGCTTTTGGATTTGATCCAAGGCTCATCTGTGTCGATTCAGATCCAATCCGCTACTTGGGAATGATCTTACTACGTGTTTGTCTCTCTTGTCTCTTTCCTGTTGATCCAACTTTCTGCTCTCAGCTCATATGACTCTCTCGCTTCAGGTCCTGCTTTCTGCCCTCAGAAGACACTTGCGTTTCACTCCCAATTAACTATTTTATCGTCACGTAGTTTCAGACTCAACCAACTATTTTTTGGTCTGATTATTCATTTCACCTGTCTCTCCTCAGACCCAATTTTACTACAGTTGAGTCAGATCTTTAGTCTGCCTTTGGGTCTGATTATAGGCTCCTCTATCTATTTGAGTTTTTTCTCATCTCTCTCTCTCGCTCTATTTTTTTTAATTTTTTTTTTTTTAAAGACCTCACCTAGTCTGCCGACCCGACCTTTTCCTATTGGGTCTGACTGTATGTCTTACTAGTGTCCCTTCACACCTGACCAAACCCCCTATCAGATTTTACGATTCATTCCATATGAACAATACTGCCCCTGAAATGAAATATTTAGTAATTTTTTTTTTAACTGACAGGAAAATGAGTTGTCTATTATTTGAGGAAATTCACTTAAAAATAATAATTTTAACACCATCGCACACTGCTCATAGGCCCTGTTAAAATGAATGTGAAGGAAACTAAAATTGTTCCCCTTACCCTCAGATTGGTGATCTCCAGAAGGTACTGGAGGCAGCCGTTGCCGTGCCGGCCCTGTGGGAGGTAATGTTTAAAATAAATAAAAGCAATAATCAATATCAACGACACCTGACAGATTTCATGGGTTTTCGCTCTCTCGTCTCTCCAGATTTCGAGTTTCTCCAGGGCCTGGAAGAGTCTGCTACTCGCACCTTTTGTCTCAGGTGTTCATTTTATGATGTCATATTTAGTTTGGTTCATATCGGCCTTACAGAGACCATGGAAAGAAAATAATCTTGATATGGTTTCACCAGGGCGGCCCGGTAGTCCAGTGGTTAGCACGTCGGCTTCACAGTGCAGAGGTACCGGGTTCGATCCCAGCTCCGGCCTCCCTGTGTGGAGTTTGCATGTTCTCCCCGGGCCTGCGTGGGTTCCTCCCAATTCCAAAAACATGCATGGCAGGCTCGTTGGGCACTGTCCCTAAGTGTGAGCGTGGATGGTTGTTCGTCTCTGTGTGCCCTGCGATTGGCTGGCAACCAATTCAGGGTGTCCCCCGCCTACTGCCCGAAGACAGCTGGGATAGGCTCCAGCACCCCCCGCGACCCTAGTGAGGATGAAGCGGTTCGGAAAATGGATGGATGGATGGATGGTTTCACCACTTCCACTTGAAAAACACACTTTTAAAGAATTCCTGAATGCTGCTTTGCATTTTCTCGCTGTCTAAAAATAGGAGACTTTCATATAACATCACTTTGAGGAAGTGAAAAGACTTGCTTGCATAGTTCTCCAAACATTGTATAATGTACGGTAAGCACGAAAATGTTCCACCAAACATGTTATTTCATTAAAAAAAGTCCGCAACCATAATACTAACATATAATGCAAAATGACATAAACGGTCTGATGTAGAGGCGCATTGATGTTACTGTTATGGCACACTTTCAGACATCTGCTACTTTGCGAGTAGAGCGCTAACATAGAATACTAATGTACATAATTCCTGTATTGGTTTCAGCTTCTTTACCGTTGAGTGCGGATCAACAAGCAACATTTTCCAGGAACTTTGTTCTCCTTCTAAAGTACGCCCTCTTCTTGTCTATATATGGACTGTACACATACCGCGAGGAGGTAGACTTGGATTTGCTGATTTGGTTTTTGCTTTCATCCCCCAGGTGTCCGCTGTTGTTAAGCATGGACTTGATAGGAATCGCCAAAGGCTTCGCCCAATTCCATCTGTTGGCCTTTGCTCTTGGGACGCTCCTGCTCATCCCTTGTGCCAGCAAAAAAGATCAACAGGTTCAGGTGAACATGCCATGTACAAGTAAGGGTGTTTTCTGCTGCTGATTCGGACTCCGATCATCCATGAGTGAAGTCGGCCGATGCAGATTACAATGCCTATCACATGGATTAGCTGAGCATTTGAAAGCTCACTATTTTAAGAATCAATTGATCCGTCAGGGGTTTTTTTTGTGATTGATTCATCAGAGTAAAAAAAACAAATTTCCATCCCTTTATTATTTACAAACAGAACATTATTTCAGCACTGCACACGGAAATAACAAAACACACAATATATACACCAGTAAAAATCAATATTCGATTCACCTCTCTTCAGACCCAACTTGCTGACTTGGGGTCTTATTAAAGTCTCGCTTGTGTCTCTTTGGACTCCACGTGCTTCTTTGGGCTCTGATTTTTCGTCTCAACAAAGTGTCTTCATGCGTGACCTGTTTTAGGGTCTTATTCAAAGTCTCACCTGCATTATCATCAAACCTTGACCATGAGATTTTACCGTGAATCTGACCAACCAATTCCTACTGGTGAAATTGCCGCTTGGTGCTTGCAGGGCTTTCTTTCTGTGCATGACCCACTCACTGTACTGGAGCAAGAAGAGGAGCTCATGAATACGGGAGAGTTTGCTGGAATTCCCTCACAGGTGAGTTGTTGCCTCAGTATGATCATCTTGATTGAATTTTCTTTTCAGCTCGTCAAGGAACTTACTGTTACCGAGCAACAAGTGTTGTTTTTGTTGAACATTGGTGATTTGTGCAAATTCATCTCCTGATTGAGTAAAGCTGTGAAAGAGGAAACGAAAAGCTGTGAACCTGTCCGATGGCGAGAAGACTCTCACACGGCGAAGACATGCGATAAGAGCATTATTATTATTTAGCTGCTAACATTCAGAATACATCATCGACATCCAGCTGTTCAGTCGATAGCGAAACCCCCCACCCACCCCACGGCCAAAAAAGTTGCTCACCACTGGTCTATATTAACCCTGGAGAACCCAAGAACCCTTTTCTTCTTTGGAAAATTATGAATTTTACATTAAATGATTGCTATATGTTCACTGAACACCAAAATATATGTTTTTTTCAAATATTCAATACTTTAATCCTAATTTAGGATTAGGGCCAAATTTGTCCCTTTGGGATTTAAGGGTAGCATTTGAGTAGCAGAATTTATAGCAGGGTTCCCACGGGTCCTTAAAGTTCATAAAAATCTATAAAGATAGAAGTTGTAAAATTATGTTCTTAATTGTCCTTAATTTTCAGGGAAAGTTTCTAAAATCCTTAAAAATGTATTTTTATTCGAAAATAAATTGAAGTTTTATATTTTCTAAATGTACATTTTTCTTTGTGTACTTTATTTGAAAATGAATTCAAGTTTTTTTCATTTTCCTACCTGTAATACAGGTGAAAATTTGACAAACATTGTGCCAAATTAAGGGTTAGCTGATTGGCCCTAAAAAAAAAGGGCCCTTCCTTTGGCAGCAATGATTTGAACACCAGCTCTGATATGTGGCTTTCTGTTCAGCCCGCATATTGCTGAGCGGGCATTAAATCCACCGTGAATCCCCTGCCAAATTGAGAAAAAGTCCTTAAAAATGGCTAAATTAGCCCTCAAAAGTCCTTAAAAGGTCCATAAATAAAAAGCAAGTGGAAGAGTGGGAACCCTGTATAGGGGCCAAATTTGACCCCGTGGGTTCTCCAGGGTTTTAATATTCCAAAGAGTAAATCCTAAAACAAGTTGAATAGGATTTAAAAGTCATATTCCAATATTGCCCTTCCAATTAAATGACTTAAAGATGATTTGATTTGGGGGAAAATGCCCAGTATTTTTCATGTCGGGGCTTCCTCAGACCTGACATGAAGAAATTTAAAGTTAAATGTGTAACGTGACACAACCTCACAAGCCAATTTACTGCTACAGTGAATACCTTTTTTTTTCCCCCAATGAAATGAAATATGATTTTTTTTTTTAACGAAATTAGCATAAATATGGATTGTACAAAAGAGCATGTTAAGAAACCTTTACAGTATATTGTAATTACTGCATCGACCGCAGTGTTTGAGTGTTGAATGTGTGCCTTTTAAGGGGCGCGGCTTGTTGCGTGACCGTCAGGAGTTGGAGTCGAGTTGGCCCCTTTGTCAGCGCGTTTGAGGTCCTTGCGAGGGTACCTTAATTACTCCTGACTCTGAAGTCAAACTTCCATTCGACTTCCTTGACACAAATTCTTAATTATTTTGTGAAGGATTTTCTGGCCCCTTTTTGTTTTTAGAAAGCACAACTAGAAGAATTGCAAACCACGAATATGTGGGGGGGATAACTCAATCATGTCTTCTGACCTTACAGATCAGGGAGACCGTGTTGACGTACATGACTCAACACGGTCAACATGTCAAGCTCGTGAAGACCAATCACTTCACGCACATGAAGAAGTTGATGGTGACCAGCGGCCAACCGGACCAAGTGAAGGACCTGATCAATCATCTGATCAACCACAGCCGGTAAGCCGGTTTTCGTTCGGCCTCAGCGTGTTGCTTGTCACATTTGCTGTGACAACAGCTGTCGTGCGTATTGCTCAATACGAAATTTCCTCTTTTGTGATTGCGTAATCCACATCTGCTTACACAGTGTGTGAAGCCACAACAGACACTTGGTGAATGGTGCTTTAAACATTACATTTGTATGGTAATATTTTGCAACAAACAAGTCATCTTTTCAGACCCAAAAGCAGAAGTTTGTAGCTTTACCTTTTTTCTTTTCAGAGCAGACCAACTTTTCGGTCAGATTTTTTTTTTCAAGCCAAGTCTAAAGCTTGAGTCTATTTTTTTCGTCTCATCTGCGTCTCTTCAGACCTGATCTGCTGCTTTTGGATCTGATTATTATTCTCACCCGTGTCTCTTCAAAACTTACTCGACAGTTTTGAGTCTGATCATTCTTCTCGCATGTCTCTTCGGACCCGAGCTATTTGGATGTGATGATTAATCTCACCCGTCTTTTGAAACGTGACATACTGATCAAGTGTTGTCTCATTTGTGTCTCTTCAGACCAAACTACTACTTTTAGACCTAATTATTACTACCAACTGCTTTTTGATCGAATTATCGGTCTCTCCTATAGCTAGCCTTCGTACTTCTTTTGTGTCCGATTATTAGAATCACACGAGTCTCTTCAGACCCGATATTAAAAGCATTTCCCATACTACACGGTATTAAAAAGCGCAGTCGTCTTGAAAGTTACACTGTTGATGATTTGATCTGCTCCTCAGTCGAGATGACGCCCGCTGGCTGGCTGAGGAGTACATGAAACACCGAGAGCACAGCGATGCCACAAACGCAGGCCTCCAGGTAACAATTATTAATGATAAATCATAAAATTAATCCCCCCCCCCCCCAAAAAAAAACAATTGCCATTCATTGACTTTCGCTCAGACAGCCATTTTGGTGTGGAATGTTTTTCCCCTTCCAGGACCTTCTTACCTTGCACAACGTTTGATGAGATGAGAGTTTCTGCTCAACGTTACTGCCATTGTAATTTTGTAATTTTATCTTTTGTTTCCTGTTCAAATAAATGTTCCCATTGTTAAGAATGAAGTTGGACACTATGATTCGTGCAGTCTTGCTCTGGTTTAAAGGTGATCATTACTTTAGGCCACAGGTGAGGGCCACTCAAGTCACTATGGCAGAACATGAAAACGCCAATGCTGAGATTTGAACCCAAAACCTGAGAACTGTGAGGCAGGTGTGCTAACCACGACAACGACCCTGCTGCCCGTTTAGAAAGTCCATTTTATGTAAGAAATGATGCAAATGCTAGTGCTCAGTAAAATGATGAAATGAAGTCTGAATTTTTACACTAAGTGACTTGGTTTTTCAAAAAAAATGTAAAGGAAATTGGCAGTCAACAAAAATGCAAAGGTATTTGTGGTGCTTTTTTTTTTTTTTTTACTGGTGAAGGCGGCGTTAGTCATTTCATTGAAGCATTAGCATCTTGTGTGTAAGCGAGCTTTATTCTAAGAATTGCTTTTTTTATTTTCCCTGAAATGCAGCATTTTTTTAAGGTGTGACCCCACACTTAGAGGAAGTGTGTAGCTGCCATCTCTTGAGTGATTTAAGTGTGATGAAACATCACAGCTGGAGGCGACGGCGTGTTCTTTATTGTTTCCGTGCTCATTTGAAAATGTTTAAAAAAAAAAAAAAAAGTTTACTTTTGGGTTTTTTTGCAATACATTTGGTTTAGGTTACGCATTGTATAATGAGATATGATTTTTATAAACTTCATTCAAAATTAAAAATGCGTGTAATAAATACAACTCATGATTATCATTCTTATCACTTTATAATTCAATAATTGTTTAATGCAGTAATTTACATGTTTGCATTCATGTCTTGTTCTTTATTTTAAATAAATTATTAGATGAATGGCTGAAACTAGGTACAAAGTAAAAAAATGGTCACAAACCACTTTGAGAGAAAACTTAACACAACAAATATGACTTTCTATTATAATCAACTATTAATACAATATGTTTAATAAATGATAAATCTATTTGTAGCATTGTTTATTATTCAGTTTTACAAATGTATTTCTTGAAAAATGAATGAATTTTTTTAATGTGGGGAAAAAATGCTAGATTCATGCGACAAATTGTACAGACTTTAATAATTACTTTGAATAATCAAATTTGTATTTCTAAAATTGTTTATCCCCCTAATTCTGCCAAATTTGATGGTAAAAAAAAAAAGTGTCAAATATCTCAAATGCGGCTTCAAAATTGTGCAAAAATCAAGCCGTTGTCTCCACCTTCAAATGTGTGCAGAATGCGTGAAAACCACATCCTGCTGAAAATAAATGCTCCGTTTTCTTTATGCCCAACATCCCAAAAGGTTTGAGCCCCGAAAATATATGTGCGTCAAGCCACTGATGTCTGGAAAATAAGGTGGGTGCCAGCAAATAGTTCTTATTACTGTGCCTAATAATAATAACCCACTGCACTGAAGCAAAAGATGGACGGGCCTTACGTAGGGGGGACAGAGGACGCTTGCCCATGTGCATCACAGAGCAGTGCTTTTGCCCCCCCCCCCCCAAAAAATCAGGGAAACTGAAAATGATGAAAAAAAATTGTACGTGTTATTTCCACAAGTGAGTCATACATCGTTCTCGGTCTTTACACGTTTTCAGCCATTGTCTTCAAACGTTTAGAAACCAATCTTGAAATTCACTTCACAAAGGTGTTTAATGAGATCAAAGATTTTGAAAATGTGTACATTATAAAGCACACGTGTGGGGGGGCGGGGGGCTAAATTAATGCAATGTATATTACAGGTCTCCCGTTCATGTTAATGTGCAGCGAGCCGGATTACAGATTGCGGCAATGCTTCGTCCCTACCGAGTAGTAAATTTGCTCTCCCGTGAAAGAAACCACATTTTTTTTTCTGGGAATGACGCCGCTAAATCTGACTGCAGGAGTGCGATCCGGTCTCCCGGGTCCTCTTCTCTGTGCTTTCAATGGTGTTCCCCGGGGGCAGGTTCAGGGACTTCCTGCAGATGTTCTTGAAGTTGGGGCTGGAGAAGTAGTAGACCACCGGGTCCAGGGCGCTGTTGAGATAAGTCAGGCTGACCGTCATGTAGAAGACCACGGTGAGGTCGTCCATGGCGTCGCACACCTCCGACTCGGGCAGGGTCTTGATGGCCTCCTGTGTTTTGATCCAGATGAGCAGCTGCGTGATGTTACTGGGCAGGAAGCAGATGGCGAAAAGCACCACCACCACGGTGATGAACCACAACGCCTTCTTAATCTTGCTGTGCTGGCTTATCTGCCGCCCGCGCAGTTGGGCCACGATGCGCGCCGTGCAGAAGAGAATCACCAGCAGCGGCATCCAGCAGGAGAACAGAAAGTTGAACTTGTGCCACAGCCGGTTGCCCTTGGCCGAGGTCTCCACCAGGAAGCTCTCGCAGTAGCCCGAGCGGAAGTTCTGCAGGCTGAGGGCATTGGCCGTCATGCACACGGTGACCAACCACAGTGCGGCGGCGCCGCACATGGCCTTGGAGGGACTCAGGGAGTTGACGCGGCTGTGCGGGTGCACCACGCGGATGTAGCGATCCACGGCGATGGCCATGAGGAAGAGGGTGCTCCCGGTGCGGTTGAGCGCCAGCATGAACTGCGACATGTTGCACAGGGTCTCGCCGAAGCGCCACTTGACGCCCGAGCTGTAGTAGCTGGCGCGGAAGGGCAGGATCATGTTGAGCAGGAAATCTGCAACGGCCAGGTTGAAGAGCAGCACCGTGCTGCTTTTCCAGGGCCGCAGGTGGAAGCAGAAGATCCACAGGGCCAGCCCATTGCTCACGGCCCCCAGGATGAACTCCACGGACAGGAGGGTGGGAAGCGTCCGGACCAGTAGCGTGGTGGTGAAGTTGCAGTGCATGTCGGCGGAGGAAATGAAAAGCACTGAGAAGGCAAGGCGCGCGTTCTTTCGAGAGAAATGTTTGGGCCCCCACTTTTAGTCACTTTGGTGTCACCCTGCACAGGAAGCCCCCCGTTCTGCTTTTTGGTGTCATGCGATGACTAAGCTCTCATCGCGGTGTGTGAAAACGCAATGAGAGATTGGACGGAAAGTGCAATGGAGTTCACGTATCACAGATCAGAAAAAAAAAAAAAAAAAAAAGACACCTCGGTCCAGCTGGCCAATGGAAGATACTCATCATGTTGTCGAATACTAAATTAATAGTGAAGCACAGCACGGACCGTATTCAAATACGCTGAAATGGCCAGTATGTCAAATAAAGAGAATGTCCCAAATGCGGTGCACCTGCACAGCAAATACAGGGGCCCATATGTCAAATATGGTGACCCACGTGAATGACAATTGACCGTACACCAAATTCACTGGGCCGTGCGTCAACGAAATAACCAGACTTAAGAAATTTTGAAGCATTTTCGTGAATGGAATGGAATAAAAAACAAAAATGCTTTAAAAAAAAATTGAAACTGTATCTTACGTTTCTAAAACGATTTATCATTATAATTAAAGTGTCCTTTTTTTTCTTTCTTTTTTTTAATCGTCGATTAATATTGTACATGAGCTTTCGGGGTTCGTTCTAATTTTATTTATTTACTGTACACCCGTACAGAAAAAGAAAGATCATACAGCTCGCTGAGAATTTTTTTGCTTACGGCACACAATGAGTGATTTTTTTCCCCCCACTTCACAAATACTCCACATAGCAAAAAATACTTACTAAAACTATTCAAATCGAATCTAAAATGTTGCATTTTCCCAAATTTTTTTTTAATAATCTTGCTCTAAAACTAAGAACATTCGGAGGAAAAAAAACAGAAGTAACAAACTAAATAAAAACCAACTAGGAGGAAAAATCCCAAACTATCATAACCCTGGTAATGCCTTAAGGTGTGAAAATGAGTTGACAGATTGGACGGAAAGTGCAATTGAAGTGAAGAGCTCATTTTTGTCCAGCTCACTTCCGTTTTGTGAGTACCATTTCAGCTGGGTTAATGCACTTGAAAGGAAAGTGGGGATTTTTTCAGATTTTGTCATTCTCAACTTCATCTCTTTAAATAGAACAACAATTACAGTGGCCTTACATCCAATACGGTCTTTAAAGGTATTAAATCTGTGAATCTAGGCCGTATTTGGCATTGAAATCTCTGTCTTTGAAAGGTTTCAAATGTTAACACATAATTAGAATTTAATGCTTATAAATCATCATAAATCTCAAAATAACCGTCCTAAAACAATAATTTACTAAATTACACGTGTGGTGACATCACGCAATCATGACAGCAGGACCAACGAGGGCTGTCAATCGATCAAAACATTTTCAAATGCATTATTCTATCAATTCATCAGATTAAAAAAATTCATTTTGCATTAACATTTTCCTGCATACCCAATCGATTTATCGTTGGCTAGTTGCCACCTAATGATTAAACACAACTACAACAATCTTTTTTTATTTTTTTTATTTTTTATTTTTTTATTTATTTATTTTTTAACAATCTTTATTGAACAATTCACAATACAATTCTCAGTAAATACAAAACAGAACAAAACGAACGTGTTATTAATACATGTACTTATTACAAACATTTAAACAAAAAGAGAAGCCAGGGGATTTTAAACAAAAATTTCAAATAAGGACAACTACAACAATCAAGCAATGATCACACGACAGAAGTGATGTCATTTCAAAGCCGGTTTTAAACAAGGTGCGAGGGTTTTAAATGCGGGTTCGGGTTTCAACGTCGGATTTGTTAGAAGGAGCATCCTGGGGTTATAGATGGGCATCAAGTCACGCAGAAGTTCCGTCTTCAACGACTACTCCACCACCTGGTGACATTTCCCCCCCAACATCCATCCACTGTGCTTTGTACGCCACTGCCAGGAAGCGAACCCATAAAGACCAATGCTGACACCTAGTGGCAGTCCCTAGAAAACACTGCTTAATTGGACCCTCCTATGACCCCGGAAACGATCTGGCCACTCGGTCCAATGCAATGAACGAAATATCACTTCAGGAAAGGGTCGCGGGGGTGCTGGAGCCTATCCCAGCAGTCTTCGGGCCGGGGGACACCCTGTTGGTTGCCAGCCAATCGCAGACACAGAGACGAACAACCATTCTAAACGCTGTTGACTAGAAATATCACGACCTAATGCCAGTAGCGGGCTGTAAGCTTGCCAAGAAAAAAAATAAAAAATGTACATTCAGTTAATCTGTACTTTATTTTATTTTTATTACATACCCAACAATACCATATAAAATACCACTACAGTATATGATAGTGTATCTGGTTCCTGTTTCCTATTCGCGCATCTTCTTTATTCTAGCAATACCTGTAATGTGCCACTAGATGACAGTATTACTCTGTAAAAAAAACAAAACATTCCCGTTCACCTCCATGACGTTCTGCCCAGAACAGCGCTTCGTTGTTTATCCACTGTGGCAAGCTTCTATTTGTGCCTCAAGTTAACTGTATTGCAACTGCATCGCGTTCAGAACAATTAAAAGTGATGCGCATGCATTTTCAAGACATTTGGCAGCCACTTAAAAGCAACTTGATTGCCCAAGGGCCAATCTCCAAGCGGTCTAAAAATAACCATTATCCATTGAGGCGTCATCATTTAGCACCGGTCTGTCTGTCACACACTGCTGCAGATAGTTTGCTGGGAAAAATGTGACAAAGCCAGTTGGGACCTGTGTTGACACAGTGCGTGTGTGTGTGTGTCACTTCCTTGACCCGCGTCCAGCCAGGAACAAGCTGCATGCCATGCCGGCTGCTCCACCCCATCGCCGAGGAACGTGAAATTCAAGTCTGACGTGTTCACTACAGACAAGGCTCTAATGGCTCCCTTCATACACATACACTTGTGCACTCGAATCAAGGGGTTCTCAAACTTGTTGAGCTCAAAGCTAGGGAGGAGTCATTTGATTTACACCTTGGGGTATTATTCATCGGCCATTTACATGGGACATATAGACAAAAGGCCAATCACATACTAATGGGAAATGTAGCTTTCAATGAAGCTCCTGTGCTTGTTTGACTCAAGATTCAAAACTAGACCCTCGAATATTGTTGTTTTTCCAAGTTTTCATAATGAACTACAAATATGTTTTGACAAAATAAAGTTAGTGAAATCGCTGTAGTTTGTGGTTGGTTTCCGTAATATAGACAAATATTACAAACTGACCGAATTGTCGACGTGTGTGACGTCATTGCCAGTCGCGCAAATATACAATGGTGCGGGACGAAATTTCAAAAAAATTAACTTAAATATCTTTAAAAAGCAAAATACCAGTGTAGTTAAAACTTAAAGGATTAAAATAACAAAATATCAAAATACAAAAAAGTCAAATGCAAAGGAGCGGTGGCACGTGGGAGGCAAATTACGTCATGATGGGCTCGTCCACCTTTTTGAGGGGGAGGATCATCCGTACACCGAACAAGGCAGACCGGCTACGCTTCCTCCTTTTGGCCGCGTTTCATCACCGCAGAGGCGGACTGGGAATGTTTGGTCATCGCTAAAGAAGACGACGACGACGACGACGACAAAGAATAGCGCGCATTGTGAGGCGAACCTCTCCTTGCGCCCTTGTTAATTTTTTTATGGGGATTCGGGACGTTTGAGTCCGCATCGGAAGTGCAGGATGAACACCATCTCGACGAGGGTTAAAACTCGGCGGACTGAGGCCAATCTAGGAGCCGAGAGGGAACAATTCGACAAGCGACAGGTAACGACGACATTTGTCTGTTTATTTGCTTTTTGAAATACAGTTTGTGTATGTGTGTGTGCGAGCGCGCTAGCTCTCTCTCCCCTAGTTGCCCGCAATAACCTTGTTTTTCAATTACAGTACGCCCAAATGAGAGGTTCACCTGTGTTTTAATTAAGTCAAACAATCTTTTAAACTGAACCAAAATGGAGGGTTTATTTGCATTATAGTTTACCTGAAGTGGAAGGCTCACCTATGCTTTCGTTAACTCAAAATGGAGGTATCATCTGCATCTTAATTGACTCGAAGTGGAGCGGAAATGTGCTCAAAATGCCCACAAAATTGTCTTCTAATGGACAAAAGGACGGCTCACTCATGTTTTTCACTCAAAATGGCTCACTTGCGTTTTAAGTGACTCAAAATGGAAGGCAAACATTTCTTTTACCTGACCAAAAATTGACATGTAGTTCAGTTCAGTTTCTTAATTGTTCCAAAATTGAGGGAAAAATGTATTCCAAGTAGCCCAAAATGGAAGGGAAATTGTTTTCTAATTCAGTTATTTAAGAGTGTGAAATAAATGACACTAGTGTTAAAGGTGCTCCCTCTAGTGGTTGACAGTAGTGGGAAAGGTGCTCCCTCTAGTGGCATGCAAAGAATCACAAAATTAAATATTCAGTTATATTTAACTTTTAAGTATACAGTATTTTCATTTATTTAAGATTGCTTTGTATACAATGTATAAATGTTATTTGATTCTGATTTTCATGTAACTTATGTTGTACACTATACATTTTAATTATAGAATGTTACTATGCAAATATTTTATTTTCCAACATTTGAGTGCATCGTTTAAGTAACCTACAGTAATATTACATACACTTTTTAGAAATAATTTAACTAAAATGGCTAAAACGAAAAGCTAAACTGTTTACATTCACCTCAAGTGGCTGTCTCACGTGTGATTATTTATTTTTTTGTCAAAAAGTCTGTTTTAATTTACTTTTACTTTTTTGGGCTTTGATTGTTTTTCTTTTTTTTTTTTTTAAAGACCCCAAATTAACAGTTATTTTCTACAGTTGTTCAAGTAAATCCAATCTTATGTCAACATATGTCAGAATGGTTCTGGTTGCAAATGAGATTAAAAAAAAAAATAGCTTGTTACTGTTGTCACAGTTTGGAGTGGCCCATGAGTTCATGGCATTTATTTATTTTTTTTTAAGTCAAATCAAAATTTGAAAGGAAAGCAGACGCATTTTGACACTATCACAGTGCTGATCTAGATGGTCCTGTTTGGCCAGATCTCCTCCTCCTCCTCCTCCTCCCTCCACTTCATTTTTCACAGTTTCTTGATGTGCTACAGCAAGCAGCTCTGTTGTCTCGCCTCTACTCGCGAGTTTGTTGTTACTGACGGAATGACTTTTATGTTTTTACTTTCCTCGATGAGGTCAAGTGGACACTGATTGTGAGATAGTAGGATTACACAAAAATACTCAAATGCATATTCATGCAAGAGAATGGGCAAGGTTATGACAAAATGGGAGGGAACATTCAGCACAATACTGATGATTGGGCCAATGTGGCAATTTGTGCACGCCTACCACAGTTTTAGTTTGACCAATCACGGCAACGATGAAGATGTCGTCACTGGCCTGTGCCTACTCTATCTATGAGTCCTCAAAGGTTGTGGTATCGAACATCCCGGGTTCTAACCGTTGACTCAACAAATATTTGAACACGGTGTAACAAAGAAAAACATGATGATACGATAGACGCAGGCATATATTCTTTATCCTCCGCTAAAATACAAACCTTTCTGCAGCTAACCGTGTAGTTGTGACCCGTCTCTGTGTGTGCCCGTTATGCGTGTGGGGCTGTAACAAATTAATTGGCACTTCCAGTCATTTCAAGAGGCAAAGATGAGATGCGAGTGTGAACGAATTAAACTTCAAATCAAGACACCGCTGACTAGTGTGCGGGAGCTAGCCTGACTTGTCTTGTGATCAAGTTGCTGATTCATGCAGTCCAGCTCCACTGCAGCACTGCTCTTCACTCACGTGAAGGTGAAGCATCTCACACACACACACACACACACACACACACACACTCCTTTGCTGTTGTTGCCTGAGTGAGTGCCCATGAGGTGAGGCGATGTGGGGGGGGGGGGGGGTAGATAAACAGAGCGTGTTTGAGTGGGAGTACAGTCGAGAGCAGCACTTTTAATGTCTTCTGCTGTTAATTAAAGGGGGGCAATGATGTGTTGAGTTAAAGCCGCTGTTTGTGTGGACACTTTCTCCGCCGTGGTGGTTTTGTGTCAACGCATAACATGAGAAAGAAGCGTTCCCGACTCTGAACCGAACACCCGCATGGCTTGCGCGCAGACTCGCAGGCTATCGAGTCACAGGGGGGGGGGGATGAGGCACACCCGGAATCGAAGCAGCGCAGGTCGAGTACGTACGTGGCAACCATAATGCGAGCTGGCAGCCCACCTTCTGGCGGGCCCTTGGTGGTCGCAGATTAGTTGAGGCTTTCCCACCTTCTCGCGTCTTCTCTCGGCTGCTCCGAGGATTTGTGGGTGCTCCGGATTGATGCGCCATGGCAGCCGCTGGGGAATGTTTTAAGTCATGAGGAGGATTACAACAGTAAAAATTAACCGACCAGAAAAAAAAAAAAAAAGTACACACCCCATCCCTAAAAAAAAAAAAAAAATGCAGCCTTTGTGATTGAAAATGTCAACCTACTACATTGCAATGTCAACTTAAGTGTGTTGAGTGTGACTGTTATTCACCCACAATAGAGAGAGAGAGAGAGAGACGATATTTGGCTCAGGCTACGGCAAGTCTGCGCGTGAGTCTCTGGGCATGAGCTGTGGCTGACAGCAGCTCCTGCATGCAGATGCTCATGGTTTGTTTTACTGTTCTCCTGGATGGCGTTGTTGATTGAACGTGAGCTGCGCTGTCCTCTAGTTATCATTCTTATGTCTTGTGACTTGTTGTCACTGTCATACGCTTGTTTACGTGCTGGGGTTTTTTTTTTTTCCCTGGACTCAAATTATCCTCAGATGAGGATAGTTCGAGCGTGGTTTTTTTTTCCTCCCCCCCCCCCCTCCTTGTGGTTTCTTTCTGACTTCCGGGTTGAGTGATCGCTGGCGCCTTTGGCTGCCGCTGCTCAACCCGCATTGTGTTTTATTGTTCTTGTTCCTGATTGTAAAGTGTCCTTGGGTGTCTTGAAAGGCGCTTATAAATAAAATGTATTATTATCAGTCGTAGTATTTTTCAGTCATAAATGGCCCGAAAATTATCCCAGCGACTGCGGCTCTCCTTTCCCACCCGCAAATGGCATCACAGTACAGTAAATATTCTCTAGTACGGACTCATGTTTGCGCTGTCCAATCTGTCCTTATAACAGAAATTCCTCTTTTGGGAAATGAGCATGGTACATGTCCTTTATGAACCTGCAAGTATGATGAAAACTGCATGTGTAACAACACAAGCAATAAAATGCAAAAATATACTGTCCAAAAACTGTTTATATAACAAAAACAGCAGTACAGTATACAGTACAGGTGTAGATTTAAAAAACCACAACACAGTATAGTATGTACAGTATTTTAATGTTGATTTTTTTCAGTCTTGGGAAAAAATGAGTCTATTTTGGGTTGTTTTGTTTTGTTGGGTTCTTCCTCGTTTTCTATGCCATGATCTACAGGACGAAAGTAAATAAAGTTAAAATCGTTCGCAATTACAGTAAAACGCACGCCAATAAAAAGTCACTGACACAAAAAGTCGTTTCGAATTCGATGACATAAACGGCGAAGCAAACACGTTTCTTCCATCTTCTCCAGTTGTGTTGAGTGGGCGTTGCTTTTTACGCTAGTGCCGCGAGCAACAGGACGTAAGTGAATAAAGTTAGAAATCGTTCGCAATTACAGTAAAACGCACGCCAATAAAAACTCACTTACACGTCGTCGTTTCGAATCTGATTATCAAAAAATGCGACGTGAAAAGGTGTCTCCGTTGGTGTCTTTCCGCGTATCGGGTGGAGCGTTGCGTGTATTTAAGCTACCGCGGCATGACGTCTCCATCCGGGTTACGGCTAGTGGAATTTCTGCTTACGTAGTTCCGGTAACATGTAATATCGTAGTCAAAATGTTAATGCATGGGTTTTTATTACGGGTGAAGGATATTCCTTTTCATAGAATTCCAGGGATGGGAATGTTTACTGTACAATAAAACAGCCGATGCAAAGTGCAGATTTTATGCAAAACATTGTGTGGGTTTCCAGATCAGTCGATCGGGTGAGGTTTGTTGTTCCGAGCCATGCAGTCAGTGATCTGGGGGGTAGTCAGGGGCAACGGTAGTGAGGCGAGTGCAACTTGACATTAGCGCGAGTGACCCCGCAGTCTGGCACACTTGAATGATTTGAACGAGGTTTGCCCTCCTCTACGTGCTTTCACTTTTGTTTTCAGCTCTCCAACTGGTCGAAATCATTCTCCAACACGAGTTTCCCCGTGGCTCCGCTGCTCAGTGGCCATCTGTCGAGCCAGGCTCTGTGTGCCAACAGCCCCCCCCCCCCCCTCCTTTCCCCATACACACACACAGCAGCTCCTCCCCAATGTGCAACCCAACCATTCATTCTCTTTTTTCCTCCCTCCTAACCAACAAGCCCCTCATTGTCACTGCGCCCGCCTGCGAAACGAGCAAGCACGACAGTTCGTTGGGTTTGCGTCACCGCGGGGGTGGAAGGGTCTCCGGTTGTATTTACCCTCTCGTTGCCAACTCGCTGCCACAGAAGCCCCTCTGTTCGCGATGCTCTTATGGGGACTAAAGCGGTCTTTCTCAAATTGGGGGTTCCTGGACCTCAAGGGGTTCACAAGCCTGAATTTGTCGGTCCACGCAATAATTACCAATAAATGTCGTTAGTTAAACCATACTTGCATATAGTAAAATTTCCTAAGTCCTATTTGGATGTTTTTTTGAAAATGAGAAAAAACCTCACACATTTTTCCTGCCTGCAAGCACTTTGATCTTCTTATTTTTGATTTGATGACGAAATGTTCAATTACTTTGGCAATGATAACGCTATCAGGCGAACAATGTGAGGACCGGTCCGCCAAATAGGCATCCCATATTTTTCCTTCCACCCTTGGCTTTGGTTCAGTTGAAATCCCCGAGATGACTGTGACATCATCACCTAAATCTGCCTCCCTGCAGGCGCTTGGCATTTTCTCGCCGCTGCAGATTTGAGATTTGTTTCTAGTTTCTCCTCAGCTCAGTGAAGAGGTGAGAAGTTTTCACATCAATGAAAACAGCATCAGTTCCAAGATCACGATGGAATTCAGTCAAGTTTACACGTTCTCATTTTTATAAGAACCAAGAACATGTCTAAAAGACTTGAGCCCTGTTTTCTTCTTTCTGCTGCTTTGGTCTGTCTTGGACACATTAGCTTGAAATTCAGGACGTAGGTTTCCTTAAGAGTCTCTTTCTTTCGCTGAAGTCTCAGATACATGCCCGAGTTTTAACTTGAGACCCCTAAAGCTCGAAACTGGAGCATCACCTTGAAAGTTATTGACTAATAAATCGTTCGAAAGTCATCGGCTAATAAATCGTGATATGATTGCTAAGCGTACGGCATTTACACTGACGGGTGAATTCAATTTAATTTGGTCAACTGGCCATGCACATTTGCGGTGACACATTGCAGAGGTACCGGGTTCAATTCCAGCTCCGGCCTCCCTGTGTGGGGGTTTGCATGTTCTCCCCACGTGCCTGTGTGGGTTTTCTCCGGGTACTCCGGTTTCCTCCCACATTGCAAAAACATGCATGGCAGGCTGACTGAACACTCTAAATTGTCCCGAGGTGTGAATGTGAGAGCGAATGGTTGTTTGTCTCTGTGCGCCCTGCGATTGACTGGCGCAACCGGTTCAGGGTGTCACCCGCCGACTGCCCGAAGACACCTGCGATATGCTCCAGCACACCCGCAAACCTCATGAGGATAAGCGGATTAGAAAAAGGCTGGATGGATGGATGGACATTTAAAAACCAAAATCTTATGAGATGGTGCTTGTTCAATAGGATTTAATATTTTGAGGTGGTCCTCAAGAAGTTTGAGAACACACATGGCAACCTACAAAAAGTGAACATGATAGTAAACTCTTTGGGGGAGCTTTCTTTTTGCATGAACTCACTGATGTTGGATAACAGTTTGCTAAAAACAAAAACTGCACGAAGAAATGGGAATGATTAAAAAAAAAAAAAAAAAAATTAAGGATGAACATTTGTGGGCTGGGTGTGGGGAGGTTAAATGAAAACCAGAGATTAAAGCCACGTGTGGATTAGTGCCTTGACTGGATAAGGGTTTTATATAATACCACACTAGAGTGTAGCTGTGACTGTTTGCACACGCACACACATATAGGCTGAAGGGCCAATTTAAGTCCAGGAACAAAATATAAAAATAAAATGATGATCAGCATCTAATTATCACAGCTGAGTTTTTTTCTCCCCTCCTTCCTTCCTTCCTTGATCATCACAACAACAATCATTTTGCAATGGTGACGGGGAGGAACGTTGGGGATGAGCTCATCAGTTGCAACTTGTTTCGAGTCATCTTTCTTAAACTTTGCTGCGATATGGTTCGATGAAGTGGGATTACGATACGAGGTGGTGCTATGGCCTCGTTCAAGAGGGTCTCTTGTCACTTGACCTGCATAGGAAGGAGCTTGCCAGCACTGTAAATGTTTCCTTTAACCCTCATGCAGTATTTTTAAGCGGCTGCATGAAGGGTATTACGTCCTCGAGGAAAAAATGTCCCTCTTCCAATGTGCAACAACTTTTTTCACTTTTAATTTTTTTTCACTTTCAACCCCTCAAAATGTTCAGTGGGAATTGGCCAAGACATAGATATACATCCTTTGCAAAATTTCAGCTTCGTGGAGTTATTTTTCACCGTTTTGTCTGTGGTGTCCATTTGTCCAACAGTCCAAAATCGTCCAATGTGTCCGAAATGTCCAATTTTGGGATAATTACTGCATGGGGGTTAAAGACAATGCTCGCCAATCAAGGGTGATCCCATTCATTACCTTTCTTGAGAGAACGGACCGATTCCATTCCATCTCACGCACTTGCATCTTTTATATTCAAACAGTTTTCCGTCGAATGGATGCATAACTCGACCGTTAACAATTGCAGCACTGCTCATTCTGGCGGTGCACCGCCACGCGTTTTTTTAGATCATCCACAAAGCTCTGATATAAACGATCTCGAAGGCAAAATCTGGCGCGTCTCTTCCTTTGCACTTGCGCCGCACTTTCATGCTCGACACTTGTTTGTCCCGCCGGACCGGTTGCGGAAGGGCGCACCGTCTCGGATGGCTCGTTCGCCACACAATGCTTGGAAGATCTTGTCTCCCGACACGGGCATCTGGTCTGGATGACTCAACATCTCCTGCAAATCAGCATTTTCAGCAGCTGCGATCAGTTCTCTCTTGGCCAACAATCGCGAGTCTCCTCGTCCTTGACCGACCAAACGTTATTTATATGAGCGTTGACTATGGTCTGCACCGTCGTTTTCAAAGCAGATCCGATAAAGTCACGTGAGAAAAATGCGGCTGCGTTCAAGCTCAGCGAGTCAACGTTTTGTGCAATTGTATGAGCTTTTTTGTTTTTAAAGCGTACAGTCAAACCTCGGTTTTCGTCCATAATCCGTTCCAGAAGGCTGTTCGAAAACCGAAACCACGCACTTATTGAAATAAAAATGTTTACTGAACACGTCTGCTCACAATGGAAAGCGACACAAGGGAAGCGTCACTTCCTCATCTACCCGAGGAAGCGTCACTTTCTCGTGTAAGGAAGGCGAGAGGAGTCAAATGGTGCATTCAAGTGCGCTCAGTTTTTTGGAGAACTGAAATTTATCCGTCATCCGAGGCATAAAAAACTCGAAATTTTTGGTCGAAAACCAAATTGGTCGAGAACCGAGACGTTCGAAAACCGAGGTTTGACTGTATTTCTCTTTCCTCTTCAAGCTAAGCAGCATCAGCAAAGCCATCAACAGCACCGAAACACCTGTGAAGGAGAAGCATGCACGACGTATCCTTTTTTTTTCCCACCCAGAAGGATACCAATAAGTTGTGTATGTCAGGAGTCCGTCCACCAGTGCCCGGTACAGTTGAGTCTTTTTCTGTCATGGTTGACGCCTCCTTAACAGCGAACCCTTCAGGCATCATCCTGGGCACTCACCGGGAGAAGGGGGCCTTCACCTTCTGGTCCTACGCCCTGGGCTTCCCCCTGGCCAGCAACTCCATCCTCAGCTGGAAGTTCTGCCACGTGCTGCACAAAGTCCTGCGCGACGGCCATCGCAATGTAAGATCAGGTTTTGTGACTCATCATTGAAAACACACACACACACACACACACAAAACATGTCGTTAAATACTCAAGTGTATTTGGCGTTCCTTCACAGGTGTTACAAGACTGCTTGAGACATTTCAGTTCTATTGTGGAACTCGGCCAGCTTTGGGTGAGTCTGTTTGTCTCCTGGTAGCCAAGGAAAGTTTATTTGCGTAGCGGCGTTCATACGTGAGGAAAATCGATCCAAGTGCTTTAAAGAGGCAACGGACGGAATAATCGTTGAAAGCAGTCAATGAAAAGATGTCTAGAAGTCGACCCGGGTCCCTTTTAAACATGGAAAACGAGTAGCATGCAAACAAATTACTGCTTCACTTTGAGAGCTTGTTCTGGAAATGCTCAATTAGCCTAAGAGGTCTGGAAGTCTCGGGGACCTAAAAGGTCTCAAATAAATTTAGATCCAAGACCATTCAGAGCTTTAGTAAGTTTAAAACGGATTCTTTGACACACAGGAAGCCGGTGTCGAGATTTCATGACCTGCACGATGTAGTGAGAAGTCGAGCAGCAGCATTCTGGACTGGATGCAGCGGTCTGATTGTTTTTTGGTCAGACCTGTAAAAATCTTGCTTTCAAATGATCCAACATGCTGCAATTGAACGTGTGAATCGGGTGCAACGAGTGATGCGATTGATAAAACGATGACCTGGCGTAGCAGCTTAATATGAACATTATTCTGCAGTCGCTTACCTTCGTAGCGCACAGCGCACCATATATATATATATATATATACAATACGTCATTTCGTCCATAATCCGTTCCAGAAGGCTGTTCGAAAACCGAAACCACACTCTTTTTAAAATAAAAATGTTTACTGAACACATCTGCTCACAATGGAAAGCAACACGAGGAAGCGTCACTTCCTCATGTAAGGAAGGCGAGAGGAGTCAAATGGTGCATTCAAGTGCGCTCAGTTTGTTCGAGAACCGAAATTTGTTCGTCATCCGAGGCATAAAAAACTCGAACTTTTTGGTCAAAAACCGAATTGGTCGAGAACAGAGACGTTCGAAAAACCGAGGTTTGACTGTATATATATTTGTGCCTGTGCCTTGTCAAAAAAACATTCCGACTTTTAATCCCGATGTGACATCATGCGGCACGGCTACTCCGGAGTGTGAGGAAGAGGCATTTCAACGTGACACTTTTCAGACATTTCAAGTGCCCAAGAGAGTCAAAAGTTTTGTTCTCGAGCTACTTTCAACACTTTCAGTTTGGCTAATGACGGTGAGCAGTTACAGTCTATGTGGGGACAAATCAATCGTCGTGTTTTTTAAAAATCCGTTTTGTGAATTGACTATACAGTCAAACCTCGGTTTTCGAACGTCTCGGTTCTCGACCAATTCGGTTTTCGACCAAAAATTTTGAGTTTTTTATGCCTCGGATGACGAACAAATTTCGGTTCTCGAACAAACTGAGCGCACTTGAATGCACCATTTGACTCCTCTCGCCTTCCTTACACGAAGAAGTGACGCTTCCTTGTGTTGCTTTCCATTGTGAGCAGACGTGTTCAATAAACATTTTTATTTTAAAGAGAGGGTGGTTTTGGTTTTCGAACAATTTCGGTTTTCGAACAGCCTTCTGGAACGGATTATGGACGAAAACCGAGGTTTGACTGTATTTGGTTAGTTTTAAGTTTTTAATGTGTGTCGGAAGGCCAAATGTTATGATATACTCTCACGGCCTATCACCTATCACAGTTTGATCTGCAATCTGTCTTTTGAAATAAATGTGTAATTGCTCTCATTTTGAAATGCTTCCATTGTATTTTTTTGTTCCCAGGGCAATATCCATGATCGATACGGTCAGCTGGTTGCGCTCTATTCCAAGATGCTCTGCACCAAAATGAAGTTCCACAACAAGGTGAAGGGGCGTCCCGGCCCACGTGACCCCACCCCGGCATGACATTGAAATTGAGCACGCTATCTCCATCTCTCCTTTTTTTTTGTCAGCACACTGAAATCCCCACCAATTTGGAGGCCACGGATGAAGTGCTGGAGCGCACAGCCGGGACGGACATCAACAACGTGTGAGTCCGTTTAATATTCTCAAAGCGTGGCTTGTAAATTTAGCTTTGTTGATTCGCTTCGCATCCTCTGCGTGCGTCCTCTCTCTCGTAACGAGCCTCTCAAATTGTCCCCCCGGCAGCTTCCAGCTCACCGTGGAGTTGTTTGATTACATGGATGTGGAGTTGAAGTTGGCTGAGACAGGTAAAAATCCGACCCCCATAAAACACGAACTATGCAGCTTCAGATTAGTCGTTTTGTGACGCCACCCAAAATGAAGTCTATTTCCCCTCCCACATTTAATGAGGAAGGGAGTTTCCGTCATGTGGCCTCCTTTGAACTTATTTCCTACTTCCTTTTCCCCTTAATGAGTTGCATCTGATGGGGAAATGCCAGCCAATTAGAGGACATTAAATCGGTTTCCTCCCATTCAGTTGTAATGGGAGACGCCCACGATCTTGTCACAACAACTTGAACCTCCAAATTTAGCACTCATTGTCGAGACTGTCCTGGAAATATTCAAAATTCCACACTTTTTTTTTTTAGGGAATCTCAAACATGTTTTAGCATAATTTATATTAATTCACACAACCTCATTTTGTGTCAATCCAGTTGATTTTCTTTAGCTCACATGGCTTTAAAATGAAATGTCACAAAAGACAGATTTCGTCGCCGCAGGTCCTTATTGGACAATTAAATGATCTTTTTTATAAAGTGGCTTATTAAGAATAAATGTTGCTCTTTGTTTCGCCTCCCCAGTTAACATTTTCAGATCTTTGTCAGTTTTGATTGCTTGTTTGGAAAATATTATGACGGTCAATTTGGCTAACTGTTAACATGACTGAAGGTTGACAATTCATCATGCAACTGTTACTTTCCCTGCATGACTTGATTAGGGTTTAAATAAGTACCGCAATGGCCCGAATATAAGACGGTGTTTTTTGCATTGAAATAAGACTGAAAATGTGTGGGTCGTCTTATATTCGGGGTCTAAACATTATACCCATTCGCGACGCTAGATGGCGCCAGATATCATTGAAGTGAATACTGAACTTGACTTCCCAGGCCAAAGTGAACCCCTGTCACGAAGAATAAAAATAAGAATAGCGGTAGCACGAAGAAGAAAAATGAAAAATAGCAGCAAGAAAGAAAAGAAGAAAATAATAGAAGAGATAACAGAAAATGGAGAAACGGTGTGACAATCTGGAGAAAAGTGGGTCGAAGGTCGGCCAGGTTAACCTCGGCAGCTGAGGAGAAGTTATGATGTCATTTACATTTCAAAAACTAGAAGCCATTCATTTACGAATGTGATTGCACTTTAGTTTACATATTTAAATGTTCAGATATTAAGATTTGAATGAGGCAAATTAGCATGCTTTTCCTCTCAAATATATTGTTAGAATCATTTGTTTCAGATTTGCTGTAATTATTTTCTGTATAAAAATTAATTTGGTGTTCAAAACGTCTTTTTTCAAACTTGAGTCTTGAAAAAGAGGGGGTCGTCTTATAATCAGGGCCGTCTTATATTCGGGCCAATACGCTATATGTGTGTGTGCACCCTCAGTGATGCGGCCAGCTCAACTCGTCCATCGCCATCTCCACGCTCACGTCGGGCCAGTGTCGCCTGTCGCCGCTTGTACAAGTCATCCAGGACTGCAGTCAACTCTACCACTTCATGGTCAAGCTGCTGTTCAAGCTGCACGCATGTAAGGACATGCAGATTTACCGATCTAAATAGCCCGGGGGGGTTCAACGTAATCAATGATTTATCCTCTGGTGGATTTCAGGTCTCCCTGCTGACACTTTACAAGGACACCGGGATCGCTTCCGGGACCAGTTCCAGAGGTACATATTGGCGGTTCGGCCGTGTCCTTCGGGCTGCAAGTGGTGTCAAGTGACTGGAACGCACAAAGGAAAGTGTGCAACATAAGCCAGTCGACCACATAAGCCCCACCCCCCCTAACCTCATTGTAGTCTCACAATTCACCTCATGTGTGACGCTGTGAAATACGAGAGCATCGTTTGAAATATGAATAGCTGAGTCATTAGGTTAGCATAATGAAGTAGGCTCCACGTCGGAAAATTCTATCAAAACAGCACCGTGCTTCCCAAACTTCTGTTGCCACTTTTGGCAATTTTTTTTTTTTTGCAGAACCCCACCTGTATGATCACAATAATGATTGACGGGTGATGGCGGCGTCCTGTTTTCTGCTTTTGCGCCCCACAGCCTCAAGACTTTCTTCAACAGAGCCAGAGAGATGCTCTACTTCAAGAGACTCATCCAGATCCCCAGACTGCCTGATGTAAGATTTTGTCATCGTTTACTCTCATAGCGGACAGCGCACATATTTCTCCTAAAGCCACGAGTCATCGAACTGGAAAGTCTTAAAATACCAGTGAACGCATCGGATATTTATTTCTAGCAGTTGGCGACGAGTAACTAACTACATACTCGTTTACTTTTTTTTTTTTTTTCGGGTATTTAACAGTAAACGTCAACGGGTCGTGGCATTATACAGCTTGAAACCTCCTTTTTAAAATGAGTTAAACTGCTATTTGTTGTGAAGTGAGTTGCTGCTACCATCTAGCGCTTCTGCCTCCAATTTAGTCATCTGAAGTGTGAGTACTTTGGCCAATTTTGATCCACACATTTTGTCTCCTGTCGCCAGTCACCGCCCAACTTCCTGCACGCGGCCTCACTGGCCAAGCACGTCAAGCTGGTGGTGGTCATCCCCGACGAGGACGACGGCGATGACGACGACGACGACCCCGAGCCGCTCATCGACGTCAGTGACGCCGCGAGCATGCAAAGCGGGCCGCAGCCCGACATCTTTGATCAGGCCTTCGGACCGCCCAACGGAGGCTTCGACGACAGGTGACAAGTCACGCTTGTGATCTATGACGTGTAGGATGTTCCGTTTTAGTTTACGATATCAGTTGTCTTCCAGTACACGGGCAAATGAAGCCACCTTTAATTTAGTTGGTAATCACGCTTCAATCGCCGAGCGGAGGAATATATTTCACACATCTCAGGGCAAGCTCAAAAAACAAATGTCACAAATACCTGTAGTGGATACACCGGTGCCATCTAGTGGAAGAGCATTTAATTGTTCTACCTGTCACTATACGTTGCTGACATGGACAGATAAAGAAACATGATCCGGCTTAAATAAATCATTTTAATGCCAATTAAATGAAATTGGAACATTTTTCCACAGCACATCTGAGAGCTCCTTTGCACACTTGTTTGGAATGACTGCCATAAAGGAGTCGAAACTGAGGTCCAGACCATATTTCCATGTCAAGATCTTGCTTACTGTTAAAAAAAACCCTGACAAAATTATTTGAATAAAACTGACACAATGGAATCCACTGCAGCCTCATTGTATAAAACAGGTCAAAAATAGGGGGGAAAATAAATAAATATATGCAGTGTCAAACTTTGAAAGAAAGAGGCATCTTGTAATATGACAAAAATATTTTGGGAAAAAAAGGTGATTTTATCAAATGTGGAAAGTAGTCAATTTTCTAAGAAAAAAAGTTATATTAAAAGAAAAATAGTCATCATTTTCAGGAATTTTTTTTTTTTTTTTTTTTACAAAATATTGAGAGAATGGTGTGATTTTTTTTTTTTTTTTTTAATATGGTCATTATGTAATATTGAGAACTCGCATTTTAATTTTTATATGTCATGAGATGTTGTAATTTCATTTGTTTCTGCTATTTGTTGTGGCCTTACATTTTGTTCTCTTGTCTCCAGTATTTAACGTGGCCTTCTTTTTAAGCCCCTAACAATCAATATGGTGACTCACTCATTGATTACACGTGACAATGATGTCAAGTTTTTTGTTGTTGTTGTTGTGATGCGACAGGGATCTTCAGATTGAGAGCCTCAAGCGGGATCTGGAGCTGTTGCGAGCCGAGCTGGAGAAGGTGAAAGCGGAGGTGAGAAGCGCTGTCGTGACGGCCACCGCCCCTTTGTTTGGGCACCTGTTGGGCGCATGCAAAATATCTCTTGCCCATTTGTGGAATGTGGCGAGCATGTGTGTCATGCTTCCTCTGATTCATTTAAACCAGTGGTCTCCGCCTACAGCAATAGAAGTAACAACAAAAAAAAAATCATGATTCATAATGCACCTCTCCACGAAAAAAAAAAAAAAACTATCACGTAAAAAATCCAATATAGCCGGTGAACCCAAATTTGCTGACAAAAGCCCCCACGGTCCGCCGACGTAAATGCTAGTACAGTGATGTATTTGTTGATTATTTCTCACCCTCCTCCAGGCCCAGCGCTACATCACGCAGCTCAAGTCGCAGATCAACAGCCTGGAGGCGGAGTTGGAGGAGCAGCGGTCTCAGAAGCAACGCGCGCTGGTGGAAAATGAGCAGCTGCGCATGGCCCTGGAGGCGGCCCGCCGCCGCATCGGCGAGCACGAGAGCCTGCAGAGCACCTTCATTGAGGCGGACCGTAAGACTTTCACTACTCTGGATGTCTTACACTACTTAGGGAAATAGAATTTGCCGATATTTGGCTCCTGGGTGATTTTTCAAGGTGAACCTAAAAATGCACTAAAGCAGGGGTGTCAAACTCATTTCACATTGTGGGCCACATACGGACTCGGTAGATGTCAAGTGGGTGTACCATTAACATGATACCGTACTGTGCTATGAATCACCAAAATATCATCTCTTTCCTTTGTTTTGGTCTCAAGAAACATTGATTAGCGCTTTCATATCATTTGCAGCGTTGGGTCTATCTCGGTGACAGACTGAGACTGCTGTTTTCTTCCCCGATCAAAACAATGTTGTCTTCTACTGTGGTTAAAACAGTGTGCCCCCTAGCGGATAATCCACGAATTACATTTTATTTAAAATATTCATACTGTGTCTTTAATGCATTTTTTTTTTTCACTTTTAAATGATCCCGCAGGCCGGACCGAACCTCCATGGGGGGCGGTTTCGGCCCGCGGGCCGTATGTTTGACACCCCTGCACTAGAGTGTATTTAGGGGATGGCTCGCGTGTGTTTGTGCAGAAAGAGCCCAGGCCACAGAGCAACGCTACACTAAGCTGAAAGAGAAGCACACGGAGCTGGTGGCCAGTCATGCCGAACTACTTCGCAGGGTAGGCGCACCACCAAAAAAAAAAAACGTTTACATGACTAAATGAAAGTCCAGTCAAACCTCAGTTTTCGAACGTCTCTGTTTTCGACCCAAAATTTCGAGTTTTTTTATGCCTTGGATGACGAACAAATTTCGGTTCTCGAACAAACTGAGTGCACTTGAATGCACCATTTGACTCCTCTCGCCTTCCTTACACGAGGAAGTGACGCTTCCTCGTGTCTCTTTCCATTGTGAGCAGTCGTGTTCAATAAACATTTTTATTTTAAAAAGAGCGTGGTTTTGGTTTTGGAACAGTTTCGGTTTTCGAACAGCCTTCTGGAACGGATTATGGACGAAAACCCAAGTTTGACTGTACTGTAAAAACACAGTGTTGAGATGATTAAAAATGAATGAATAAATCCCCGAAATGTGCGCGCATATGGTGAAGACTCTACGAAATGTACACCAACAACCCGTTCGAAACTTGGCTCCTTTTTGACATCCAAAGTTAGTGCTCTGTAGAGATGCATCGCTTCAACAAACGGGATTTTCAATGGACGGGGGAGCAAAGGTCACAAACGCTAAATGTGCGCCATTGCCGACAGAGTGCCGACACGGTGAAGATGCTGTCTGCCACACAGCAGACTCAGGAGGAGGTGGCGAGGACCAAACATCAACTGGCATTCGAGGTGGATCGGATCAGGCAGGAAGCCGAAATGAAGGTTGGTGTTCCGTCGTCGTGGCCGAAGCCCCTTTGCAGCATTGCCGTTTGGTTTCCTTTTTCAAGCGAAAAATGTTTTGTTGTAAGATGGAGGAGCAGAAGTTTGAGATGGAGAAGCTGAGAAGAGAGCTGTCGGAGAAGATGGCGGAAATCACGCGCATCAAGGCCACCCTGCAGAGCAGCGAGATGGTGAGTTGAGATCTTGACCTTGACGCCAAGACGGGTTTTCGGAGAACACTTTTCAATATGAACTCTGTTTACAACTTTGGCAATGCAATGGAGAGTTTTTTTTGTTGTTGTTTTTTTAAACTGTCTTAGCATTTGCGGAAAGTGCTAGTACACATTTTTGTCCATCTATGACGGCACATCAATTTGTGCTGGCTTACATTTGATGAGCCTCGTGAAGTGAACTGAACTACTAAATAGTCATTTATGGAACATGGGTTTGATTGTGTACAAGCTAGTTGCATGGTGTTGATGCTTTAAGATCCTCCCCCTTTTCAATGCTACACCGGCCACTTTTGACATCAACCTCAACTGTATATGCAATTTAAAAAAAAAAAAAAAAAAATACTTTACTGTGTCAATTACTCCCACATTTTTATTATTTGCAGCAGGATTGGCCCACACACAGCCTGGGTTCTGGTACCAGCTCTCTCGAGAGGGGTTGGACTCTCTTCCACTCTGGAGTTGCCCACGGGGAGAGGCGCAGAGCTGGTGTGGGCATACTCATTGCCCCCCGGCTCAGTGCCTGTACATTGGGGTTCACACCGGTAGACGAGAGGGTTGCCTCCCTCCGCCTTCAAGTGGGGGGACGGGTCCTGACTGTTGTTTGTGCGTACGCACCCAACAGCAGTTCAGCGTACCCACCCTTTTTGGAGTCCTTGGAGGGTGTGCTGGAGAGTACTCCTGCTGGGGACTCCCTTGTTCTGCTGGGGGACTTCAATGCTCACGTGGGCAACGACAGTGAGACCTGGAGGGGCGTGATTGGGAGGAACGGCCCCCCCGATCTGAACTCGAGCGGTGTTTCGTTATTGGACTTCTGTGCTCGTCACGGATTGTCCATAACGAACACCTTGTTCAAACATAAGGGTGTCCATATGTGCACTTGGCACCAGGACACCCTTGGCCGCAGTTCGATGATTGACTTTGTGGTTGTATCATCGGATTTGCGGCCGCATGTCTTGGACACTCGGGCGAAGAGAGGGGCGGAGCTGTCAACTGATCACCACCTGGTGGTGAGTCGACTCCGATGGTGGGGGAAGATGCCAGTCCGACCTGGCAGACCCAAACGTATTGTGAGGGTTTGTTGGGAGCGTCTGGCGGAATCCCCTGTCAGAAGGAGTTTCAACTCCCACCTCCGACAGAGCTTTTCCCATGTCCCGGGGGAGGCGGGGGGCATTGAGTCCGAATGGACCATGTTCCGTGCCTCTATTGTTGAGGCGGCCAATCTGAGTTGTGGCCGTAAGGTGGTTGGTGCCTGTCGTGGCGGCAACCCCCGTACTCGCTGGTGGACACCAGCAGTAAGGGATGCCGTCAAGCTGAAGAAGGAGTCCTATCGGGCCTTTATGGCCTGTGGGACACCAGAGGCAGCTGACGGGTATCGACTGGCCAAGCGGAATGCAGCTTCGGTGGTCGCCGAGGCAAAAACCCGGGCGTGGGAAGAGTTCGGTGAGGCCATGGAAGCCGACTTCCGGACGGCTTCGAGGAAATTCTGGTCCACCATCCGACGTCTCAGGAGGGGGAAACAGTGCACCACTAACACTGTGTACAGTGGGGATGGGGCACTGTTGACCTCGACTCGGGACGTTGTGAGCCGGTGGGCGGAGTACTTCGAAGACCTCCTCAACTCCACCAGCACGCCTTCCTTGGAGGAAGCAGAGTCTGGGGACTCTGAGGTGGGCTCTCCTATCTCTGTGGTCGAAGTCACCGATGTGGTTAAAAAGCTCCTCGGTGGCAAGGCCCCAGGGGTGGATGAGATCCGCCCGGAGTTCCTCAAGGCTCTGGATGTTGTGGGGCTGTCCTGGTTGACACGCCTCTGCAACATCGCGTGGTCAGCGGGGAGAGTGCCTCTGGATTGGCAGACCGGGGTGGTGGTCCCTCTTTTTAAAAAGGGGTACCGGAGGGTGTGTTCCAACTACAGAGGGATCACACTCCTCAGCCTCCCTGGTAAGGTCTATTCAGGGGTGCTGGAGAGGAGGGTCCGTCAGGAAGTCGAGCCTCAGATTGAGGAGGAGCAGTGTGGTTTTCGTCCCGGCCGTGGAACAGTGGACCAGCTCTACACCCTTAGCAGGGTCCTCGAGGCTATGTGGGAATTCGCCCAACCGGTCTACATGTGTTTTGTGGACTTGGAGAAGGCGTTTGACCGTGTCCCTCGGGGAGTTCTGTGGGGGGTGCTTCGGGAGTATGGGGTACCGAGCCCATTGATACGGGCTGTTCGGTCCCTATACTGCCGAGGTCAGAGTTTGGTTCGCATTGCCGGCAATAAGTCGGAATCGTTTCCAGTGAGGGTTGGACTCCGCCAAGGCTGCCCTTTGTCGCCGATTCTGTTCATTACCTTTATGGACAGAATTTCTAGGCGCAGCCGAAGCGTTGAGGGGGTCTGTTTTGGTAGCCTCAGTATTGCATCTCTGCTTTTCGCAGATGATGTGGTACTGTTGGCTCCTTCAAACGGGGCTCTCCAACTCTCACTGGAGCGTTTCGCAGCCGAGTGTGAAGCGGTTGGGATGAAAATTAGCACCTCCAAATCTGAAACCATGGTCCTCAGTCGGAAAAGGGTGGAGTGCCCACTCCGGGTCGGGGAGGAGATCTTGCCCCAAGTGGAGGAGTTTAAGTATCTTGGGGTCTTGTTCACGAATGAGGGCAGGAGGGAGCGAGAGATCGACAGGCGGATCGGTGCAGCGTCTGCTGTGATGCGGACGTTGCATCGGTCTGTCGTGGTAAAGAAGGAGCTGAGCCAAAGGGCGAAGCTCTCAATTTACCGGTCGATCTACGTCCCAACCCTCATCTATGGTCACGAGCTATGGGTCGTGACCGAAAGAACGAGATCCCGGATACAAGCGGCCGAAATGAGTTTTCTCCGCAGGGTGTCCGGGCTCTCCCTTAGAGATAAGGTGAGAAGCTCGGTCATCCGGGAGGGGCTCAGAGTCGACCCGCTTCTCCTCCACATCGAGAGGAGCCAGATGAGGTGGCTCGGGCATCTGATTCGGATGCCTCCTGAACGCATCCCTGGTGAGGTGTTCCGGGCATGTCCCACCGGGAGGAGACCCCGAGGACGACCCAGGACACGCTGGAGAGACTATGTCACCCAGCTGGCCTGGGAACGCCTCGGGATCCCCCGGGGAGAGCTGGAAGAAGTAGCTAGGGAGAGGGAAGTCTGGGCTTCCCTGCTAAAGCTGCTGCCCCCGCGACCCGGCCCCCGGATAAGCGGTAGAAGATGGATGAGGATTGGCCCCGAAACAAATTCAACAGTTAGTGTTCTCTGTACAGTGAAACTCCTCTACAACGAAATCATGTTTGCAGCAAGAAATTTTTCACAACGGGGGGTTTTTCACTGTAGCAAATTTGAACTCCTATGTAAACACTCACACAAACGTATATATGATTTTTTTCACACTAGGGGGTATTTTCACCCATGTAGGTTTCATTGTAGAGGAGTTTCACTGTATTACGATTAAAAATGTCTGTTTACTTCTGTACTTCCTGATTTTTCAGTCTGTACTCAAGGAGTTAAATCAATACTTATTTTCCACAAGTCTTTTTTATTTATTTATTTTTAAACACGATACTGAATCTGTGCTCCCACTTAAATGCAGAGTCTGATTGCCTTTGCGACGTCTGCTTTGCCGTTCTCTTGCAGAGCTCCGCTCAGGTCAGCAGCACCATGGTCGCTCTGCAGGCGGAGAAGGAGCGTCTGATGCGCTCGGTGAGCGAGAAGGAGGCCCAGCTTTCGTCCGTACGCCAGAGCGCCCAGTTGCAGCAGTCCACGGTGCAGCAGGAGAAAGACAAGAGCAGCAAGGAGCTCAGTGAACTGCAGGCCAGACTACAGGAGAAGGTGCGGTCAGGATACATTAGACCATTGCGAAAAAAGATTTTGTATGGGCTCAATATTATGCGCAGGACTCTTGAATGAATAATCCAAATTTCCAAAACTTTTGTTTTTGCTTGCACGCAGGCCAGACAGGAGGAACTGCTGAAACAGAAGCTCCTGGACGAGCAGTTTGCCTTGCTGCAGGGCACCGTCACAGAAGCTGAGAACATCATCCAAGACGCAGTCGCCAAGCTGGACGATCCCCTCCATATCCGTTGCACCAGCTCCCCAGGTCCACGCCCCTACCCTTTGATTGACTTCAGTCAACCTCCCTCTCTATCCACAACTTTGGTGCTCTTCTTGAAACGAAACAAAAGATGGTGTCAAACCCTAATAGAAAAGTGGTCTTGATGCCAAATAGTGGCCCCTCAACACCGCAAATAACCGCTGCGTACGGTACTTTTGAATGAATGAAACTTCTTCTTGTCTTCCAAACACAGATTACCTAATCAGTCGAGCAGAGGTGGCACTGGGCTCCATTGATAAAATGAAAAAAGGCCAAGCGGACTACGTCAAAGACATGAAAGGTAAATGTGTCATCGAAAAAGGTGGAATTCATACCGCCGCTGACGCGACATTGTGTTCTTGCTTTCATTCAGACGCTGGAGCGCTGCTCAAGTCGCTGACTCACTTCTCCCACGCGGCCGCTGACACCATCGTCAATGGCAGCGCCACCGCGCACATGGCGCCCACCGACCACGCGGATCGTAAGCAAGACGCAATTGTTGGATGTGCCTGTAAACCTCCCTCATGGGGGGCGACCTTTAAACACTAGACGTGGAACCGCTTCAGATTTTGAGTCGTTGGCGCTACGGTGATGAAAATCACATCATCTTATTAATTAAAGTCTTTTCACTGCTACGAGAGGGTGTTTGATGAATTCGCTGACGCCTAGATTTAAGGCTGCTAGCGTTAGCGGATGCCTTTTCAGGTGGGCCACAAAGTACTTAGTTTACATTGCAGATTGGTTTGCATAATTTGCAGCGTGCTATTGGCCCCATTTTAAACATTTTTAGTAAGACATTGCCTCACATTTTAGGCACCGAGCTAGTTTTTAGCTTATTTTTGTCCTCTCAACATGTGATAATGATCAATAAGCGACAAATACTGGAAAATGGTCCTCATTCTGGTCATGTTATCTGACTAAATGTGCTGAAATGTTGAGTTCATTTTCAATGTAGCGGAAGTGATGATAAGCAAATGAGGAGATGGGTGGATGGTAAATGACAAATGACACATTGCCCCACCTACAGGACTGACGGAGAATTGCAGAAGCTGCGCCACTCAGTCTCTGCTGTACTTGAAGGAGCTCAAGTCCAAGGGCACGCTGCTCAGGGCCGACCCAGCCTCTATTCAAGTCATCATCCACAAGATCCTGGGCCTCGGCCAGGTGAGCCGGCATGGCGCAGTGCGCGGCTTAAGCGTCCGATGAACTGAAATTGTGTTGCTGCGTGTAGGAGCTGCGACCCAAAGGCATGGACGTCCGCCAGGATGAGCTGGGAGATCTGGTTGACAAGGAAATGGCCGCCACCTCTGCCGCCATCGAGGAGGCCGTCCGAAGGATTGATGTTAGTTGCATTGCTAGCTAGCAGTGTGTTTGGTTAGCGGGGGATTCTCGGGTGTGCGTGGGTGTTTGTGCATTATTTGGGTTCGTTTGTGTCCATTTTATTTTTTGGGGGGGTTTGCATGTGTGTCTCTGGATGTGACGGCTTTGTTCTTTGTTGCGTGCGGGTTCCCTTGCGCCTGCGTGTGGTTGTTTGTTCCTGAATATGTGTATCCTTGTGATTGCAGGAAGTGATGAATCAGGCGCGGAAGGATACGTCGGGAATCAAACTGGAGGTCAATGAAAGGTTTGTTCATTGGAATCTAAAACAAACATCGCCACCATTTTTTTTTTGCTCCAGAGCTATAAAAATCGGATTTTCTATTTGGCACAATAAAATTCTAATGACCAATTAATCAGCTGATTTAAAAAAAAAATAATGATTTTTTTTTTTGGGGGGGCGGTACCATAAAACAACAAATTAGGTATAAATTACAGGTAGAACTTTTGAGAGTTTTACAACCTGTACTATTTAACTTAAGAACTGCAATTGCACTTGCACTGTTTTTGCAATTTTTTCGGAAAGGGGCATGAATTTGATTTACCTTTCTTATATTCCAATGTTAATGTCAAAATAATAAAATGTCTGATTTTAAGAGTTTTTGTCCGTCGGGCCCTCATGTTTCATCCATGGATGTCCTTAACAAGACATAAACATTGCCCAAATGGTGTTGGCAGTGCCTTTTTATTACATAATCACTGCGAGGATTTATATTCTGTACTAATATTTACTGTGACGGCATTCATCGCAACATTGGTGCCTAATCATGGCGTCTACTTTTTTTCTTTCAGGATCCTCAACAGTTGCACAGACCTCATGAAGGTATGCTTGACTTTGACGTCCTTTTACTGGTCTTTTTTTTTTTGTCATGCTCAATGTGTGTTGCCGTTTGCATCCCGTGTTGTAGGCTATCCGCATGCTGGTCCTCGCCTCCACGGAATTGCAGAAGGAGATCGTGGAGGGCGGCAGGGTGAGTGGCGTCGTCCTCGGTGAATCCTTGAAGCAACACGTTTCTCCATCCAAAAAAAAAACCATGTTTGTTTTGTTCAGGGCGCGGCCTCCGTCAAAGAGTTCTACGCCAGGAACTCTCGCTGGACCGAGGGACTGATCTCTGCGGCCAAGGCCGTGGGCTGGGGGGCCACGGAGATGGTGTAAGTTCCGATTTGACAACGCGTTCTCTTGATTAGCTGAGAGAACCAATTTGGGTGTTTTTCCCACCTGGGCGCCAACAGAGAGTCCGCTGACAAGGTGGTGCTGCACACGGGCAAATATGAAGAGTTGATCGTCTGCTCCCACGAGATCGCTGCCAGCACCGCGCAACTGGTTGCCGCCTCCAAGGTAAGGGCAAGAAACGGGAGCTGTTTGAGAAATGTTTTGGGGGTGTGTGTGTGTGTGTGTGTGTGTTGCGTGTCTCCTCTTCAGAATCCGATTGATCGGCTCCCGTTGACTATTTCGAGTATGTTTGCAGGTGAAAGCGGGCCGTCACAGCAAGAGGCTGACGGTGCTCCAGCAGGCCTCTCGCCTGGTCAACGAGATGGCCGCCAAAGTGGTGGGCTCCACCAGGACGGGACAAGAAGACCTGGACGACAAGGGTACGCCCGCGCTGTCGGGCGTTTACTTCGGCTGCAGCCGCGTGTTGAGCCTCGAGCCGATGGGTCATTGCGTTGTGTGTCGTGTGCAGATCCCATGGACTTCTCTGGGATGTCGCTCATCAAGTTGAAAAAGGAAGAAATGGAGTCGCAGGTAATGTATGGTATTGAGTCAATTGTGGGCCTCGTATTTATCATGACTTAAAGGGTTTGAAGAATGTTTGGTCATTTAGCAACCACCAAAACAACGACAGTCAAACCTCGGTTTTCGTCCATAATCCGTTCCAGAAGGCTGTTTGAAAACCGAAACCACGTTCTTTTTCAAATAAAAATGTTGACTGAACACGTCTGCTCACAAGGGAAAAGCAACACGAGGAAGCGTCACTTCCTCATGTAAGGAAGGCGAGAGGAGTCAAATGGTGCATTCAAGTGCGTTCAGTTTGTTCGAGAACCGAAATTTGTTTGTCATCCAAGGCATAAAAAACTCGAAATTTTTGATCGAAAACCGAATTGGTCGAGAACCGAGATGTTTGAAAACCGAAGTTTGACTGTACATATATTCTTACTTCGTGAAATGTCTTTTCCGTAATCTTTTTTTTTCCTTTTTTTTTTTTTTTTTTCTTAAAACGAAGCCTATTCCGCTGAGGAGGGTGTAAAAAAAAAAAAAAATGCACAGGAAAAAAGTAATTTGCAATTACATGCTAAGGAAATTACTCCAGAAGGACAATTTGGGCTCCATTTTTCTGACTGCAACTTCACTACTCACTGTGGCCCCCTGTTGGTTTGAATGTGCCAATGTTTCTGCAGGTGAAAGTGCTGGAGCTGGAGTCTCAGCTAAATAACGAGCGTCTGCGTCTGGGCGATCTGAGGAAGCAGCATTACACTCTGGCCGGCGTGCCCCTGGACCAGCTCCAGATGGCCGACGGCAACGGCGACTCCGACGCCTCCTCGTTGGTGTCCATGTCGCCCAAGTTGAGCAAGCCGGTGCTCATGAAGAAGCCCACGCTGGCCCAGAAGCCTAACGTTCTGCTCAAGTCTCCGGTAAGTCTTTGGAAATGACCCACAAATATCGGAGGAGGACAAGCGTGGCTTTGTGGTTGCTACGGCAACCAGAGTACTTAGAGGTTTTGGAATATTGGTTAGACACCCTTTGGTGTTTGTACTGTTTTAATTTGATTCATATTTTTGTTTTGTTTTTTAAATTGGCTTTATTTAAAAAAAAAAAAATTAAATTTATATATTCATTTTTTTTAATCTCTATTCTTAAATCACTTTCTTTTTTTTTTTTTTTGTTCAAAGTGACTTCACTCTTTTCTTTTTACAGTTCAAGTGAAAGAGGAAGCACAAAGAAGTGACGTCATCGTAGAACGTAAAATGCCTTAAAGGAAAAAGAGGGAGAAAATTTTACATTTAGGTTGCTTGCTGACAATCCTGCTCTTGTATCGGTCATTTCCTTTTGCTAAAATGGACCAGAAGTTGCATATTCCTTTGAATGAATCCCCACATACAACAGCAGTTTATCTCTTGTTTTATTTTAGCATTTGGCGCAACCCATTCAACATTTTTTTTCCCCGCCTTTGTTAAGGGTTTTGCAACCTGGCAAAAATTCTAGATGCTGCTTTGAGAATAACAAGTCATTTTATCTAAACTTTTTTTTTTTGTTGACAAACCTTCTGCATTGCCCTCACTGTGAAGACGGTGTCATCTCATCTGCAAAACCATGTTAACTCGGAGGCCTTTGGAATGTACTGCACAGAAGTGTTTTATTAATATTGATCAAAATAATTATTAATAAAAATTCATGTAAAGCCATACGCTTGTACAGCAAGTCCCAGCAAGAATAATGTATACAGCTCATCCGGAATGGATACGTACTCTACACACGCCAATTACATGTAGTTGCTTCTTCTAGGATGAATGTGGCTGTTTAGCTCTGGGAGTTTTTCTTACTGGGTACTTATTATTATTATTATTATTATTGCATCATTTTATGCTCTTCTGTCTTTATATAAACATCCGGATCTAGTTGGAAATATTTTAGAAAAGATCATGGTGTTTGTCCTTATCCCAAGTGTACATGTCCAACAAACTAAATAAATGTTTAATTCAATGACTTGGCTTTTTTTTTTTTACAATTTACATCAGCCATTAATTCTTTTCCATTTTTCTTCGACTAAAATGTGTCCCCACACAACACACCCATAACTTTTGAAGTAGGTTTTTATGACTAATTTTTAGTTTTAATTTAAAGTTTTAAATTCATTTCAAACAATTAAAAAGAACATTTGAAAGGTAACCTTTTTTTTTGTTTTAAAATTTGCCACAGTGGAATCTAGTGATAATTTTGTGTATTTTTTTTTACACATGATTTTAATACACGAGACATTGTTTTTCATGAAAGTGTTTACTATAGGGTAATATTTTAATAATTAAATAGTTAACTATTTAACGTATCTATAAACAACATTGATCCGTTAATACTGCCAACAGCGACGCATTTGTAGATCTTTTCACGAAGCGACTGAAATCCGAATCTGACACGTTTCTCCGGTCAGCTTGCCAGGCATACGCTGCTGCATTCAGAAGCAGTTGTAAAATTCCCTACTCACGTTCAATTGTTGATAAAGATACTGTAGTTGCAAGAATACTGCTGTTCTGAAGGCAACACAGTCCCGTGCTATACATCCTACAGACGTAACATTCTACAATGGCTTGTGCGCGGAAGTCGTTGAAATTAATAGAGAGGCAGAATCGACAACGTTTGATAAATACGAGCTTTGTCGTGGACCGTGAATGCATCGTCAAAAGTTAAAGTTGAATCTGTCAACAAACTCGACCAAATGTAGTACCTCGTCGTCGAGCCCTCGTCGCGGTCCTTCACGTTACCAGTTTAAAATGTGACACGGCCGTTCCATGGAGGAATAGGAAGAGTTCCGAGGCTTTGGTTTTAGTCGCGCTACACGTTATATCATGTCTGCGCTGGAGAAGAACTGGTCCGACCTGACCGTGTTGGACGTGTACGACATCGCCGCGGCCCTAGCGCAGGAGTTCGAACGGACCATCGAGCGTTTCGGCTGCGAGACTCTGGCCGGCGTGGTCCCCAAGGTGGTTCGAGTCCTGGAGCTCCTGGAGACGCTGGTGGGCCGCCGCGTAGACGCCGACGCCGACGCCGGCGGGCAGGAGGCCGACGAGCTGCGGCGGGAGCTGCTCCGACTGCGGCAGGAGCGCAGCGACAGGACGGCGCAGGAGAAGAAGCACCACCAGGTCAGCGCTAGGACGAAAGGAAGGACGATCTTCACCGATTTTTTTAAACGCTCCATCACAATCTATTTTGGTTCTTTTTTTTGTTCTTGTCAGGCGTTGGAGCAGGTGGAAGACGTGTGGAGAGCCGAGGTGGAGGATCTCCTCTCGCAGATGGCTCAGCTTCAGGCGGAAAACAAAAAGTTGCTGTCCAGCCGAACTTTGAGCAGAGCCCCCGTCGAAGATCGGGACTCGTCCAGCAAGATGAGGGTGGGTGTTGCTGTTAGTGTCATTAAACATTCAGTCACGTGGGAACGCACAATTTGTTCGTTGATGGCAAAACATAAGCGGCCAAATGTGGCAGACGCAAGCTAGCGCAGAAGGTTATTTTTGAAGACGCTGTTGTCATGTTGACAGCAGCTATATTTACCGACGCACGCAAACGGTGCAAAGCTATCCTATGGGTAAATATAATGCATCCTCACAGGAATGGTGGAGAAGGAAAAGCAAGTGATGACAAGACTCAACAGGTTGGTCGAGAAGCAGAGGCACCAAATCCAGGCCAAAGACCATGAGCTGACGCTAAAAAACGATGACATCGAGGCGGTGAGTGTCTTTCGCAGACCCACAAAAAAAAAGTCTCAAGAACACATGCCTGTGATGACGCAGACAGTCAGCCGTTTTGATGTGAAGCGGACATTTTAGGGTCGTTTTAAAGGTCCTTTCCCCCCCCCCCCCCTTTTTTTTAAATCAGTTCTGCCAAATGAAATTTGGTAAGGCATGTCTATGAATAGACCGACAAAAAAAGTCTCATAATGAATAGTAATTTTACGCTGCGATTAATTATGTTGAGGGGTTCTTTGATTTAATTGGGGGGGGAGGGATTCAGTCCACAAACCCAGTTTTACTTGGCAACATCAACTTTCGTAGACATGTCCATCACGAGTAAGCCCACAAAAAAGTCCCAAGGCCCCATGCCTGAAAAGACACAAGAAGGCGACCATTTTAATTTGAATTGGTCGTCCGTTTACATCCGCTGCAGTTTCTCCAGCCTCCTTGCGACCGTTTGTTTGTCCATTCAGCTCCAGATGCAGCAGCACCGTCTGATCCGCATCAATCAGGACCTCCGTCACAAGCTCGGGACGATGGAGCTGCACAGCAAGGCGGCCTTGCGGCGGCATGCCGAGCTGGAGGCGGAAGCGCAGGCCCGTCGGCGCGAAATGGACGATCTGCGGCAGGAGTTGAGACATTTGAGGAAGGAGCGGCAGGAGTGGGAACTGGAGAGGGAGGTGGCCAAGATGGAGGAGAGCTTCCCATTGCCGCCCAAGGCGTCTCCACAGGTGAGAGAAAAGTTTCCTGGAAAAATCACGTTTACGTCCCATATTGGTTCGTCTCTTTAAAATGGAGCCGCTGAGAACAATAGTGGGCTAAGTCCATTTTTGTCAGGTTTAAGTTGTGTGCAGAAAAGAATGGTGGCTAGGCAATAAGATCAAGACTGCTGTTTGCATTTTTCATTTCATCTTTTGTCTAATGGATTTATTTCATTGTATTTGTCGTCAAATATTTTGTCTAATACTTTTTTATTTTCCTCATCATTTCTTATGCTGTTATTTGAGTAGTACATGTATTTTCAAAGACTTGATTTTTTTAAATCATATTTTTGCGATTTTCAATCTTCTAATATTTTCATTTTTATGCTTGAGCTGTGGTTAGAGTGTGCAAGTGTCCCTCTGGTTTTGACGTTTTTCCTCCGTGTCCCACGTGGAGGCCTCCGACCGTGTCATGGCGGACTCGGTATGGGTCGAGTGCGGAGGAGATCCCGACTACTCTGAGAACATTCCGAACCTCCTCAGCAGCTCAGCACACCGAGACGGAAACGCAAGTCAGCAGGATGAAGACAAGTCTGTCTTCTTACAGGTAAGACAGACACCATCATAACCAACAAAGACAACAATAATAATAAAAATTAATCATTTTTTTTGTAACATTGGTATACACAGTATTTCATGTGTGTTGTTTCATCCGCAGGAGAAAGTGCCTGAGAAGGAGGAGGAAGAGTCAGAAGCTCCTCACTTCACTCTGCAGGAGCTCCGTGACGTCCTGCAGGAGCGAAACCAACTCAAGGCTCAAGTGTTCCTCCTGGAGGAAGAGCTGGCCTATTACAAAAGGTCCTTTTTAAAAAAATAATCAAGGCAAAAATCATTTGAAACAAACCACATTGAGTCACACCTCATATGAAAGGTATTGATGAGGACTTTCCATATCTGTTTGTATTTTATCAATACAACCCAATGTGGTGAGTCAGTGGCCATAATCGACACTCATGAATTTGGTGGACATATTTATGAGTGTATATCAAACCACTTTGAGTTTTCACCACTGAGATTATTTTGTCAACATGACGAGAAGACTGAAAATGTTCATTCACTCTGTTGCCCGTCACCAGTGAGGACTTAGAGGAGGATATCAGCCCCTTCCTTGGTGCTTCATCTTCATCGAGGTCGCCGTCGCCGCCCTCCACAGATCAGCCCGAATCTGGAATACGTCACCTGTGAGTGTAACACGTTCACATATCTCCCCAGAAAAAGAAAAAAAAAGCATTTGTGCATCGGAAGACGACCCCCGTGCTTTTCTTTTCCAGGATCTTCACCGCCATCATGCCCATGGTTGCCGCCGGTTTAATCGCCGACGACCCGACGTTGTTGCCAATCAGACGCCTCGTTTCCTCTGTATGACTTTTTAAATTACGCCGTTCACAAACAGTTCAGGGGTGTTGGGCTTAATCTGATACTTTTGAGCCTTGTATTTGATTTGGATTTGCAATTACCTGCCAACATGTGGGAAGATGCCAACAGATGTACAGGCAATTCTTCAATTTTTAGTACTTAATTTATTGAAGAGACACTTGTTACTTGTTACAAAAATATTTATATGTGAGCCACTGAGAAGTAAAATGGGCCAACTCAATATTTGTTATTTTATGGCTACAATCAAATCTGGGGAGTTTATATCTATCCTCTCCAGGTCCCTTTTTGGGGGGGGGCATATTTTTTTTCTCCTTTTGTGTATTCCACACATCCGTCAAATTGATCAATAATTCAGCAAAGATAATAAGTATTGTACTGGTTACTAAGGTGCAAATGTATTGGCACACAAGCGAAAGCACTACTTATTACTACGTCTTTTACTAGTCTCTGCAGTGTTGCGCTGATGAATCTGAGAAAGTGCCAAGTGCAATTATGGACTCTTGCCCATACGGCAACAAATACTGTATAGCGTTAGCCCATTCTAGCTCTCGGTGGCTCATTTAAAGAACAGCAACTAAAATAATATATGACAACGTTAATGAGCATCAATGGTGTAAGATGTGCTCGCCACGCTCAAGCCAATTTGACACATTTGTCGACGAGATGCAGTCAACCAAATCCGCTGTACAAATTTCAGGTGCTTTAATGTTGTAATAAAGCTTTAATTTTTCATTTGTTGTGTATTTTCGTGTTTGAACAGTAACGGGGATAAGTTAAATGCTAATTTCATGTTCTATATTTTTCCCTACATAAAAAAAAAAAAAGAAGATGATAGTAAAATGCATGATTATCCAAAGATGTTGGAATAAAGTGTTCATTTATACCGTAAGAATACAATTGTCCATCAATTCATGATCTGGGCACCGCTTACACTTTTTTTTAAAGAACGTATTCTTTTAGAAGCGACACTCAATTGAAGTAGCTTCACTGTCGTTTTTACTTTTGTCACTTTGCTAATTTATTTACTACACATTTGTCAGTGGGTAACTTCAAGAGTACAGTAGTTAAGATACATTTCATGTAGTTTTTACTTTTGTTACTTTGATAATTTTTTACTATACATTTGTCAGTGGGTAACTTCAAGAGTAGTTAAGATACATTTCATGTAGAATAGCATGTAGCTTCGCTGGCTACATTTTCCAAGCAGTTTGCCCAACACTGGCTGCAGCCTTTTCACGCACTTTTCATAGCAATTGTGTAGCATTCTGTTGTTCACAAAATTTACTGCTCGGCGCCAAGTGAACTCAGCATTTTGGCGTGTTTGGAGTCGCTGGTTGCCATGGTGATTGGAGAGAGAAAAAAAAAAGATGGAAGAGCTCAAGACAGACCCGCCGCGTCATCTGCTTGACGTTCCAGCCTTCGGCATGCTATTGGTTACCCATTTTGCTTCGAGCGGGCTTCGACGCCTTTAGCATTGGCGCTTTAGTCATAGCACACTCCAAAGTGGGTTTACAATTCAAAGCAGTACCAATTCATTTCCAAACTGGACCTCTTTATGTGGCGAAACAGTACGAAAAGCGACTGTTTAGCCACTATTACCAACGGTAAACTTCGAATTTAGTTCGCTGGAGAGTGGAGGAATGGGGAGGAATCATCTCAACTGCGCTCGTTACTCTTTGTGCTCTCTCACCTGTAGCTAAGATACTAGCCCTCCTCTGCCGCCAGGGTAGCCCCCGCCATTGGCGGACGCGTCATGGGGGAAGTGCAGCTCCTCGGGAAGAAGTCACCCGCTACTGCCATAAACACCGTCGGGGAGCGACGAAGATAACGAACGGGCACTTCTAGTTCGCCCCCCCCCCCCCCCTCTTCTGAGCATGGACTTCCACGAGGAGTCGTCGCCCGCTTTGGCGTTCGAAAAGGACGCCTTCGAGCTGACTGTGGAAGACGTGTACGACATCTCGTACGTCGTCGGACGCGACTTGTTGAGGATCAGCCGTACGGGCGAAGAGGTGTCGGACCTCCAATTTCGCATAGTCCGCGTGCTGGAGATGTTCGAGACGATGGTCAACAAGTACAACTTGTCCCTGGAGGAGCTGAAAATGGAGCGGGACAACCTCAAGAGCGAATTGGACCGCGTCGTCACGGAAAGCTCCACCGACCAAGGAACGGTGAGGCAGTCATCCGTGGAAAAAAAAAATGACGGGAGTCCGTTTTTAAGATGTAGTTTTTCCAAAGTTAATTGGAGTGGAGTTGGCTGCCTAAATATGAGGATACGTTGTTGACTGATCTATAGCGCTCAAACCCAGAATACAGGAGAGTCGTGACAGTTGCAGTGCAACGGAGGGCACTGGACCTCACTTTCAATCGACAGCAGGGGGGCGGTACAGGAGAAAATGGCTGTGCCCTGACATTGGTGAAAATCAATGGATGAATGTGCTTGATTCTCATTCTGTCAATGAAATAATAAGAATACCACGTTTAGACCAGTGGGGGGTCACGTAGAATGTATTATTGTGAAGATTTTGGGGGGCCTTTGAGTCCCCCTTTAAGGGGCGTGGCCTAGGAAGTGACATGTGGAGCTTGAGTTGCATTGGTTAGTCTTCGTGAGCATGAGGAGGTGAGTTGTGGCCTACAGTTTCTCATGAGCGTTCCCTTAATATTTGTGTGTTTGACTTTATGTCACAGACAGTGAAAGGCTAAGAGCGCATCCGCCATTAAGGCTCTCCTTGCCCACATGCAAAGACATTAGAGTACAGCATTTTTAAAATAAGCTCCTCATGGATTCATCTGAGTTGTTTTTTTTTTTCCCCACCTGTCGTCTGATTAAAAAAAGATCCCATTTGTGAGTTGAGTAGCTTCATTATGTTAATGTTGTCATTGAAGCAAGCGGTGGGAGCCAATCAGATGGTGGTGGACCTGAGCGACCCCAACAGGCCTCGCTTCACCATGCAGGAGCTGAAGGAGGTCCTACAGGAGAGGAACCAGCTGAAGGCCCAGCTCATGGTGGCCCAAGAGGAGCTACAGCTCTACAAGAGGTCAACGTCATTGCGCACCGAGAATTTTATCATACCGCCCGTGTTGTAAAGCGGCCTGCTCTGCTTTTTTTTTTTTATTGTTCACCCTCACGTGTTGAAGTGTCCTCTCGTAACAGTTTGGCGTGGAAATGGCTCACGTGGGATTCATTTGTGTTTGTGCAGTGGGATTCTTCCACAGGGCAAATCGGCCATGGTGGAAGTGGACCTGGACGCGCCAGCCCACAACGGAGCGGCCGGCGGGATCAACGATGCAAAAGAGGAGAAGACCACCATTGGAAAACTGTGAGTGCTTAACCTGTGAAGAAAAAAAAAAACACCACCTGCATTCTTTGGACTAAAACAGTTAATGAAGTTCAGAACTTTAAAATATAAATTATTGACATAATAGCAGCAGTTTTAAATCTTTTGCTGAGTTGTTTTTACTTCTATTTTTAAGTTGGGCGACAATGTACAGGACAATGATTTCAGTAAGCTCTTTGTTGAAAATGCGGTAAAGCCAATTTTCACATGAGCAAAACTTATTTATATTTTGTTGGATTGCCCAGCTATCATACTTTGTACTTCACTAGAAGTACAAATACTTGTACGAAAAATTAAGGAGCAACGACTGTGATTGGCCAATATTGGCTCTTAAAGTTTTTTTTTGTGTTTGTTTTCTTTTTTTTTTTTTTGACCTGTTGTTGTTTGCCCGGGAAATCATTTTAGGAATGTTACTGGGAATATTATTAGTTTGAAATTTGGGCATTTTTCACACCTGTCCCATAGACGCTCAGCGACTTTTTTTTTTCTTCACCAGTGAGGACCATTTGAAGCAGTTCATAAACAATAACGTCATTGTAATAATGGTCTGAGTTATAGATTTTGTTTATTTATTTTTTTTTTGTATTTGATGCGCGCACATGTGCGATTGCATCGCCTGGCAAACCTGTTCAACTCGCAATTAGCGCCGTCGTTTAAGTGTTCAGTTATGAGCAGGCTATTCTGATGATTTTGCTCATGTATCGGATCCATTAAAAAGTTCGTGCACTTTGCACGATCGATCGTTGATCAAAGTCCACCCCTCACCACAATAACAAATCAGTCGGGATAGATGCCGGCTTCCCGAAACCGACGAGGCGTGAAGCAAACGGATGTGTTTGCCGTGAAGCGACAGCACATGACACCATGCGATGGATGCATCAGGGTGCGCTCACTCATCCTGAGCCTAATCACATACTTGTGACCAATACGATGTTGACTCACTGGACTTTCTCCGGTGCACTTTTCCCTCCGATGCCCGAATGCTTTCCCACACTAACTTGTTTTTTTTTTTTTTCCCCCCTGTCGCTAGGTTTTCATTTCGACGGAAGTAAGACAAAGAAGACAAAGAAGACCCTGGCGAGACTGGATTATATGCAAGGTTTCCAGAACCACTTTTATATGTTTTTTTGTACTCTTGTAAAGTGAACACATTGCCTTTATTGTAAAGGTATAACAAAGGTTTTAGTTCTTCTTGTGGGACAAATCATTAGGTACACCTGCATCTCCTACAAGAGCTGATCAGTATTGCCTTGAGACGCAAGGGGCCGCGAACCTGAGATACGGGCACTATATGATGGCACTGGACTCACTTGACTAGAAGGGGCACACTTGGGCAAATGGCGAGCAATTCTTCAAAAAGGAAAAAAAAACCAGAGGACTCAATTAGTTTTTTTGCCAGTCCCAGTTGAAGTTTACTGTCTGTTGAAGTTTACTGTCAGACTAAACATCAAACAGAGAATTAGACGCGTGTTAAAAACAAACACACGGCTTAGTCTTTACTTAGTTTCTGCTAGCTTTGCACCCCCTGCTAACACGTCATGGGACATGCGTATAACCGTTGTAAGCAACCGACCAGACATTCAATTTAACGGGACTCACCATCATATTATTCTTTATCCTTTGAGAGGAACAGCGATGGCTCTACGCTACAGACGTCCGTTAACACGACATCTGGCCAAGGTGGGCAGCAGCACAAAGGCCATTTTGTTGACGCAAAGTGTGACCAAAAAAAAAACGGTTGATACTTTTAAAAATTCTGTCGTTATGATGTTTTTATAAAGTACAATAATTATAGAATACTGTTTTTCCTCAATGGGGGGAAAAAAAAGTATACAATTGTTGGCTGTTGTTTTGGGAGTCTGGAACAGATTAATGGCATGTTCATTCATTTCAATGAGGGGAAATGATTTGAGGTACAAATGAAATGGTTGCTCGATTATTGAAGACTCAAATTTGTGTTAATATATTAACAAAAATGGTGGTGACTCAAATGCATTTATTTGGCTCATTCGACACTCAATTGTCTGGGTCTGCTGTTTAAAACGCAGCAGATACGGGTATTGATGTTTACGTTATGTAATCACGGACACTAGGTGTTCTGAAGACTAAATTGTCTTTGATAAGAAAATAAGCGTGTTCATTTTGTGGAAACGGGCTCATTGACAACTAAATTGGTTTCAGATGTTCACAAAAACACAGAAGTTAGGTTTATTGGGACACTGGTGAAAATGTACATTTACGTTGATTGATGACAAAATGGTCTCCAGTCAAGGAAAACACATTTCATTTCGATTGTATTTATACATTAAATTCATTTAGACGGCAAATTGTAATGTTTAAAAAAAAAAAACACGCATATTAGGAGTGTTTACAAGAATGGACATTAGCTCAGGGAGGACAAATTGGGTGGGTGGGGGGGGGGGTGCACATTAGGTGAATATGAATGAACATGGAGACAAAAAAAATTGTCTTTGAGGTTTTCAATAACACATGAAGCTCAAACCACGCTGGCTTAAGTCTTGTGATGCACTTCCAAGGTGTACCCGGTGAAACGTCCAGTCAGTGATTTGCACTGATGATCAAGTCATCTGAGAAGTATTTTGTAATACGCACTTTTGTAAACCGAATGCCTTACAAGCTGGTGCTTTGATACCCTGGAATGTTTATCTTGACGGTTGAAAATTTGATTCATCCCCCCCACCCCCACCCCCCGCAGTGAGCTACAAAGTAAACATTCATCTCCTCATGACACTTTGATGCATTCATTCCTGAAATTCATTTCAACTCATCGCGTCTTATCGGGCGCAACGCGGCTCATAATTTACAAGGCTGGCAAATCTCACAATAGTAGACAATGTGTAACATTTGATCCAAGATAAAATATTCTACAGCAGGAAAAATGTACAAGGAGAATAATTAAAATTGCAACAAAAAAAAAAAATGCAAGTTAGTTTAAAAATCATTTTTTGTACGTCCTTTAAAAAAAAAAAATGTCAGGACTAGTCATCCATAGCATCTTTTTAAACACTGAAGCTTCACAATGTTTTTTTTTTTTTTTTTGCAAGGGGCGGGTGGAGTTGTTTTGTCCGTTTTAATGCTTGAGCCAAGGGTGAGCCGAGATGGCCTCCTTGCTGCGGTCGCCGTAGTCGTACAGCAGCTCCTCGTCGGCCTCGATGTCCCGGGACGCCACCAGGATGAGGTGCGGCGAGCCGTCAACGGCATGCAGCTTGGTCTGGCAGTTGCCGGCCTTGCTGTGGTTGAGGAGGCGGCCCAGGCGGCCCGTCTCGCGCGTGGCGTCCACGCTGCGGAGCGGTTGTCACAAAAACAAGTTAAAACGGTGAATGTCTGACACTGCTTGAAGAATCACATGTTCTGAGCGAGCGGGGGAGGGGGGGGGGGGCTGCGTGTTCATTGGTTTAAAACCGCACAAACAAATGAAGGTAGCCGTACAAGGGAGAGCAGACCCACCAGTAGGTCTTGGCCCGGTACTGAAAGTAGTACATGTAGCAGCCCATCTGGGGGTCTTGGGCGTAGCGGGCCTCTCGCCGCTTGGCCTCGGCCAGCTCCAGCAAGTCGCCGTGGTACTCCACCACAAAGTCGCCCTTCTTGAAGAGTCGCTCGGCGAACACGCCGCGCCCTTTGCCTTCGATCACCCTCACCTGTGGACAAAAACAGGGGGGAAAAAAATAAATTTAACTCTACCAAATATTGGTAATTGGCATTGAAAAAAAAAATCACCAACCAATTGAACTAGTTTTTGCACCTGTGAGTCACCTTTTATGACTTTGTTATTCACGCTTTTAAAACAGTTTAGTTTTCAGTCGTTAACAGTGGTGAGCTTTACACTTGTTTCCCTCTCAACAGGAGAGGCCTTTGTTTAACCTCGGAACACATTTTCTCCCATGAGAATGTTGTTGTTTTTTTCTAAATCCGAACAAATTCCATTTCCACTGTTTAAATTAGATTACTAAATAAAAGGCGACCAATTGTGAATGCCGTACTGCAACGAACACAATTGGGAAATGTTGATTTTTTTTTTTTGTGGGTCATACACAGAGGAATGTATGAAAGATAACACCTCCCGAAAGTCACAGGAGACGCGGATACGTTGGTTTGAGAATACTAAAATAGGCATACGTTGCACCGCAGTCATTACCTGCATTCCTTCTTCGGTGCCGTTCTTGATCAGGTCGTCCAAGTGTTTGTGCTCTTCATTCTGAAAACAAATCATGCGAACAAATAGTTTGGGGTCTCTCATCGGTAATGTGTTCTTTTTTTTTTTTTTAAGAGCACAATATGATTGGCTGTTTGCAGAGATCACTAAATGAGCCACTCTTTGAAAATAACGAGAGGCCAGCAGCCCCCCCTTTGCCCTACTTGGTTAAGCAGAGAGGGGGGGGGGGCGAGCAGAGGACATAGGAAAGGAAGGCGGGGAGGTAGGGAATAAGACAAATGAAAGAATTATGGGTTCTTGCGTCCATGCCGGGCAGCACTCGGAACAAATGGAATCTATGCGGAATAATCAACAGCGAGAAGAGGCAGAAAAGGTCCCAATGTTGAATAACTATGACTAGCAATCGATGACAAACTAACCTTCAACTCTGCTTCAGTTTTCCTGTTACTCCTCCTGATTGGGAAGAAATCTGTGACCTTCCTGTTTTGCGAAGCGTTACTCTCCTCCCTATAGGGAAAGATAATATGATTACAAGACGTGTTGCTTCTCGCCAGTGGTGGAATTATTGCTTCCCAACGCACTTTTTCCCTTTGCGAGGATTCCGACTTCGAGGTTTGGGTGTCGGAGGTTTGCGCTCGTCCGCCTGGGCCACGTTTGCATGCGGCGTCACTTCCGTTTGCCGCGGTTGATTGGCGACCTTGGTTTCGTGCAGCTCAGGCCGCGTTTCATTTGAGGCGTCTACAATGACAGCAGTTAGCATTTAGCCCTCTGTTGTGCTGCTACACGCAATGCTAACGGGGCTGCTTCCTCACCTTTGTGCGCCTTGGCTACGCAACTGACGTCCGTGTCGTTTCCGTCTTGAATGAGCATGCTGGAAGTGTCGCTTAGAGGCGATATGGCCTTTTTCGGACAAGGTGGACTCAGGAGAACGCTCCGATGTGCTTTTCTCGTGCAATCTGGCTGCAAAGGTGGTTAATGATTACTTGCAAATACTGTACACGCAGGGACAAAAAAAGTGTTAGACTAGGGATACCAAAATTGTGTCCCTTTGAGAGCCGCTTATGGAAAAATGGCAGTGTGCAAGGGACACTCCAAAACTAATTATGGGGAGCTTCGACCACAGTGAAAGTGGAAAAAAGGAACAAGTAAGATACTGTAATGCCTTCTCCAAATCGGCAAAGAGAGCCGCAGTCGGCGATGCAATTTCGTGTCTTTGGGACAGTCAAACATAATACAAAATGAGAACACTCGCAAGGAGCAGATGCTCACACAGAACTAACCACATAAAGTTGGAGTCAGGGTCACTGACATCATTCGTTAGGCCACGCCCATTAAAGGCACAGAAATTGGATTCTACAGTTTATGTTGAGGGGCGTATTTACGTTTAGTTCTACTTAATCTAATTGTTTTAGGTATCCCCATTTGATTACATCCGGGAACCTTAAAAAAAAAAAAGACCGCTGAGGCGGGACTACTTTGTGCCGCGTAGCCATCTAACATACCTCTTTGCTAGCCACGGGACGGTTTTCTTTCGTCTCTTCCGAGGTGAATTTGCCGACAAAAACGTTTTCCAGCTTTTTGCCCGTCCTTTGCACTTGTTTCTTCCCTGCAAACATACAATTCATCAGTTTTGTTACGCATTCAACCCGTGTAGTGGCTGCTTTTTTTGTGTACAATATCTAACGCCCACATAAACCAAACAAAAAATAATGTTTGTTACCTTTTGCCATGTCAATTTTGCGACTACATGTCGGCGACATGATGGATGGTGAATTAAATAAATTCCTCCGGGTTTACTTGTTTATTGTTGCGGCGACCGTCGACGAAACACGAATACAAATCACCCGTGTTTGTGGGCGTGCAGTGAAAACGTGTTGGAATTTAAAAACCCACGGGCCTCTCTAATTGGTTAACTTGCTTCACATAGGCGGGGTCATCTGCGTCTTTACTGCTCTCTCATTGGCTGCATTTCCAGCTCTTGTCAAATAGTAAGAACGATAACTTGGAACTTTGGTCTATGTATTAAAATTTTACTAGACGATAGTAAACAGTACTGTAGTTGGTATCATCAAGGCAATTATCAGTTGATAATCAATCTAACCAAAATATTACAAAGTTCACTGCAAAATATTGTACATATAAAATAGCAGCGCTGTGATGCAAATGTTTTTTTGTTTGATTCAGTTCTTTAATCTGGAAAAAAAATATTAAATGAACACATAAAAAAGAAAAAAAATCAAGACGTTGTTTTCATAAAAATTGTCTTATTTATGCATTCTTGTGAAGGCAAAAAAAGATCCCTAATGCTTCAAGTGTCCCTGTTGATTTCAAACAGTGTCCTTCCCAGGAGTGGTTGTGGCTTGGAGGCCTTCTTTGAACAGTCTCTTCCTCTCCAGATTCTCCTTGACTCTCCTGCGTTTGTCTTGCTTCTTGACCTCAGCCTCTTTCTTTTTTACCAGGATGTCGCTGCGCTCTCCTTTGTAGAAAACATCCAGTTTTTGCTGCATTATTTCCCGCGCTCGCTTTCGATTGATGTCCACTGATCTAGTTTGATGACACTGCAAGGGCAAATAATGACGTCAACAGATACTTTTTTCCCCAAAACACAGCATATGTGGAATTCAGGAATTGACGACACTTAACAGGCTTGTATTTGAACAAATGTTTACGTGTGTGTACGTTCTTCAATCAACAAAATAAAAATACAAAGAGGAACAGGAAGGGAAACAGCACTAATGACTCAAGAGTTCAATAGCAACAATTAACCTTGACGACAATCCCAGAGGGGTTGTGTTTCAGAACCACGCAGTTGCTGGTCTTGTTGGTGGCCTGCCCCCCGGGTCCGGAGCCCCTCACGAACTGCTCCTCCAGTTCGTCTTCCTCCAGGTGGACCAGGTCGACCAGGTCCTTCTTTCCGGCGACCGCGACCCGCGTAGGTGCACCGGGGGGCGGCTTCACCACCGAGGAGACCCCGGGGGAGCTGTTCCGTGCCACTCCACTCGCTAGGCCGTTGTAAATGGAGCGAACGAACAGGGAAAGCCTCGACATACTTTCAAGGACGTCCAAATAAATTAAATGTCGATAACTGAGCTATGACTTGTTATTTACGTGTCTTTTACATTGTGTTTACATTTGACTGCGGTCCGCCAAATCTTCTTCTCCGCTTAAAAAAAAAATTACTCATCCGGCCATTCTTCCTCGCGGGCAAAACACATTTTGTAAACTCCGTCGCTCTCTAGCGGATAAGTATTAAACTGCATTACTGCTGTGTGAATTTAAAAGTACTGTACAGTACTGTGTATTTTTCACGTGAAACTTTTCAGAGATTCAAATGTAATACAACTGAATAAACAGAAATGTTAATAATTGAAGTCAAATTTGGAGAAGTTAAATGTAAACAGCATTTATTCAAAAGCAATGGTTTATTTTTTTCAGCTAGTGATCATATTTTGTTATTTTTAAGTAACTTTATTGTTTTATGATTGATTTTCATTTATATTTATGTAGCACTTTCAGCAACGGTTTTTTTTAGGTGCTCTATTTCAAAACTTTTCAATTAAAAAGCACACTGTGGTTGTACAGTACCGTGCTTCCTGTCGTCTCCTCTGGTGGACTAAAAATAGTCCATCAGGAAACCCCATGTCAGCCTCAGAAAATAGCAATCTCTCCATGACGTATTTTACCCATTATTTAGTATGCACACGTAAGGTGGATTCGAAACTTTATCGCTTGTGTCAACAGTGAAAAACCCACAACCTCAACCAACAAGAACTAAATGATTCATGTTTTGTACTTTGGAACTAGTACTTACTTTATTACAGTGTGGGGTGATCGTAAATGTTCATAAATTTGATGATTTGCAAAAAAAATGAAGAGTCTACAGTTTTTATAGTTTGTTGATTTTTGTAACAAACGCTTCTTAAAAAAAATCTGAAAATCAGTCAGAAACGTGTAAAAAAATTAACTGCAATGTCAACTAAAAATATTACAACCAAGTATAACTTAACTTTGAAAATGTCCTTCGTTTGTCTCAACTTTTATAATCTTGCACCTGACAAATATTAGTAATAATACAAACACGCCCCCCCCCCCCACCAAAATTAGTTTTAAAAAACTGTACTAAAGCTAGGCATTTTCAAAAACAAAAGCTATTCCTTTTAAAAGCGTCCAACTCGATGAGCAACGATAAGGTGGTGTAATTTGCATTGGACCAGCAGGGAGCGCTATTCTACTGGCTTAAAACGAGACTGTTAAATTAGTATACAGAACAGTATATCATATACTAATAGGACGTTTTTTCATCCTTCAATCCCCCTTCCCAAATTCCTTCATCTTGCTTTCATTACATTCTTGCATCCCTTCATTCCTTTCCTTAAACAGTCCCTCATCCTTCCTTCAAGGCAACATATTTATTCCCTTTCTTAATTCTCTTCTTCCCTTTCTCCGGGCCTTCCTTGTTTCTTTCCTTCCCTTCTTTCAAACCAACCATGCTTCCTTCCACCCATATCCTATCATCCTTCTTTCCTCCCCCATTTCCTACTAGTCCCACCCTGAATACCGTACCGTAGTTGCAATGCTTTTATTTTGAAAGGCTAACCGGATCGCCAGCAGTGTATCATGTCACTCGTGCGTCTTAGCGTGTCTCGGTGTGACGCGCTGCTCAGGGACTGTGAAGTCTCGTTGCGCTTCAGACTTGCTGAGTGACAACTTAACGATGGCGGTGCTGGCGTCCGTTCTTCGTCCTCGTTGTTTTCCCCGCCGGTTGGCCTGAGTTGCCCACACCGAGATACGCGCCGCAGCCCCTGTTCCGCCGAGTCCCGCCAAACGGGCAGATTTAAGGGCGTTTTTGTGGACGTCGCCGGTGAGCTAACTTTGGCCTTTTTTTAGTGGCGGGGTGTCGTGCAGCTGCTCCCGTTGCCAAATATGCGGGCCTGAGTGGCAACAAACCTCGCCGGGGTGGACCGCGCTTACGGCGTAAACACGCGCCGAGGATGTGCTGATAACAACGGCATGATGTTTTGTGGTCGCGTCATCTGTGGTCCGCGTCGTTGTCAAGGAAATCGGGACTTTTTTTTTTGGCGGGGGTACACTCGTTTCGAACTCATGGACCTCACCGGGTGGGCGGCTGCCGCTGAGTCCCGCTGACTCCGAAGAGGACTCCACCCGCCGCCCGCTCTACCAGGTGGATGAACTGGGCTTCCTCCTTCCCAATGCCGAGGTACATCGCAGGTATGTGATGAGAATTTTTGACATGGCCGCCATGTTGCTAGGTAACTAAGTGCTCTGTGGGTTTACTCTCGTTCACCCCCCGCCTTTTTAAAATACATTAATTCTAACGTTGATAACTTTTGTACCTGCTTCCTTCCGCCATGTTCACACTCGTGCTGTGTCAGCGAGTTGTCCTCAACCAGAAACCAGGAAGTGCTCATGCAGTCAATCATTCGCAGCCTTAACTGATTACCTCAGCCGGTCCACGCTTCATGGGGCACCGAAACGACATTTCATTTCATTTGGTACGTCGCCCTCCCTGTCTGGTCGATAATTGTGATTATTGATCTTTGGTGTATTTCCCATTGCCAACCTGGCGGGTCTTTACCCATGTATAGATTTGTATTTAATAGGAAGCGAGCACATTCAGCTACAGCAGTGAACCGGTGTTGATTCATACAATTTGCAAGTAACAAGGTTAAATAGTGGTGCCTCGAGATACGGGTGACCTGTCCTCTTTCCATCTTATAGGTTTTGTTCGATGTGTGGCAGTGAATTTAAGTCACTTTACAAAAAGCAGCCATTTGGGAGGCTGCAATGCTGGACTGGCTCTCTGGCGTACAAGGCAGATAGATGCCCTTTGGGCCAGGGGGCCAATGCGGTACTATTTATTAATTATCCATCCATCCATTTTCTAATCTATTTATCCCAACGGGGGTCGCGGACGTGCTGGAGCCTATCCCAGCTGTCCTAGGACAGTTAGGCGGGGTACACCCTGAACTGATTTCCAGCCAATCGCCCGGCATACATAGATCCACAACCATTCGCGTTCACAATTAGTGCGTTCTACATAACCTGCCATGCATGTTTTTGGAATGTGGGAGTAAACCGAAGTACTTGAAGAAAACCCACACAAGCACAGGGAGAACATGCAAACTCCACACAGGAAGGACGAGGCCTAAATCGAACCCTGCACCTCTGCACGGTGAAGCGGACGCGCGAACAATTCGTCCACCATACTGCCCATTTCATAATTATATTTCCTTCATTTTACCACGAGACATCGGCCCACAATTTAGCGGGAGCGGCCCACTAATCCATTTACGAGATAGACAGTAAACTGAATCATTCAACATCAGTGGAAGAATTACGTGGTAGCCAGAGATGGTCAGGAGTTATGTCTGCATGCACATTTGATAAAAATATATCTTTAGAGTTGATTGTTGTAGTCATCGTCAATTATATCCATGATTTTCACACCGTCTTAAAAGCATACAAACATGGGTGAGAATTCATTGTTTATCATACCATCCACAGTCATGGTTCTTGGCTTCATGTTAACAATTTTAAACGCCACAGATGGGCTAACGAATAGCATCAGTGCCACGGTCGGTTTAATTACTCTTGAGTATTTGAACACCAACAGGGGAAGAACACATGGAGACAGATATAAAAATACTCTCAGTCATAGGGGGAAAAAAAATCTAATTTAATTTGTTCCATGACCCCTTTCTGGTTTCCATTGAAATAAATGGTCACGCAGTTTTTCCGTTCCAACCACAGAGCGTCCTATTTACCTTACGTTGATCATCTTATCATTTACAGTCTGTGCTGTGAGGTGAAAGCACAATTGATGATGATGAAATAAATAACAGTGTATTCGCTAGCGTCGCTGTCTTCGCAGCTCCCACAATGCAGTGTAGTGTTTGCACTGCATTATGGGATGTGGCATACATTTTTGACGCAAAAAAAAAGATACCTAAAGCACGCAGCCGATGATGTTTATGTGGTGCAAATTCAAAAAAAGTTGGCATTTCATGACTGTTCCTAAATCGAAATACTGGACAAATGTACTCGAGTAACCAAAGTATCTGTACTCAGTTACTTCCTGCCGCTGCCTATAGCCTCGTAATTTATGTGGCTGACTCGGCAGACGTGATGTGGCATGTGACTCTCTGTTGTTTTTGTCCACATAAAGGCTGATCCCGAATCGGTTACTTACAGTTACATCAGGGCAAGACGTGACTCGCACTTACACAAATCAAGAAATGCGGCGTGGCGAGATCATCATCTTATCTGTGCACATCCCGCCGCCTCCGCGAGTCAAGGCCCGTGTGGCGGTTGGGCAGGGATATTGTGCAAAAATGACCCGATCTGGACACGGAGACGTGCGTGATTTCATACGGTCATAACCCAGAATTCCTCTTTCATCGTCGTCATAACCCTTTCGTAAGCCTTTAATGTTGTAAAACACCCTTTTTTTAAAATAATGTTGTTTTTGCCGAACCAGTTTTTAGAACGGGGCGTAACACTTTGGCCCGAGGAGCTGCTCACATGCGTGCACATACACACACACAGGGCGTGGCCTACCGCAATGCAAACACCAAAAATCTTTTAATCAAGTCAGTGCCACAGTAGATTCATCGTTTAATCCTAGGAGGACAGTTAAGGTCTATTTGCAATTTTCTTTTTGCGTCAGAGCTCCCCCTACAGTTATGAGTGTAATTAGTTTTCAAGCCACTCTGTCTGTTTGTAGTTTTACGAGGTGGGGGGGGGGGGAAACGTTGCAATTATAACACAGTAAGGAAGAAAGTTGAAATATATTGTAAGCATATTTTATCAAATTGGACCTGCAACAACTTGCAATTTGCAAGATTAGCCCTAATAAATCCACATTTAAAAAAAAAAAGACTTAAAAGAAAAAAAAATCCTTGGGATTCTGTCAATTTCAGTTCAAATAGGAGGTCTTCTGTGTCAGTGCAGTCTTTTTTTCTTTTTTTTATTCAACATGGATTGAGAAGCATATTCTTTGTAAATTGATGAAGTTATGCTATGGTACTGCAGGTTTTTTATTTTTTTATTTTGCGGCTTGTTTTCTCAACCTCGTCTTGGCTCCTGGATGGGGAGCAGATTGCCTTTTGCTATTTTGGAAACCTCTCCTGCATCTTTTTCCATCCCACCCACTCGGTGCAAGTGCAAACCTCTCGGAAGAACGTGACAGGAGAAGAAGTACAATGAAAGCCCTACTTATTGAATCTAAGGTGCGATCCGGGCCCAGCCACAAAAGGTGAAAAGCACCATTTTTGAGACATTATGTTAAAAAAAAAAAAAAACAACCAAAAAAACCCCTTAAAAATAGTTTTACTCCTCCTACATACTGTATGGACTTTAAGAATAAATATCTCATATAAACTTATATATTCTCCTTGCTCTTTCATAGTGGCAACCATGACCTGGAGAATTAGCTTGTAGGAGATCTTCTCTGCCTACTTCTTATGAATTGTGTCACATGTTGACATGCTTGCTCCTACACTGATGGTGTACGCCTCTGTGTGTGTGTGTGTGTGTGTGTGTGTGTGTGTGTGTGTGTATATATACAGTCAAACCTCGGTTTTCGTCCATAATCCGTTTCAGAAGGCTGTTCGAAAACCGAAATTGTTCGAAAACCGAAACCACGCTCTTTTTAAAATAAAAATGTTTACTGAACACGTCTGCTCACAATGGAAAGCGACACGAGGAAGCGTCACTTCCTCGTCTACCCGAGGAAGTGTCACTTCCTCGTGTAAGTAAGGCGAGAGGAGTCAAATGGTGCATTCAAGTGCGCTCAGTTTGTTCAAGAACCGAAATTTGTTCGTCATCCGAGGCATAAAAAACTCACAATTTTTGGTCGAGAACCGAGACGTTCAAAAACTGAGGTTTGACTGTATAGTGTATATATATATATATATATATATATATATATATATATATATTTATTTTTTTATATATATCTCGGCCTACCTGCGGATAAACTAGTCAAGTGTGTCGTTGATTGGCCAAAATGCATGCAAGTATCCTCCCCCCAAAAAAATAAAAATCTCAGATGTTACCGGAGGGCAAAAGCTGCACTGCCTTCCTGCATAATAAGAGAAACTTTTATTCATTTATTTTCCGAATCAGCGTCTTCTTTTTACACTTGTGCAGCGTGTTAACAATGATTAAATGTGACTCGACATATTTTCTGAGGAGTGGATCCATACTGGTCCTAATTGTAATTGGTCTCCCTGGTAAATGTTGTTCAGCGGGTTCCAACTGTATCGGCTGAAGCAAGACGCCTTCATATTATCTTGGGCCGTGTAGTGTAATTATTATTTCCCCCCCCTTCCATAGCTAATAAGCCCCGCAGGCAGAGATTCACGCCTTCTTTGCGTCACTTGTTTGACAGCCAATAGATTTTTATTGGCGCTGGCAGCACCGCGGGGCGCTTTAACAAGTTTTATCCTCAAATAGAGCCCACCTGCTCGCAAGACGCCAGCTACATGGCGCCACTATTCTGGTCACCTTTCGCGCAGTGTTGTGCCTGCACCCGTCGGAGCAAGAAGCCAAGCATGCTCAAAAGTTCAAGGCTGCTAACGGTGTGGGATTTGGAACAGAATACAGTCAAACCTCGGTTTTGGAACGTCTCGGTTCTCGTCCAATTTGGTTTTCCACCAAAAATTTCGAGTTTAATGCCTCGGATGACGAACAAATTTCGCTTCTCGAACAAATTGAGCGCACTCGAATGCACCATTTGACTCCTCTCTCCTTCCTTACACGAGGAAGTGACGCCTCCTCGGGTAGACGAGGAAGTGACGCTTCCTCGTGTTGCTTTCCATTGTGAGCAGACGTGTTCAGTAAACATTTTTATTTTAAAAAGAGCGTGGTTTCGGTTTTCGAACAATTTCGGTTTTCGAACAGCCTTCTGGAACGGAATATGGCCGAAAACCGAGGTTTGACTGTATCTCACAATGAAGAAAAGGTTTTACACACGTGTATGTATGTATATATACAGTATATATATATATATACAGTGAAACTCCTCTACAACGAAATCTACATGGGTGAAAATACCCCCTAGTGTGAAAAAATCTTCATGCATTAACACCATGGCCACTTTGCTGTTTCAAATTTGCTACAGTGAAAAAACCCCTGTTGTGAAAAATTTCTTGCTCCAAACATGATTTCGTTGTAGAGGAGTTTCACTATGCATATATATATATATATATATATATATATATGCATCACCTAATAACTGCACTTTTTATAGTTTAAGAATGCAAAATCAATGTTTATCCGATTAATCAATGGGATAATCTTTAGAATAATTTATTCCCCCCAAAAAAATCTGTGATAGCTACAGCGCTAGCTGTAAGCTAACAAAATGCAAAAAAAAAGTGACGCACTCCTTGTTTCGTCTTTTTTCCCCATTATGGGGTGTTCCATGTGTCATTCGGAAAAAAAAATGGATTGAGTCTATTTTGGAAAGAGACTTGAAACTGAAAATGGAGAATAATGAAGCACCATTTTGCAGCCGTTTGCAACGCGAGCTGGCTTGTTAGCCAGCTTCTTTGGACCAGACGCTCGTCTTGATGCCTTTTCAAATAATGTGGGAAGTAGAACCTGCGTCACGTCTACTGCATTTTCTTTTATAGAACCCCCACCCCCCCTTCCTGTGTCCTCCGTGGACTTATGCTTGTTGTGAAGGGAGGGGCTGCTATTTCCTCCTCATTCATTTACCCTTTTTTTTTTGTTTTCTTTGCTGCAAGTGACAAGGAGTTCAAAGGTCGTCAACGGACTGCATTTCTTTGGATCAAGTCCGACATCCTGTTAGATGACGGATCGGCACACGTCACCCAAAGTGCGTTGTTTGCAAAGCTAAGCTTTTTGTGAGTACAAACCACATTTCTCTACCTTATCGCACAAATCTGGGGAAACAACAAATTACTTCCTTGTTTTGCGGGTATAATGACCCCCCCCCCCCCCCCCCCACCCCCTTCATTTATTGCATGGGGATACAAATTAAAACAGCAGTAAGATCCCAATTCACTCTTTTTGTGAAATTGTTAAGCCCCCTACTTCCTCTTTTTTTTTTTTTTTTCCACCGAACACCTGACTTTGACGTGGGCTAAAAATAGTCCCCCCCCCCCACCTGCCTCCCGATGTTTCCCCCCTCACCACCGCACTCGTACTTATGCTGGGAAGTCCGTGTTACGTTTATGAAAGGTTTTCAGAAACCAACTGTTTAAAGTGTAGCGTGTACACATGCGTGTCGGAGCGATTGCCGCTTTCATCGGCTTTGTCCTTCGATAAGAAAAGGTGATGATTAAAAAAAAAAAGGCCTGTTTTTCCACATAAAAGGAGAACATGACCTCAACGCGAGAAAAGGACAAATGGCCTTTTATGGTCAGCCAGAGTGCGAGCGAGAGAGACCGAGAGAGAGAGAGAGAGGGAGACTGTGGTGGGAATCACTCACTCGTTCCCTTTCCCCTTTCATGCTTTATAAGGTTTTTTTTTTTTTCATTCACACATTTCCAAGTTTTGAACTCAGTGAATAGTCGTGCTTATTAATCGTGATTTCAGTATCAATCCGCCACGTAAAGGTCGATCGTTTTTTTATTTTTAAATTTTTTTTCAAGAAGAGCTCTCTGTGTGTCGTGCTCAAGAGCATCAGAGATATTTTGCCTATAAGCCAGCCGAGCGTCTTGAGTGCATTTGTTTCGACCCCCAACCCCCACCCCCGTCCGTCCCCCCTGTCCCCGGATGACTCATTCATTGATAGTTTTCAATCGCAAGCATAACAGTATACGCGGGTCGTCTTTGCGATATCATGTTCGTCTTGATGGCGTTTGACGGGTGGCGAGGTACGGCAATTTGACGACAACCAAGGAAAAACATGCAGGTGTCAAAAGCGGAAGAACACGTCCCTCTGGGGGTTAATATGAGTGTGATAAAAATGTCACGCTTTCAAATGGAACTGCAAAACAACTGAAAACACGATCAAGATTGCAGTTGGCTTTTACTGTTTTGGCTTCAATGTACTCTCGCATGCCCAAAACCAATTTTTTGCCATAATACTGACTTATCCAAAATATATATACTGGTGTATGTATGTATATCCAGTCAAACCTCGGTTTTCGTCCATAATCCGTTCCAGAAGGCTGTTTGAAAACCGAAATTGTTCGAAAACTGAAACCACGCTCTTTTTAAAATAAAAATGTTTACTGAACACGTCTGCTCACAATGGAAAGCAACACGAGGAAGCGTCACTTCCTCGTGTAAGGAAGGCGAGAGGAGTCTTATGGTGCATTCAAGTGCGCTCAGTTTGTTCGAGAACCGAAATTTGTTCGTCATCCGAGGCATAAAAAACTCGAAATTTTTGGTCGAAAACCTAATTGGACGATAACCGAGATGTTCGAAAACTGAGGTTTGTCTGATATATATATATATATATATATGTATAATACAACTTTATTCTCATCGTGTTATGACTTTGATCTAAATCTAAATGAATTTGATCTTTATTCTCAAACTTTTTCAACAAAACAGACGTTTTTTGTTTCGGTATTCCAATACTTCTTTAAACTTTTAACCTGACAGACTTTACTCTTGTGTCTGTTGTGTGTCACTGTGTGGAAATCGCAAAGTACAAATACTTCATTAGTGTACTTGTTCTTCATTATTAGTGTCACTTTTTAAAAAAAAGAAGACAAGCTATTCCAAACACCCTTTTCTAACGAGAAAATATTTTGAGATATTAAATAATATCTGATTCATCTTTCTAGCAGGTTAGGGTTAGGGTTAGGTTATTTTTTTTTAAATGAGTCATTTAAATGGTTTGTTTCCCAAAAAGAAGACAGTTGGTGCTGCACTTTCCTAAAACGTAATGTTTTATATCATTAAATATTGACTTTTCTTTTGTTGGACAATTTATTGCTAGCAAATTGCTGGAGATATTGAATTATTATTATAATTATTATTTGGATCATTCAGTTTTTTTTTTAATGTAATTAGAAATCAATCATTAAAGTAATTAAGTTCCTAAAAAAGACAAACCATTGATGGTGCACTTTCCTAAAAAAGAAAAAAAAAAAAGAAAAAGTGGAATTTGGCATGTGGTAGGAAACTGGAGTACCCAGAGAAAACCCACGCAGGCACGGGGAGAACGTGCAAACTCCACACAGAAAAGCCTGAATTGAACCCTGCACCTCTTCACTGTGAGGCGGGCTTGCTGAGCAGTTATTCGCCGCGCGTGCCTCCGTTACATTTTCCTAAAACAAAAAAAGGAGACGACTGAAATGGCGCTTTCCTAAAAAGAAAACATTTATGATGTTAAAAATGTATCCGGATACATTTTATTGTAGTATTTGCATTTGTTTTATCATGAAATGTGCTCCTGTTTGCACAAAAGGAAAACCAAGTACACTAACGTACCGAAGCGTCATTTATTTTATTAGTTTTTTTTTGCGTCATGTTTCCGTGCTACAGCAGCAGCGAGAATCAGAATCCGGCCCCCCGTTTTTTTTGCTGGCGAGCGCCGCTTTCCCTCGTCACTCTCGACTCCCATCTCTGCCGCCAATAAGCAGCCGGCGAGCCCCCCTCGGTGTCGCCATGGCAACTCCGTCCGCCCTCCCCTCCCCTTCAAGCAAATGATGGAGCGGATACAGGGGCAGCGACGGAGGATGCGTTTCGGCCTCGGGGCGTTAACATTTCGCCAAGTGAGGTTGGGCAGATTGCGTTTGGTGGTTCCTCCAGAAAGATCAGCGAACAAGCGTGAAGTGGATGCACGCCGCTGCCTTTACTTTGGAGTTTATTTCAGTCCGCGAGGATCATTATTGTGACTCGATTGGATATCAAATCCGAATTTGCCCATTGAAATGAATTAAAATGCCATTCATCTGTCCTGGCTCCCGAAACAATGGCAACATTTTGGATAGGGCAGAAAATTTGGAAAATAATCCATTCGGGAATTTTTTACCCCCCCGGCCCCTCAATATTGTGATTGCGATTTATTATGCGATTGTTTTTTTTCTTGTTTTTTTTCTTTCAAGGTCCTCTCCTGTGTTTATTTTTTCAAAGTTCTAAAAAAAACAAAACAAACAAAGAAAAAGTCTCCGCTGACACCCGTTTTTTAATCACCCGACAGCGTCTAAGGAGCAGGCATCGCTCTCAGGCGACACTCAGACGAGGGTTGGATTGTGACGTTTGAAGGGAAAGTAAAAAAAAAAAGCGACAAAAAGCATTTCCTCTGGGCCTCCGCGCTGGATGAGTGAACTAATGGTCCGCTCCAAATGACAGCGCCAGCCTCGCTTTTCCTTTATCGGACCCCCCCCCCCCCCCCCGCCCCCACTCCTAGCCCACCCCAGCGAGTTATGTAAGGGCTGCGCGATGTGAGAGATCCTTGTTCAACCCCGTCTCGTAACTGATTAATCCTCGTGTCATTTGCATAAAAGGGCATCTAATTTTGGACGCGGGGTGAAGTGAAAGCGCGGCAGCCGACCTGCCCCCTTTTGCAGCGAGGACGATGAAGCGGAAGAAGAAAACAATGCGGGGGGGGGGGGGTTGGATGGTTGATTGGTGATATGGTTTTTTTTTTTTTTTTTAATGAAATGCTGCCTCAATCCCGCGAAAGGTGTCCTTGCGCGCCGTTAGCTTGGCCGGCGTGCGAAACGGTATCGTCAACACGGCATTCGGCATCTCGCGGGTGCAGAAGTTGTCCACATTTTAGCTGGCTACCAACCAGAGCTGTTTTTAAGTCTTACAGTAGGAGGAAGATGAGGAGGAAGAAGAATATGAGGTGGAGGACACAATGGAGATGCTCAGAGGGTGTGGGGGTATTTTTAGCTCATCCATCCCCTTCGTACTGCAACGATGACTAAAGAACAAGGGCAGGTTGCACATCCCACAAGCTTCTTCTTCGTCTTCTTCAAATTCTTTCTGTTCTTCTACAACCCCCCCCCCCCCCAAACCCCTCCCACCTCTGCCCCACCCCTTCTGTGCGGTACAGCGTCAAACTAGCGTCTTTGTCGCAAACCTCCCCGAAGGTGACAGCGTCAAACAATCCCAGTTGCCGTCCTATTGTCGAGAGAAAGTGTTGACTAAACTGATTTGCCTGTTGGCTGTTGACAAAACCTTGATTTTCGTCCATAATCTGTTTTTCTTGGCGGGAGAGAAAACGAAACTGAAAAAAGTGCTGTAATTTGACATGAAAAAAATATTTTATGTCATTTTATCTGGTAAAAAATGGCTATTCCTATAGGGGAGTGAAATCAGAATTTGTCAATGAAAATGTTATTTTTAAATTTGCAAGAACATTTCTTCAAATGTCCATTGCCATCTAGTCAATTTGTGTTAGGCCAACAATTGTGTATGCACACACACACACACACACACACACACACACACACACACAGTTTCACACACACGGTATTATCGTAAGCCCTTTGACATTTTAACCCAACGACTGGATAAGCTCATCAACCCGATGGTTAGTTGTTGTGTCGGGCCGCGACCGGTGTCGTCTCATCTTGTCTTGGCATCGGGCCGCTGCGGCCCGCGTTGTCCCCGCTTGTCATGCGGAGGGAACTCCGTGTGAAAGCGATCCATGTGTATTTTCGGCACACCGACTTTTTTTCCGCTGCCTGTCTAAGCAGGGATGTCAGATGGCCGTATATTGATACATACGTGTATGTGTGTCTGTGTATACGTTTATGTACATATATATGTATATATACATATGTAAATGTGTGTGTGTTTGTTTGTGTGTGTATATATGTATGTATACTGTATATATATGTATGTATGTGTGTATAAATGTATGTATGTATATATATGTATATATACACATACATATATATATATATATATATATATGTATATATACATACATACATATATATACATATACACATACGTATATATATATTTATGTATATATACATATATATATACATACATGTATATATGTATATATATGTATATATATATTTATATATATACATATATATATGTATGTATATATGTGTGTGTATGTATATATATATACAATATAGTGCGTGTGTGCATATCGGCAGCATTTCCAAGAAGGCCCCGAATGAAGCGAACAATTGCAGCACCGTCCTCACGGCCATCCATAGTGGAGTGCCAACGGGATCCTTGCCTCCTGCTTTTTTTCTTTTTTTTTTTTTTTTTTGCGCTGCTCTTGCGTCACTGCCTCCAGGGGAGGCTATTTTTAGAACTGGACCAGCATATTCTCCTAGCAAACAACGTCAGGCGCTCTGCTTGCGTATGCCCCGATTATTGTGACGGAGCTATTTTTACCCACTGTGTTTGGTGTGTGAGTGATTTTTTTTTTTTTTTAATTTATTTTTTTTTCTGGGTCAATCTTGGCGCTCACACACTGGATTCTTCCAGGTTTTTCATTCTGTATAACGGAAAGCAGGAGAAACGGATTTACACAGCACCACCTTCTTTGTCGTGGTTTGTTGTGCTGCTGTAAAAGAAGATTAGATGTATAGATTATGTGCATTAGTTGTAAAAATCTGGACCACGAGTTCTACCTCGGGGCCCCACAAAAATAATTTACAAGGAATGTCTTAGCTCCATTTGAGGATCAACAGGCAACAAAACAACAAAAATGACTCCTTCCTGCTTTTTTAGCTTGCTCCAATCGACTCATTTTACAGCAAAGCAGAGTTCCCCATCTTGCCAGCCATTTTGGAGCATCGTGCAACGCTGACTGAATACTGTTTAGTCATACAAAGTCCCTCAAGAAAGAGTTAATTCTCCTTTTTCACCAGGGGGAAAAAAAAAACCTTTTTCCTCATCAAAAAATCCGTATCGGGTTATGCATGAAAGATGCCGTGAATCCGTTCTCGACTCACCCCCAATTTTAATTAAAAAAACCAAACAGTTGCACATTATAATATTGTACAGTACCTTATAAAAGAATACACAGTTGCCATCATTTAAAAGAATGTAAAGAATGAACCGTTTTTGCCACTTTGTTTTTTTTTTTGCTTCAATTCATTGAACATGGTGCTGCTCTTTGGAGTATGTACCTTGCTTGGCCACTTGGGGGGGGGGGGCAGCTGTACATTACAGTCAGATAGATGTACACGGAGACAGTCACAGCTTCTTAATAAATTGCAGTAATTAGTCATTCCTTGCAGAGGACAAAGAATACGTGCCAAAGCGTTTAGTTATATTGTCTCCAGGTATTGATGCAATGTTTGTGTTGAAATTAAGATGGGGGATCAGATTGCATTTCGGTAAGAAAGTCAACAATGAGGGTTTGGGCTCCTCACCCCCTGCGACCTTCTCCGCTAAATTCAGGCTCCTCGGTTCTGAGACCTCTCGGGTTTTGGTGCCGTGGGCTTTCCTTGCGGCCCCTTCCGCTAGCCTACTTTTATCCCAGCTTTTCCCGAGTGGGAAGTTATTTTCGGCAAAAAAACGTCGTGTCCTGCTCTGATTTGTGTGTGTGTGTGTGTGTGTGTGTTTTTTTTTTTTTTTCTCCTGCTGCAAAGCGCTGATGATGTACTTCCTAAAAAAAGCAGGCTACAGTAGGCAGTTTGGTAGGCGCTCGCTTGTCTGCATGTGTTGTGTGCGGTGCCAACTCAGGACGCTCCCCGAGGGCTTACGGCCTCGAGCTTGGGAGTCTGAAAAAATTGTTTGCTCGAAATGATGATGTCATATCATTTTTAAAAAGTGCGAGTGTACCGGTACTAGTTCCCAACGAATTGATCCTCCCTACCTTAGCTTTGGGCCAATTAAAAGTCCCTTTTGACCTTCATTTTTTTAAGTTTAACCTTTTAATATTTTTCATTTTAGCTTGGAAAAATCTGACTTAATTCTGGTAAGATGACAGCAAAATATGTCTTTACTCATGGAAAGACTATGACTTGATTTTCTTGAAAATACTTTTTGTCGAAAATTACAACTTTTTTTCTAAAAAAAAAAAATGTGTATGTCCCTTAAAGACCCCCCCCCCTGAAAAAAAAGTCAATTTTTATTTTTTTATGACATTTAGGGTACACGGCAATGAAGTTCCAATTTGTGAAAGTCACTTGTTAAATCAAATTCCACTTTGTTACTTTGTTAAACTTGGAGTTTTATATCACGATACTATTATTTGATCTTGAAAAAATTGGACTTTGTTTTCATAACGTTACACATTGTTATCCCAACTAAATGAATCTTTACTTTTGTAACGATGAGAAGATTTTTCTTAAAATTTATTGTCATCGTTTTGGAGGAATTTATCGTCACTTTACAACTTTTTTAAAAAATGTTTGAATTGTGAAGGGGTCTTAGAAAAAAAAATCATGACATGAATTGTCTTTTATTTGATTTATTTTTGAACCAAAGGTATATTTTTTTTAGACATCACAGGGTTTTTTTTTGGCGGGGGGGGGGGGGCTGGAGAATAGATATATTTCCAGAATAAAAAGTATAATAATACAAGAGGAATATTGTATTTTTTTTTATTCACTTGTTAACTTTAATATTAACTAATATTTTTTTTAACCTTGGCTTATACAATTAAAAAAAAGAAACAAGGTACAGTACAGTGTGAACCATGAAAAAATGTTTCAAGCTGTTTAATAATAATAATAATAATAATAATATAGCGGCCCGGTAGTCCAGTGGTTAGCACGTCGGCTTCACAGTGCTGAGGTACCGGGTTCAAATCCAGCTCCGGCCTCCCTGTGTGGAGTTTGCATGTTCTCCCCGGGCCTGCGTGGGTTTTCTCCGGGTGCTCCGGTTTCCTCCCACGTTCCAAAAACATGCATGGCAGGCTGATTGTGCACTCTAAATTGTCCCTAGGTATGAGTGTGAGCGTGGATGGTTGTTCGTCTCTGTGTGCCCTGCGATTGGCTGGCAACCAATTCAGGGTGTCCCCCGCCTACTGCCCGAAGACAGCTGGGATAGGCTCCGGCACCCCCCGCGACCCTAGTGAGGATAAAGCGGTTCGGAAAATGGATGGATGGAATAATAATATATTTAATTTTAAAGCGCCTTTCAAAACACTCGAGGACACTTTACAATCAAAACAAGAACAATAAAACCACAGATCAAATTCTAAATAATCAAAAGGAGACATGCATTTAAACTGAATACCACCTCCCAGTTGAAATATTCTGTCAAATTAAATGTTTCAGAAATACAATTGCACTTTGCATATTTAACCAAAGGAAACTTTTCCTTGAGAAACTCCGGTTAGCCGATCAGGGAAGGGGATTAGCCACAAAAGTGTGGTCACAGAACGACTTAAACTCCCATCTCACGCCGCCACCGCAGCCCATTAGGCAATCGTTGCTTTTCTGCATGTGCCTGCAGGCTTAAGTGGTGTTGGGGCATCCGCTCATACGCATAAGAGAGACCCACCCCCTCTCGATCCCCCCCCCCTCCACTCGTGCAACTCCAGGTGCCGCCACCAAAGCAGGCCTTTGTTTGCGGGATAAATAACACGGTGGGGCGATTTGTGAGGCCGCGGCGATTACGGGCCGTACGCCAGAGAAACGTGCTGAGGAATGAGTGGACGTTAAGCTTATGCAATGCTCGCCAGTCACGTTTGGACGCGTGGGTCGCTCGTTCTAACTTCATACGTACATACAAAAAAAATTTTTTTTCATCATCTTCCGGGTTCATCTGTGTTGCGGTATGTTTCATTTTCAGTCAGTCATTGTGAAATTGCTCATTTTCTTGGTCAGAAGACAAACTATTAATGTGGCACTTCAACTTTTTGGGGGGTTTTAAGTCAGTCATTCACATTGTTGTCATTTGGCAGATTTTAGATTTAGTCCGATGCAACCAAGATTGAACGTTTTTGACGCAAACATAACCCCGCTAATCGCCAAAAGAACATCATACCTACGGTGAAGCATGGTGGTGGCAGCGTCACCTTTTGGGCTATTATTTTGTTTGCTCTTTCTGGGGGGGGGGGGCCTTGGTCAAGGTGGGAGGAATTATGAACAGTTCAAAATAGCAGCCGGTCTTAGTGCAAAACCTTCTGGCTTCTGATAGAACCCCCCCGGCCCCTCAAAAAAACAGTCATAAACACTTCCTAGAACAGCTGAAGTTGATTTGGGGTTAGCCTGAAGCACTTAAATGGTGTCAGGTGTGACTCCTGTTTAAGGCAAGTAGAGGTCATATGAACACAGCCTTACAAGTGATTCATTTGGAGAAAAAAAAAAGTTTAGAACAGATTTATCTCATCCCTACATTTAAATCTTTTTTTTTTTAAATGATCACAAAAACCCGGAAACTGGAACCGGGGTGTGTAGACTTTTTATAGCCACTGTTCATCCAGCTGAACTCCCGGCACCCACACGTTGCATATGGACACGCACCGCCCTCGCCTTGTGCAACGCGCGGGCTTGTGTTCGAGGCGGATATTTCTGCAATTGTTTCTGGGGGGTGAGGGTAGTGGTGGTGATGAGGGGGTGGGAGGGGATCTCAGAGATCATTACGCAATGCTCCCCACTAAAACTCTAATCCCGCTTATTGCTGAGTGAGCCCCACCATGTGACGGATGGAGCCCAAGGTCCGGGAAACGCTTGTCGGGACCACACACACACACGCATAAACACACACACACACACACACACACACACACACACTAAGCATCGACCCTGCGTATAAGTAGAGAAGTTTATGAAGGGAAGGACTTACTCGAACAGGAGATGCCGGATGGAGAGAGAGCGTGCACGGTGTTCAGCTCACTGTGAGCTGTGCTATTTTGTTGTTTTTGTTTTTTTTCCGGCAATTTGAGCATTTTCAAACTTTTTCTGATGGAATCTAAATCTCTCCCCCCCCCCGCCCGCTAACAGGAGCCATCCATGAGGACGTCAGAGTGGCCGATTTGACGCATCGCTCGTAGGAAAGCGGAGTTTCTTCTTCCCTTTCCCCCTTTCCACCCCCCCCCACCCCCCTTCTACCCTGTCACTCTTTACCTCAGCCCCCCTTTTTCCAACCCCACCCCTCCCTCCACCATGCTTATCAAGGAGTACCGCATCCCCATGCCCATGAGTGTGGAGGAGTACCGGATCGCCCAGCTCTATATGATTCAGGTGAGGCGCCATGTGATTGGTGGTCAAGGTCAGCAAGGCATAAAGACGATCAGAAGGCAGGGCCTGACCAAGATGGATTTTTTATTTTTTTTATTTATTTTTTTTATTTTAAAGGCCGCTGCCAATTCCCAGATTTAAAATGTATGTAAAGTAAAAAAAAAAAAAAGACAAAATATTGTAAAATAGTCAATATTCTGCCTGCAATTCGTAGCTTTTTTGTTATAAGCATTAAGGGACCCAAAAATATCTTTTTTTTTTTAATAATTGGCTGTTTAATCGGTTATCAGATTTTTTTTCTGCCATATATCAGCATCTATTCTAAAAAAAAATCCACATTGGTCGGGCCCGACGAATGACACTGTGACACCGATGCTATTCACTAGCCTCCCAATGGTGTTTCCTGATATGTGTTAGCATTAAGCTGCGCACATTTGCTTTCAATTTATGCAGCTGTTTTAATCACACATGTAAAATTCTCATAGTTTAGTTTGACAGTAAACGTTGACTGGGAGGGGCAATAAACAGCTTGAGGCCTCTTGAAAAACAAAAAAACTCATAAGTCAGGTCGCTTGTATCTTGAGGCACCACTGTGTGTGTGTGTGTGTGTGTGTGTGTGTGTGTATATATATATATATATATATATATTTTATTTTTTTTTTTTTTTTTTCATTATGTCACGAAACCCATCTTGATGATGAAGTCCTCCACCTGATGTAAAGTTGTCGCTCTTAATGTTGCATTTTTAATTAGTATTAATGGCTTCTATCGTTACGACATAATAGCGGTAGACACAGTCTGGCAAGTCCACACTGAAAGGGCCCAGATAGCAAATGCAAAGCCCGCCACTGGTTTACACGCGTCACAGACTAGGGTGAGGTTGCGAGTCGGACTATATAGCCCGCGTCTGCATCGTCAAGAGTCAAAAATCGCTTGCATGTCACGATTTCTAGGCGGTGGTACAATTTTGATCACAAGGGAATAGGGACATATTTGCAATTGCAGCTTTTGTGATGTCTGAGCTGGAAAAGGCCCAAAATTACCTCCGATTTTGATATGCAACATAAAACCTTGATTTTTAAACTTTAAAAAAAATAAATAAATAAATAAAATCTCATTTGGTGCGCGCACTTGCCGGAGGATTTATTTTAATCGCTGCAAGCTGATCCGCTACGCACACACACACACACACAAATACACACACACACACACACACACACACACACATGGGAGAAAGGCCGACTCGTCAGAACATTCTGCATTATTTAACAGCAGATGTACTTTACTCTACTGTCTCCCCTTTTTACCTTTGAGAGATTTTGATTTCCATGCGCTGTGTATGGTCATCCCTGCTAGTCAGGGGCAAGAAAGACCATGGAGAAAAAAATAGATGCATATAAGCACTGATCCGTTTTGAAAAATAATTGTATTTTTTTTCCCCCCCGCGTTATTGCGATTTAATGTCCAATTATTTTTCTTTCCGAAGGTGCTCCTCCCAGACATTTTCTAACAAACACAAGCAAAATTATTCAGTGTTCCATATCAGATTTATTGTACGACATCTATGTTTTGCTCTTATAAGTTTGGCTTATCCTCAAATGAACCATCAATTAGTATACAAGAGTTGATCTCCTTCAATTAGGGTTAAATAAATGTTACACACTTTAGACTCTCTGAAGCGTCACGACGACAACTTGACAGAATCCAGCCGGTCGGCAACATGAGTCATAAACTCCAAAAGCAGTCGACGCCCATACTCATGTCGGTTTGAGGTTTTCTGTATTCCCCCCCCCCGGCTGATGTTTTGCATGCCAATACGTCGAGCATGCAAAGGAGGGGAGCGGTTAACGCCAGTGGCCCGTAGTTACCTTTCCCCCTGACCTGCACCGCCTCGCTGATGGGAGGCTGCCGTCTCCCTGGCAACCATGACATCAGCATCGGCAGCAGCAGCAGCGCGTGCCAGCGGTCAGGAGGGGTTGATGGCAAAAAAAAAAAAAAAAAAACAGAGAGAGAGATGAAGGTGGGAGGGGTTGGCTCACATTTGGCCGCAGAGCATTTACATTACCGCTGGTCCTGTAATATTTGCTTTTGTTGTTTTCACCCGTCTTCATCTATTTTCGATTTATCTTGCTGAAGAAATAATGGGCCTCGTTTTGAATTATGTAAAGCGCAGCGCGTCGATCTCACAGTGCAGAGGTGCGCAGTGTTCGATTCCGGCTCCGGCTTCCCTGTGTGGAGTTTGCGTGTTCTCCCCGGGCCTGCGTGGGTTTTCTCCGGGTGCTCCGGTTTCCTCCCACATTCCTAAAACATGCATGGCAGGCTGATTGAACGCTCTAAATTGTCCCTGGGTGTGAGTGTGGGCACGGATGGTTCTTTGTCTCTGTGTGCCCCGCGATTAGCTGGCAACCGGTTCAGGGTGTCCCCCGCCTACTGCCCGAAGACGGCTGGGATTGGCTCCAACACCCCTTGAAACCCCTGTGAGGATAAAGCGGATTGGAAAATGGATGAATGGATGGATGATGTTAATTTTAAATGAAACATTAAAATTAAAAAACGCGGCATACCGTTTCCGATACAGTGGTCACACAGTGTGTGGGAATTCTTGCCCGTTTTTCTTATGGATGTACAGCTTCACCTGTTCACCAGTGCGGCATCTCCGTTGTCGTATTTTCCGCTTAATAATGCGCCACACATTTGCAAGTCCCTCCTTCCCACTTTCGTCACGCGTGACGACTCATTTTGAATTCATCCTCGCCGCCGTCGGGTTGGGGTGAGAAATGAAATATGGCTGCCGCCGCGTCTCTGCATCTCAATCAGGAAACTGCATGAACTAAATTGCACCAAAAAATAAATAAATACAAGCCACCACAGGATGTGACTCCCTGACAGTTACAGCAGAAGCCTTTAGCGGTGGCGACGCTGTTTTAGTTAGTGATGACTTGATGGGGAGATTGGCCAAAATGTGACGCAGGCTTCACAGTGGAAGCACGAGAATGGAAAATGGGTTTGGAGGGGCTGCGCCTTATGGCCTTCAAATAAAATCTACAAAAATTCAACTTCCAATTTGAAATTGCAAGTGACAATCAGATCACATTGAGATTTTTCCCCCCCTTCTGAAATTTGCTTGATTTCCCAAACACCAGCATGAACTTGCATCAACTTCCCCAGGAATACAATTCATATTTTGGCACCTTTCCCCATTCAAATGAATGGAAATGCAATTAATCCATTCCAGCGGCCCCGCAATTTTTATTTTTTTTTACCGGTAAATAATTTTTGCCACATTTTGCTACAGGTCAATCGACATTGTGCCGATCCTTCATGCCGTGCCCACCCGGGAGGAGTGTAACACAGACATACATATGGAGCAGATCAAAAGTCCATAGTAAATTTGATTAACTCGTTCTTCGCAGAGGATAAGGAATACATGCTTATTCGTATTTTAATTTTTCCTGTTTGTTTGCTTAGTTTAACATTTGTGCTCCAATATCCGTTGCTTAAAGGATTATGACTACACCTCAATATTATCTCTTTGAAAAGCAGAACATTTTTTTAAAATGCCAAAAATTGTCCACTTTTTGCTGATTATTATTTCTGTTGTAAAGTTAAACACATACTAAAGGACAAAACCATTACATGTTTTACATGATTACATCATTATATTCAGATTTTCATTGTTGTAATCATGCAGGGCCCCCAAAACATTTTTTAAAATTAATTGACCAATGAATCTGTTATCAGAGTTTTACCCTGCCAAATATTGGGAAAAACTCCATATCAGTCAAGCGTTGTTATAACACCACAACACTGAGCTATGGTGTTTCTTTCACAACCTATTTTGTTGTTTCAAATACAATGTCATATCATTTTAGCAGGGTTTAGTTTAACTGTATATTTTAGCAGTCAATAAACAGCTTGCTTGTTTTTTTTTTTCCCCCAATATTTTTTTGCAAACATCGCACTGGATTTATCGCAGCAGCAAATAGCGAGCCATTTGCCGGACTCGATTCCTGCAGCCAATTTAGGCGAGGGAAAGCAGAGGAGAGGCGGCACGATGAATCAGTCCAGTCTGCAGGAGGAGGAGAACACTCAGCGTCCGGCGTAGCAGACCTCATTGGCGATGACAGCTCATTTATTAGCCGCAGGCCTCGCTCTCTACAGCAACGCAGACGCGGCGCTGCTCGCACCGCCCGGAAACTGCTGCGCGTTTTTATTTGGTGGCGGAAGTATGATCAAAATGCACTGGATTGTTTTCAAAGCGTTCCCTGATATTAAAAATGTCCAACTATTATTTGGAGACCGCTTCGTCAATGACAACCGCTTTATGGGACTTGGAACCAGAGTGGATGACCCAAGTGAGATTTCTCCCAAATTGTCTGTTTTGTTTTGAGTTCACTTTACACGTATCATAAATCACGCCAGAAACGTCAAAACAAAAAATGCGTTTGCACAAATAATTGACTTCCTCGACCTTTTATTCCGGGGGCTGGGAGCCATATTTGGTGACAGAAGTGGGAGCTCAAAATTGACTGCATGTTGTAAAGGTGTTCCTTGAGCAGCGTTTGTAATGCTGTTCCTTGCCCAACTGCTTAGTGCTTGGAACCATGACAGAAGTGAGACTTCAAAATGGAGGCTCCTCCACTTTCACTTGACATTAAAAAAAAACCGAAAACAAAAGTCCCCCAAAATGTGTCCAAATAATGACCTTTATGTGGGACATTATTGGTCACCAAAGGGGGAGCTCAAAATGTACAGAATGGTGTTGCGAAATTGAAACATGACTTTACCTCTTCAATGACCAAGACCTTTTTCAGTTCTTGGAACCCAAAGTGAGTAAAAATAAAATGCAGGTTGTAAAAAGGTTCTGCAGTTTTCCACAGCTTTAAATTGATCTTTTCTAACAATCAGCCCTGAATTAATGCCGATTGGAACCATATTTGGTGCCCAAAGTGAGAGCTAAAAAAAACAACAAAAAAAACGTTTCTGCAAAATACAGTAGTTCCCTGCGTCCTATTGAAAATGACTTTACATTATTTGGAGTTGGTGTCTTTAACAATGAGCCTTTTTGGGACTTGGAACCAAATTTGGTGACAGAAGTGGAAGCTGACGTTACGGTGTGGTGACTATGAGCCCTTTATTGGTTATTGGGACCATATTTGATGACCAAAGTGGGAGCTAAAAAAAAAAAAAAAAATTATTTCTCCAAAATTTGTTGTTTAGCTTTTGTTTAATTTTGACATCATATAAAGTACTGAAAATCTCCTTGGAAAGTTTTCTGTTAAGGTTCCATTTTCCATGCATTAATATTGTATATATATATATATTTTTTTTTTTCTTGTGGCAGAAAAAGAGCCGCGAGGAGAGCTGCGGCGAGGGCAGCGGCGTGGAGATCCTAAAAAACAAACCGTACACGGACGGACCGGGCGGAACGGGCCAGTACACACACAAGGTTTACCACATCGGCATGCACATTCCCAGCTGGTTCCGCTCCATCCTGCCCAAAGCGGCGTTGAGGGTGGAAGAGGAGTCGTGGAACGCCTACCCTTACACCCGCACGCGGTGAGATCTTGAGTGGCGATCAAATGTTGAGATTCACAACATATTCCCAAATCCAAAGTGTCAGGGAAGCGACGATTTTTGGATTTAATGCGCTGATTCATGAAAGATTCTATTCGACGAGGTCCACGCTGAAAAGACAGAAATATTAACACTTTGAGATGAGAAAAAAATCCTAATGTTATGTCAGTAAAGACAAAAAGTCATAATGTTACAAGAATTATTATTTTTTAATGAATATGTATTTGAGCTCTGAGAAAGTCAATCGTAACCGTCCAAGAGTAAAGTTGGTTATTTTTGAGAATATGTATGAGAAAAGATTTTTTTTCAAAATAAAGCGTCAAATTTTATTTGTTAAAATTTAAAAAAAAAATGTAAATCAAAAAGAAATATATGGTTGAGCAAAAAAGAAATCTTACGAGTAGGGATGTTCGATACCACTTTTTTCCCCTCGGACCGATACCAGTAGTTTTCATCGATACCGATCACTGATATACGTAGCTCATAATTTTGATAAATAAAGTTTTCTTTAAAATGTACACGTATTAGATACAAATATTTTGGAGGAAAATCATATTTTTTTGAGAAAATATTTGTTTTTAATAGGAAAAAAATATAACTTTTTTAAAAATCTTCCAAGAACAAAGGTAGATATTTTCAAGAAAATCGTCCTAATATTAAAAAAGCTTTTGTGTGTGTGTGTATTTATACATAAAAAAACTGAAACTGTGGCTTGAAGCACCTTACGTGGTCCTTTCAGATACACGTGTCCCTTCGTGGAGAAGTTCTCCATCGACATCGAGACGTACTACATGAGCGACACTGGCAACCAGCCGGACGTTTTCAACATGTCGGCCGCCGACAAGAGGCAGAGGACCGTCGGTAAGGCCGGAAATCATTTCCCTGTCAACAAACACTTTGCATGCTGCATCTTCTGCACTGATGCTGCATTGGGATGGGCGATATTGACTTCAAATCAAATCGCTTCCTCTGTTTTCCACATGAGGTGCTGCTGAGGCCCACTTGTGGCCAACCGGTGCTACTACAATGCTTTTTTTTGGGTGCTCATATCAGCAGTTGTGGCAGTCATCAGATTTGTTTTTGTTTTGAGTTGTGGGTGCTTATAAAATATTCATGTTATGATAAGAAAAAATTGTACATTTCTACGGTAATTCAGGAAATGAGAGAATTTCAACGGCATTCTTTTTTTTTAATTGCTGATTTTATTTGTTATATAATTTTAAAAAAATATTGAAATTATTTTGTTTTTGAGACTAGAAATGTTTTTATTTATATTTCTCACTAAAAACGTTTTAAAATTTTTTTTATGGAAGGTATCATTTACAAATATTTATTTAAAGGATATTTGAGAAGATAATGTGTGTATAAAATTACATTTGAAAAAAAAAAAAGTATAACTATTCTCATCCTGAAAGTATTTTTTGAAAAGGTGTATTCAATGTTTATTTTGGTGTTAAAAGGTGTGGAATTCTTTTGAATTATTTGGGTATTTACAAATGTATGTATGAAATATATTAAAAAAAATATCGCATTGAATATTGTATCATTATTGTTTCATTGTGTAATTAAAAAAAACCCAAATTTTATTTTTAAGAAATATTGTAAAGCAGTATTGGATTAGATTTATTTAAGGGAGTTTTCAAAATGCTCTTTTTTTTGTCACCTTTTTTTAACTGACAGACCCCATCGACATCGTGACGGACCCCATCGCTCCCCACGAGTACAAGGCCGAGGAGGACCCGCGGCTATACAAGTCGGCCAAGACCCAGCGCGGCCCCCTGCTGGACGACTGGATAGAAGAGTACAACAACAACCCGGGCAGGACGCCCGTCATGTGCGCTTACAAGCTGTGCAAGGTGGAATTTCGCTACTGGGGCATGCAGTCCAAGATTGAGAGATTCATCCATGACGTTGGTGAGTGCGTTTCCACATTTCCTCCTTCCGCATTTCTCGACCGAATCAAACCGTTCCAACTTCAAATTGTTTAACTCAATCGACTCCACAAGAGTTCCACATGGACACACAATTTCTACAGCAATTGCATTCTCCAGTGACCATTAACTCGCATTGCGTTCCGTTCTCGTAGGACTACGAAAGGTAATGGTACGCGCCCACCGGCAGGCCTGGTGCTGGCAAGACGAGTGGTACGGTCTGACCATGGAGGACATCAGGCAGCTGGAGCTGGAGACCCAGCTGACGCTGGCCAGGAAGATGGCGCAGTTCTGCCTGGTGGAGGAGGCCACCGAGGCCAACGGCGACACGCCGCCTCCCGCCAAGGAGCAGGAGGTCAAGGAGGAGGCGGAGGTGACGGTGAGCGCCACTCCTACCAACACGCTGCAGCCCCGCGGCGTGCTCACCAAGCAGTGGTCCACCTCCTCGCGCTCCTCCCGCTCCTCAAAACGAGGAGGTGAGTCCCTTCCCGCGTTCCACCGTGACTCGTAGACGTCGTAATTTTGGCAAGGCATGGACAGAGAGAGTATCCAAGGAGCCTAAGAAAGTCTTGCATTTCATTTCTAAAATGTAACATTTAATCATATTAATATGTGGTCATTCATTTATGAAATTCATTTGAAATATATTGTACAGTGAAACTCCTCTACAACGAAATCAGGTCTGCAGCAAGAAACTTTTCACAACGGGGGGTTTTTCACTGTAGCAAATTTGAAACAGGAAAGTGGGAATGGTGTTAATGCATGAAGATTTTTTCACACTAGGGGGTATTTTCACCCATGTAGATTTTGTTGTAGAGGAGTTTCGCTGTATTTTTAGACTTGGTCCAAAAATCTAGATGTAGATATTAAAAACAATGAATACGTGACATTGATAATTTCTGCAGAAAAAAAATGGTTGAAGGAATAAACAACAAATGGGCGGGGCTTCACTGTATTACATAACTGTGCAACTTGTTGGCCTACTACTAGGCTATTTTTAGCACAGCAGCAGCAGCTCACCAGACCCCATCCAATGAGGCTGGCAGGGTGGGGGCTGGGGGGGGGGGGCTTTCTGCTATCTATGCCCAGATTCACACGCACACACACACACACACACACACACACACACACTAGCGGTGGTTCCTCGCAGGCCTATTATTAGAAGTAGCGTGACATTCCCGAGCAGCTCCAGCTGTAACCTCCCCGCCATGATGGAGCGGAGCTGCCAATTTCCTCTCTTTGACGCAGCGTGCGGTCCGACTGCCCCGGGAGCTGTGCGCATGAGACTCGTGCATGTTTATATAACACCATGCGTGTAGGAGGGCAAGCCGCTGGTGCAATATTTCTTTGTGCTCGTTTGGGGGGAAAAAAATGTGTTAAAACGAGCTGGAAAACTCCAAATGTCCCCTGCGACGCAGTGGCCCCCCCTGCAATATCTTGAATTGGGTTTGTCGTGCCCCAAATAGTGTGATCTGCCTGGATGCCGCTACTGAAACGGCGAAATTTGAAAATATCAGTAAAAAGCAGTGAAACGTAAAATCTGTATTGGTACCAGAGTATGTTTCACTGAATTTATTTAAAGCACGTGAGAGCGATGAAATGACTTTGATCAGTTGGTATGGCCTCTCAAAATGGTGGGTTTTCCATCTGGCACATCCCCCCCCCCCGCCCCCCCTGGATAAACGGGGGTTGATTATAATGTCCAATCTTTTCATGCCTTGGCAGTGAGCCCGTCCCGACACAGCATCTCGGAATGGAGGATGCAGAGTATCGCGCGGGACTCGGACGACAGCTCGGACGAAGAGTTCTTCGACGCTCACGGTAAGGCACTTAAGAGGAAGGTTGGCGCAATTTGAGCAGATCCGGGCCAAGATCGGCGCTCGTTCTCTGCCATTGACGGCAGTAGACGTGCAAGAACCATTTTAACGAGGCTGTTAGTGAATAAATTAATTCAAAAGTTCGACGTGGTACTTTGCAGGCTTGTCGGGGGCAGTAGTATGCATCTGCATTTGAAAGGGGGCCAGAAGTGACCATAGATTGTCCACCTCTCAATCCCTTCCCTTCCTTCCTTCCTTCCTTCCTTTTGTCCACCTCTCAATCCCTTCCCCTTCTTCCTTCCTTCCATCCTTCCTTCCTTCCTTCCTTTTGTCCACTTCTCAATCCCTTCCCCTTCTTCCTTCCTTCCTTCCTCTTGTCCACCTCTCAATCCCTTCCCTTCCTTCCTTCCTTCCTTCCTTCCTTTTGTCCACCTCTCAATCCCTTCCCCTTCTTCCTTCCTTCCATCCTTCCTTCCTTCCTTCCTTCCTTTTGTCCACCTCTCAATCCCTTCCCCTTCTTCCTTCCTTCCTTCCTTTCTTCCTCTTGTCCACCTCTCAATCCCTTCCCCTTCCTTCCTTTTGTCCACCTCTCAATCCCTTCTTCCTTCCTTCCTCTTGTCCACCTCTCAATCCCTTCCCCTTCTTCCTTCCTCCCTTCCTTCCTTCCTTCCTTTTGTCCACCTCTCAATCCCTTCCCTTCCTTCCTTCCTTCCTTTTGTCCACCTCTCAATCCCTTCCCCTTCTTCCTTCCTTCCTTCCCCATGTCCTTCCATCATCCATCTTTCATCCATTCTTCCTCCCTTCTTTCCTTCCTGGCTGTCTCCCTATCTTGCACCCATCATTCGAGCAACCCTACCTTCCTTCGCCCCCTTTCTTCAGTCCATCCTTAAGTTCCTCCTCCCTCCCCCCTCCGTCCTCCCCCGAATAAGTCATTTAAAAGCTATTTTGCCCCGAACGTGATGAAGAATTGTGAGCGAAATGTGGTCATTGTCACTCTTTCCACGGGTCTTTAATTGGACCTCCCTAGAAAAGAAAAGCGCGCCACTGTCTATACATCGAAGTATGTTTCCAGGAAGCTGACTCTGCATGCATCTTTCTAAACCACAGATCAGTTCTTAAGCTTCCCAGATACCCAGCATGCTTTGGGCTGCAGTTGAAATAAACCTCCTCCTCCTCCTCCTCCTCCTCCTCCTCCTGCTCCCCTCTATCCACTCCTACGCCCTTCCACCGCGCCGGATGACTTTGTTCCAGGAGTCTGGTCGAGTGGCTGGTTGGAGTGTCAGAAGAAGTTCCTAAATCACTCTCATGATACACCCCAGCGAGCAATAAAAGTTTCCTTATTGTTTGTGTTTTTCTCGCAATGACATTTGCTTACAAACATTTTAGTTTTTCCGTTTTATCTGCAGTTCGGTGTGTTTATGATTTACATTGAGGGTCAAGAAGGAGGTTCGTCCTTCTCTTAAATTCATATTAAGAGCATGTCGGGATCATAAATGAATGTTCGGGCAGAAACATCCTTAACTGGGGTTATTGTTTCATAAAGGCAACCATCAGTTTGCTCCCTTACAAAGCTGAAGTGGATATAATTACTGTCGGGCGGAAACCCTCTATGTCCAAATATGGTCAACGTCTCACCACCTCCTCCCCCATAGTTTTACTATAGGTCTATCCCCACATTATCGATTATTTCATCAACGACAAAGTCATAACGAATTAGCAATTGTTTTTTTTGTTGTTTTTTGTGACTTAAAATGGCCATTGAATATGCTTTTGTGGCGGTGCTGTTTTAATGCTGCGCACAACTGTCATACAGTATGTTAGCAATGGAAGGCATAATACTAAAATAATATATTATGATGCTTGGTAACTCAAGCAAGATGGTGTGTCGTCCCATTCAAAAAGAGTCATCGGGTTCTGCCTGACCGCAAAGATGTAATTTTGGAGATGACTGCACGACAGGTAGATTATTTACGAATCAAGGGCATGACTCAATAGGAAATAAAATTCAAATGAAAAGTGACTCCTGTATCCCGTTTGTTTGCCTGACTCCTTTGTGTTTGTCGATGCGAGTAGGCAGTAGAACATAACGGACAAGAATTTTTACATATAACTTAAGGAACACTTTTGAGATCCAATATAAGAGCTGTATCTGAAAACCTGCTGTTAAAAATTATACTAATGCTCAATAGTGAGGTTATGATATTTATAAGGACATTAAATAGGTTTTGACCATTTTTTTTTTGCCTCAATTCAATAGACACTTTGCTGCTCCTTCTTGTGTGTGCAACTCGGGGCAATATAACACAGACAAGCGAATACACATGGAGACGGTCACTAGTTGTTCTTCACAGAGGATAAAGAATATATGCCTTGAGCATTACGATATTGTCTCTGTTGTGAAGTGACTCAAGTTGGCCGCCACCGTAGAGCATTTGTATCTCAAAACGTTTGCTCGCAAGTCAAACCATAAAATTGTCGCAATGGCGGCGAGTCAATTCTCTCCAGTATTTTATACCATTTAAAAAACAGCGCACTGTTGTCTGTAATGACGGAATTTACGATGTAGTTCTTTTCTTGGATCGCATCAGATTGTGCAGGCGTGTGTATAAATACGATAAACCGGTTCTCCAACTTTTTACACCAAGTACCTCTTAAAAATGAATGTAGCTCTCCACGTTGTAGGCCTAGTTGGTTGGTATTAAAAAATGAGAATGAAAAAGTATTTCATATTATTGTCGTCAATTGTCACGTGATGCCAATGTATTGTACGTCAAGTCAAATACAACAGAAATGTACTATGTCACTTTGGCTGACCTCATCCGTGACCCGAACGAGTACGTGCGCTTCACAAAATAAGTTACAACAAGCGACACAAATTTTTGTTTTGTTTTTTTCCTGGCCCAAATCAAGGCCGAGGTGGCACCGTTCTGCTCATTCACATGCATCGCTAACGTCAGCGTCATACGTCAGATGTGCACGGTTGCAAAAGAAATTCTTACTCTTTGTCTCGTTTGAAAGTTCGAGGAGTGCCTTTTGCCAACAGCGCCACTCCGTGACTGTGGCGTGATAGTGCAACTGCAGTTCGAAATGACACTTGATGTACATGATCCATTTTGTGATTTCATTTCCCTGACTTGAATAAGCGAACGCTGGCTTCTGTGCATTCTAGTGTTACGAAATGAAGTTTATATTTGTGTGCGCGCATGTTGTTGCAGAAGATTTCTCTGACGGCGAGGATGTCTTACCCAAGCAAATCGCCAAGTGGAATTCCAACGACCTCATGGACAAAATCGAGGCTTCCGACATGGAAGAGACGTCCGGTACGACGAGGAAAACGACGATGCGGTGAGACAACCAGTAGGGACGGCCTGGCCGTGGCCGTGACCGCTTTGTTGGCCGTCTTTGCAGGCGAGCTCTTCAAGGACATAGAAGTGGACTACGCCAGGGCACCCGGCGAGGAAAGACTAGACGAGGTACATGTCCATAAGCACACTTCTGGATGGAATTCCCACATTTCCAGCAAACGACTCACGGGGGCCTTCTCTGTCCTCTAAAAAGCTGTTGGAGCGTCTCCTAGATATCCTTGATATTCGTCTTAAGATACTGGTACACTCTATTCTCCCTAGTAAGACAATTCAGTGCAATAGTAGTTTGTCTTTCGAGTACACATTACTGGTAAATTTCTGCGCTGCACTAGTAGCCTCCTGGGCCCTCTCAGTCGCACCAAAATGCCCACTAGTAGTTTTCAGCCCAAACATGCACTACTATACTCCTGTGTCTTCACTGGTAAGACGATTAACACTTGTTGAATGATCAGGGCGCACTATTGGACCGACACTGTCTTACAAGTAGCATTTCCCCCCCCCACTACTGTATGATATTTCTGCACACTAGCAGCAGGATAACGTTTGCATGCTCGCAGGACAACTCCATTGAAGCAAAGCTGCACTAGTTGCCATCTGAATGCTACTAGTACGACTAACAAAATGCTATACAACTTTGTAATGTCACTGGCCTGCAGTTGTCTACCAGTGCAGTCTTCCGTCACTCGTTCCTACTTGTAACCCCAAAATATGCTACTAGTAAGGACAAAGAGCATACTAGTACAGGGACCCTAAATTGGATACTAATGATCTGGTATGAATTCTCAAATGGTTTTTTTCATGAATCACTTTGAGCATTTTCAGGATACTAGTACACTCTTTGCCCTCAAAATAATCTGTTCTGATTCTCGTAAGACAATTCAGTGCACTAGCAGAATGGCTGAGTTTTTGGATGTTTTTTTTTTTTTCTTCCTTTCCACTGGTTGATGACGTTTCTGCCCACTGGTAGGACAGCCTTGCGATGGTAGTTTCAGACAACTCCGTGTGACTGGTGAGACAAAGATGCTCGTGGGCATTTTGGAGCTCCGGGAAGCTACTAGCGCAGGCCAAATGTCTACTAGTTGGACCTAATGATGGTGTTGTTGTTGCTGCACAATTAAGTTTATTGTAAGATTTAATTGCATATTAGGTAGGCCAATTATCACTCGTGAGGAAAAAGAACGCTCGTGTACACGTACCTTGAGATGAGTATCAAGGACATGGCGTACACACGCCCAAAGGGCTTTCGGTCCGGTCCAGCCCTGAGCTTCTTGTCCTTTTGTGTTCAGATGCGAGCCTCCGTTAGGGTCCCAGCCGATAGCGCTCCCATTCCCACCATCACAGTAACACGGCACCAGTCCGTAAGTAGCTCACGCGCGCGGTCCCCTGTGAGCCCAGCCCTGGAGTTTCCCACTGAACAAAACCCCAAGTCCTGACTACCCCCCCCCCCCCCCGCCTCCTTCCGAAGCCAATTTGCGGTCCCCCCCCCCAACTCGCTCCCCAACTCACCTTTGCCGTTCTCCTTGTTCAGCTCCCGTATCCCGTTTTCTTTTTTTTTTTTTTTTTGCTTACAACCTTTATTGACCCTACCCCAGAGAAGCTGCAGCCTGCTACAAATTCCATGCACGCGTAATCTTCCAGAGATTGCCAGAAATGTATTTTTTGGGGGTGAAATGCGGATGAATTTTCTGAAATTCATGGCGGTGTGTATGAATGTGCATGATTAAGTGAAAGGGGGAGCAAAAAAAAAGTGTCTCCTTATAAAAAGCAAATTCATAGACAATTTGAAATACAAGAAATTTCAAAGGCAAGACTAAAAATAAGGCCAGCAGAAATCGAGACCATCCAGCATCTTGACAGGCTTCAAGGCAGACTGTTTCGATTTCGGTGAGCTCTCAGACTTTTGACCATTTGACAACATGAGACAGGAATAATTTTGCTGCTGTGCCTATTGCGTGAAGCTGCCTCTTCGCTCAATATGACGAGCTCCGAGGTATGGGAATTCGGGATTAGGAAGGAAAAAAAAAACATCCGACATCATGACGTGTTTTAATGCTGACTCTTTCGATTTCAATGAGCCCTTGTAGCAATCTGTTGATTATGCCACGTAAACTTGTAAAGAGATCGCTGAAATCGGAAGCGTCCGCATTAAAGCACGTCATCGCAGGAGAGCTCGTGCTCTCCAGAAGGGGGAGAGAGAGCACATAAACGTGCACAAGATGCACCACGGGTGGTCCCTCCAGGAGAGCTCGTCCGACGTGCTCATCCTGTGCTCATCCTGCACGGCGGCAACATCCTGGACACGGGCGGTGGCGGCGGCGGCGGCGGCAGCGGCGAGCAGAGCAGCAAGCAAGCCGACGTCAACACCATCGGCACCGCATTCGATTCCGTCATGCGCGTCCACTACCCGGCGGCGTTGGGCCGCCTCGCCGTCCGCCTCGTGCCGTGTCCCGCCATCTGTGCCGAGGCCTTCTCCCTGGTGTCCAAGTAAGTTCGCGTCACCGTGCGCCGTCTTGACCAAACGGAATTTGATTTTGGTCTTTTGTCGGTCTTGCGCGGCAGCCTGAGCCCGTACGGCTACGACGAAGGCTGCCTGTCCAGCAGCCAAGATCACATCCCGCTGGCGGCTCTTCCTCTGCTGGCCACGTCTGCGCCTCAGTACCAGGAAGCCGTGGCCGCCGTCATCGTCAGAGCCAATCAGGTCTACGCCGATTTCATCAAGTCTCTGGACGGGGCCGCCTTCTCCGGCCAGGTGCGTTTGTTGCCCTCTGCTCTTATTGCACCGCCATGCCCCACATATTTGTGGTTCGCTATTCGCGAGTCAACCACTTGTATTTTTCATGTAAGACGGTAAGATGCCACCAGGTGCGACTGAAGCCTCGTCGATAAACAAAAATTGGTGCCAAGGAAGAATGTCGGCTGAGATTATAGATGGGGAACGTCCACTTCTCGTTTGATGTCATTCCCGATCTTTAAAGGTCTGCCTCATCGGGGACTGCGTGGGAGGAATACTCGGGTTCGACGCTCTGTGCAGCAGTAACCAAACGGTCAACGAAAGCCAGAACAGCAGCCGCAGGGGCAGTCTTGTCAGTGTACAGGTGATCAATACGATAGCTCACAAACTTCTCGATATCCGCTCACTGAGCAGATTTTTTTTTTTTTTTGTACGTGACCCCCCCCCCCCCCCCCCCCCCCCCACGGCAGGACCAGGACCTCCTGTCGCCGGGCACCATTATCAACTGCGGGCAGGGGTCGGCTTCGCCCACCCTGGAGGGCAGCCGCCACCTGAGCCGCAGCAACATCGACATCCCGCGAAGCATCTCTAGCGACGAGAGCAAGAAGCAGCAGCAGCTGATGCGCAAGAGAAGTGACTCGTCGACCTACGAGCCGGACACCATCAAGCAGCACCAGGCGTTCTTGTCCAGGTAACCGCTCGGGTCTGTTTTTTTTTTTTTTTTTTTTTTCCAGTTTTCGCTTTGATTTGGTTTATTCACACACGCAAAACAAAAAAAATCTTGTCAAATGTTTAGAATTGTCAACTGTTTAAACTACAGGTGTCAAACTCAAGGCCCGGGGGCCAGATCTGGCCCACCCCGTCATTTTTTGTGGCCCAAAGAAGCAAATCAAGCTAAAATCTCAACCAAAATTAAAAATTCTCATATGTAATAAATATGAGACATATTGTCAGACTTTTCTTGTAACCAACCCCCTCATGACAGTTAACTTAAACAATACTCAAATAAACCGTTATTCTTGACTTTTTTTATTTGGTTTCAGTCATAACGACACTCCAAGGGAAATGGTCACTCAAATGTGGCGCACGTCAAAATTGAGTTTGACACCCCTGGTATAAATGATGCCACAAACGATCCAGTTTAATATAATTTTCGACTCGCGACCGAAATAAATAAAAATCATAAGCGGCTCCCAAATGATGAAAGAAAATGCACTGGAATTCTGTTTGTATAACTTCCACTTACAACCGTGGCTCCTCCCCAACTTACAAAGCTTGTCTCTAACTTGAAACAGGGTTCCCACGGGTCCTTAAAGTTCATAAAAATCCATAAAAAAAAGAAGTTGTAAAATTATGCTCTTAATTGTCCTTAATTCTCAGGGAAAGCTTCTAAAATCAATAAATCCTGAAAAATGTATTTTTACTCATAAATAAATTGAAGTTTTATATTTTCTAAATTAACATTTTTCTTAGTGTACTTTATTAGTTTTTTTCATTTTCCTACCTGTAACACAGGTAGGGAAATGAAGATTTGACATGCATGTCAAATAAAGGGTTAGCTGATTGGCTCTAAAAATAAAGATGTGCCCTTCCTTTGGCAGCAATGATTTGAACACCAGCTCAGTGATATGTGGCTTTCTGTTAAGCCCACATATTGCTGAGCGGGTATTAAATCCACCGTGAATCCCCTGTTGAATGGAGAAAAAGTCCTTAAAAAATGGCTAAACTAGCCCTCAAAAGTCCTTAAAAGGTCCATAATTTAAAAGCAAGTTGAAGAGTGGGAACCTTGAGATATATCACTTCATCAGACTTACTGACCAACCAAAAAACAGATTCTACCCTCGCAGTGCCTCAAAATAAATGACGTCATGATAAATAGTCTTGGAATGCGATTTATCTCTCAGCCCCGCCTCGCGCTTGTCCTTGCAGCTTGCACTCCAGCATCCTGCGGGGCGACGGGATATCGCGCAGGTCGAGCAGCAGCACCATGCTCGACGGAGGCGCTCTGGGCAAGCTGGACTTTGAAGTCTCCGACTTTTTCCTCTTTGGGTCGCCGCTGGGTCTGGTGCTGGCTCTCAGGAAGACGGTCATCCCCATGCTGGACGGTACGCCGTCGCGCTCTTCTCATCCATGGGAATGCGCGTAGGGGGTGTGGAATTGTTTGTGTTGTGGTCATAAAAAAAAACAAAAAACAAGCAATCCAAGTTCATTGAGTGAATGGTGAAAATCCAAAACGAAATAAAAAAACAAAAGCCGCTGCTTCCTCCCCCGTAGTGGCCCAGCTCCGACCTGCCTGCCAGCAGGTCTACAACTTGTTCCATCCGGCCGATCCTTCCGCCTCGCGCCTGGAGCCCCTTCTGGAGAGGAAGTTCCACCTCTTGCCTCCCTTCAACGTGCCGCGCTACCAACGCTTCCCTCTGGGGGATGGAAATTCAACTCTGCTGGGTGAGTCCCGCTGCCGCGCGTCTTTCACGGCGCCGCACCCCCACACAAATATATACCGCATTGTCACGTGTGGATGTCGTCCTGTCTTATTTCCCCCCCCCCCCCATCACTGTCACACAACGATCAGCGTGTGTAAAAAAGAAAAATGGAGCATTTTTCTTCTGTTTGTGCTTCTTGGGAAGTCAAATGGGGTCACAGTCCTGCAAGGGGCTCATGTTTGAGCTGGAGTCAGACCCTAACCCTAACCCAACTGTGTTGGTCATTGGTTATCGATGCCGAAACGAGAATTTATTTGTATTTTTTTTCCAATATATATGAGGTCTCAGGTAGTGTTCAGCTTGATTGAATTTGACGGTTAGAACCGCAATTCCAATTCGGAACGATGAACCCTCGCACTAACTTGTCCTTGAACTCTGATTCCATAACCTCCGTTTACCTTCAACTCCAACCCTGCCCTCAGAACTAAAACCCCAAACCATAAACCCTAACTCGAGCTTTAGAACTCAAACACCATCCCTAAGGCCCAAATCCAATTCCCCCAACAGTCAAACCTCGGTTTTCAACCATAATCTGCTCCAGAAGGCTGTTCGAAAACTGATTTGTTCGAAAACCGAAACCACGCTCTTTAAAAAAAAAAAAAACTTTATTGAACACGTCTGTTCACCATGGAACGCTACACGAGGAAGCGTCACTTCCTCGTGTAAGGAAGGCGAGAGGAGTCAAATGGTGCATTCAAGTGCGCTCAGTTTGTTTGAGAACCGAAATTCGGTCGTTATCCGAGGCATAAAAAACTCGAAATTTTTGGTAGAAAAAACGATTTGGTCGAGAACCAAGACGTTCGAAAACCGAGGTTTCTGTACCTCGTAATTAAAACCGCTAGCGCTAATCCACTGACCTCGGAACCCCACCCCCTTTCCTCGGCTCCGCCCGTCCTAGAAGTACGTACACGTTAACTTGTGTTAACAATAAAACATTGAGAAATGACCCCCCGTTTTGTTCAAGTGGTGGACCATCTTTATCTTGGCTTCCTCTGGGTTTTCGGAACTCTCCGCTGCTCCGTTTCCGAGCGTTGGCTGTCATTTAAATCAAGACGGTTCCAAAAAACGTGGGCTCCACTCAGGGCTTGGCTCTCTTTTCTCTTGTCTCTTGTTCTTGCTTCATATGTTTTTGTGTCTTCCTTGTCCTCTCTTCCTTCCTCTTCTCTCCACCCCTCCCCCCCCCCCCCCCCCCCCCCTTAACTTGGCCTCTGTAGTGGAGACAGTCCAGAGCAACGCTCCGCTGCTACTTGACAGCGGGCCGCCCGCGTCCCTTCGCTGTCAGGAGACCATCAGTGAGACGTGCATCCCCGTGCCCGTGTTAAACTGGCAGGAGGGCGCCCTCAAGGCCACGCCCGCCACGCCCGAGTGTGTGTAGCCGCTCCTGTCACATCCCTCCCATCGCCTCCCCTCATCCTCGCTCGTCTTCCTCTGTCCGCGTTTCGCCGACGCGGTTGTCGAGCAACATATTTTACTCTTAAAGTGAAAATAGATCAATAAATATGAACACGGATTTTCTGTTTTAATTCCTTAGTAAGTGGCAGTGTCCGTAACTGCTCGCCCCTCCCCTCTCAGCCGAGAAGCAGCCTCTCGTCATTAACGTCAAAGAGGAAGCGATCTCTGCAAGTCGCCAATCATATCGCGCCTTGCTTCGAAGTTCCCTCAGGAAAGAAAAGCACGTTAGCGGTGATCACCGCTGCTTGAGCAGTTATTGACTTTTTAAAATCACCAAATCATCTGCGCTAATCAGCCCGTGCCGATTGCTAACAGTCTTTCAAATATCCGAACTCTCGCTTTAATGTTATACGTTGCCTCTCATTGTATTATGATAATGTCGCTACGGCGCCCGGGGGTCATCCGACTCTTTTTTTCGACAATAAATCCCACCATTTTGTAGTTATAAATATTTTTTTTTTAAAAAAGAGACGATAGTCTATGCGGCGCATCCGAGCCGTTCGAAACACCAGGTGTTGTCATTTTTCCGTTGCGGCAAGCCTGACGGTGTTGGAACTGTGAGTTAGTTGCCAACTGTCATTTTATTTCGTCGTCCCGATTAACTCATTCACTCCCAATGACGTTTTTCAAACGTCTTTTCAGACTTGGTCCAGAATTGGCTGGTACTGAATGAGTTGCTAAAAAGCAGTTGCGCTGGGATTTCTGCTACCTTTAGATGCCGCGTTCACGTCTCTTTCTCGCCATTGCCATCGCCATTTTGGTTGTTGTGACGTGTGCACGTCCCCATCATGACCGAATCCATCTTGAACGTTGGGATTTTAGTGCAAGGTGTGGAACATCTCTCCTGTGATGTTTTGTGCCCACCCCCCACCCCCCCACCCCCAGCACATTGGCTTCTTGTGACGTGTGGTTCTGTACATCATGTGTTTTGTGGACATGCTTTGGGTGAAGCTTCAGAGGCCATCGGGAGATGATCTTGGCGTAAACCAAAATCGCAGGTTGGCCTCTGAACCCGTCACGTGACTCCCCCCCTACGCCCCCCCCCCCCTCCCCCTCCCCCGGCGCGCCCCTTACCCTCGTCTCTCTCGTCTAACGGGAATCTTCCCTTGTTTCGGCTCAATAGCGGATGTTGTTCAGTCTCATGGTGGTGTCTTCATGGACAGTTCGTACCCCTCATCTCCCATCACGGGCCCCTTCTCCCGGGGCCAGCGGCGCGCCAGTGAGGTCAGCATTGCCAGCCAGGTGTCAGGAATGGCAGACAGTTACACTGCCGGCAACATAGCCAACAGTAAGTGTTCGCCCAACGACATCCGGGGTCTCACCCCCACACACACGCACACACACACACTCTTCCCTGACACTGCTTAGGCAGGTAGACACGAAGAGCCCCGCCCACACAGTCCCGGCCCGGTCAGAGCAGGCAGAGGTTCACTCGAGAGCGCCCCCTGTGTCTCTATGTGTCTCGCTGTCTTGAGTGTGAAATGCAACTTGGCATTTTCTCCCAATGCTGCAATGCATCCTGGGGACCGAGCAAAGTCCTTGTTGTCTTTTACATCTGATTGTCCCCACCCACTTACACCCGCACACGCACACCCACACATACGCGTATTGTAACAAGAACGGTCTCGAGGGTTTTCTTCCAGATGGACACGCTGCAGCGCCGATGTTTTTTTTCTTTTTGACATGCTTCTTTTCCTTCCAGCCCAAAGAGACGCGTTTAGTCGGTCCAAAAGATCTGGCCTTTTGTCGGAGCTGGCCCTGTCCTCCCAAAACAAATTCTTCTTGAAAAGCCCCCCCAAATCCCGCAAGAAACGCAAAGAACCCGCCGAGGAGAAGGACGGGGACGCAATGTTGTGCGACAGTCAAAGTCAAGGCTCCGACTGCTGCATGTCTCCCGGACTGCACAGTGCTATATGCGATCTGGTCTCACTGGACTCCCAGGCGGAGGTGGACCAAGGTATTGCACCGAGACCGCGTGAGGCTCAAGAAGCTTCTCCGATATCAGGAATTACTCTCCATCTTCTCCTCAATCAAATGACCTTCCTCTTGTCTCTGGTGGTTTTTCTTTGGGTTTTATTTTATTTATTTTTTTAACCTGCACAAAACTCTTCCTGTAGATCCACACTCGCTGCTGGGATTGGTGCTGATGGCTTGGCTTTGGTCTCTTGATGGATGATGTTGTTGACCGAGCTTGTGTTGTGTCCGCGACTCATTGCGTGCACGCCCGTCCGTCCGTCCCAGTTGCAGCTCGCTGGTGGGGCACCAAGCGCATGGACTTTGCCCTCTACTGCCCCGACGCGCTGACCGCCTTCCCCACGGTGGCGCTGCCGCATCTTTTCCACGCATCCTACTGGGAATCCACCGACGTGGTGTCCTTCCTGCTCAGACAGGTGAGACCGCGTCGGCGTCGCCAACATGTCGTTTTGCGCCGCCAACATGTCGTTTTGCGCCGCGGAGTTAATCAGAGACGTTATTTGTTTACGCTTGAGTTTTTGCACTGATTCCGATACAATACAACAGTAACATAATATCGGAATATATTAAGTCATATTCATAAATTAAGGGTTAGCTTGAGCAATAGGGGGATTTTTTTTTGAAACGTCACATATAAATTACCGTATTGGCCCGAATATAAGACGGTGTTTTTTGCATTGAAATAAGACTGAAAAAGTGGGCGTCGTCTTATATTCTAGACGGTATACCCATTCATGACGCCAGATATCATTGAAGCGAATGCTGCACTTGACTCCCCAGGCCAAAGTGAACCCCTGCCACGAAGAATAAAGATAAAAATAGCGGTAGCACGAAGAATAAAAAAAAAAAATAGCGGTAACAAGGAAAAGAGAAGAAAAATAATAGAAGAGATAACAGAAAATGGAGAAACGTAGCGACAATCTGGAGAAAAGTGGGTCAAAGATCGGCAGCTGAGGAGAAGTTATGATGTCATTTACATTTCAAAAACCAGAAGCCATTCATTTATGAATGTGATTGCACTTTAGTTTATATATTTAAATCTTCAGATATTAAGATTTGAATGAGGCAAAATCAGATGTACTGTAATTATTTTCTATATAAAAATTTATTTGGTGTTCGAAGTTTTTTTCAAATTTGAGTCTTGAAAAAGAGGGCGTCGTCTTATAATCAGGGCCGTCTTATATTCGGGCCAATACGGTACAATGCATGGTAAAATCCAGATGCTTTGATAGATAGGCTGAACTTAAAAAGCAAAAAATGAAAACATCTCAAAAACACGATGTGCTAGAAACGCGATGAATACATTTGGGGACACACAAAGCCACCGCTGATTCTAATTTGAACTGAATTCACCATTTGACAGACCCGATTTTTACATTTTACCGGAACATTGAGGGCATCGTTAAACCAATTATCTGTTTACGTTTGAGCCGAACGTTGCCAGTCGGACCGGATCGCTCTCATATTCACCCTTCGACATTTCCCCAAATGTTTTTACAATTTGACCAGAATCTTGGTAGCCCCCCCCCCCCCATCCCGAATCAGTCTCAAATGGATCCCGTTGCTTACCGCCGGTTATCGCTGCTCAGTGCCACCCGACACAACGCGACGCAACCCAAAGGCGGTGATCCAAATGTGTGCCGCAGGTTATGAGGCACGACAACTCCAGCATCCTCGAGCTCGACGGCAAAGAAGTGTCCGAGTTCACGCCGTCCAAACCTCGCGAGAAGTGGCTGCGCAAGAGGACACACGTGAAGATCAGGGTATGGTGGGCTGCTCTCGCCTCGCTGTGCAGAACCATTTCAAAAAAACCGCAGGAAATGCCCACGTGACTTGAGAATGCCGCAGTTTACGTCAGGCAAGGCAACGTTATTTCCAAAGCACCTTTCACACACAGGTGGTGAAAATGGTTAGCACGTCCGCCTCACAGTAACGAGGTCGAGGGTTCGATTCCGGGCCCCGCCCTCCCTGTGTAGAGTTTGCATGTGGATTTTCTCCGGGTACTCTGGTTTCCTCCCACATATGCACGCGAGGTGAATTGAACACCATGTAATTGTCCGGAGGTGTGATTGCGAGTGTGAACGGTTGTTTGTCTTTGTGTGCCCTGCGATTGGCTGGCAGCCAGTTCAGGGTGTGCCTCACCTACTCCGGCACACCTGCGACTCTTCGTGAGGATAAAACAGTTCAGCTAATGGATGCATCTCAATATGCTTCACACGACAAAGCATTTCCAAATAGAACAAAGCAAACGAAAGAAAAGTCGCTCGTTCAATTGGTTAACAGACATACTTTGGCAGAACGTGACGGCGAACCACCGGGTCAACGATGCCGTGTTCACCGAGGACAGCCAGCAGACGGTGACTGGTCGCTTCATGTACGGCCCCCTGGACATGGTCACTCTGGCTGGCGAGAAGGTCGGTCCGCTCGTCTCGGCCGTGACGCGCGCTTGCGTGCGTGTTTTGTGCGTGCGCTGAATGTGTGTGTGGTGCCCGCAGGTGGACCTGCACATCATGACGCAGCCCCCGTCGGGAGAGTGGGTTTACTTCAACACGGAGGTGACCAACAGCAGCGGCCGCGTCTCCTTTCTCATCCCCGATGACAAACGTCTGGGTGTCGGTGTCTACCCGGTCAAAATGGTGGTCAGGTATGTTGTTGTAAATCAGCACAACCTTTTGAGAAATATATACAGTACAGTCAAACCTCGGTTTTGGAACGTCTCGGTTCTCGACCAATTCGGTTTTCGACCAAAAACTTTGAGTTTTTTATGCCTCGGATGACGAACAAATTTCAGTTCTCGAACAAACGGAGCGCACTTGAATGCACCATTTGACTCCTCTCGCCTTCCTTACACGAGGAAGTGACGCTTTTTCGGGTAGACGAGGAAGTAACGCTTTCTCGTGTTGCTTTCCATTGTGAGCAGACGTGTTCAATAAACATTTTTAATTTAAAAAGAGCGTGGTTTCGGTTTCCGAACAATTTCGGTTTTCGAACAGCCTTCTGGAACGGATTATGGACGAAAACCAAGGTTTTACTGTGTATAGTACGAGAAGAAAATTGGATGTTTTGGAAGAGAGATATTTTCTTGGGAGAAAGGGGAAGTAAACGAATTGCACCACTAGTCTAATCGTAGCATTCTGATTAATATTAACATTTGTGGAAAATTAATGGAAATTGGCCCGTTTTTGTCCATCACTGTGGCGGCCGTTTTCTGACTGAAACTGGAATCACAGATGGTCAGGGATCAGGTAATAGCCAATCATGGCTCAGCTTAAAAAATAACGGTGAGCCGTGATTGGTCGTTACCTGAGCCCTGAGCAGCTGTGATGTCATTCTCAGACGACACAAAGTGGCAAAATGGACGCCCCCTCAGATGAATAAAAAGTGTTCCGATTTTGCTGCTGGATTCACATTCTACAAACGCAATATTAACCATCCACAATGCCGAGTTTAGACTAGTGGAGGCATGTGGAACATACCAAGAAAATTTGGGGGATGACTACCTCTTCAAAGAAAACCTTCATCCTGCAAGAAAGTTTCAAATTTTTCCAAAATTTCATACCAATAAATATTGTTCCAACAACAAAAAAAGATGGTTTAGTGTTTGTGGAAAAAGGTGGATGTTTTGGAAAGGGTGAAGCTCTGCGAATAGTTTCCAGAGACAAAGCAGGCATCAGGATTGGACGCTCCATCTTGTGGCTCATCCAAGTTGATGTTTTTAGGGGCGACCACACGTTTGCAGACAGCTACCTGACGGTGATCCCTCGCGGCACCGAGTTTGTGGTGTTCAGCATCGACGGCTCCTTCGCCGCCAGCGTGTCCATCATGGGCAGCGACCCCAAAGTGCGGGCGGGGGCCGTGGACGTTGTCAGGTAAATGGCTTCCGTCACCCTTTTTTTTTTTTTAATGGCGACCCGTGAATGAGAAGGTGTCGCTGTGCGCGCGTCGGCAGGCACTGGCAGGATTTGGGCTACCTGATCATCTACGTGACGGGACGACCGGACATGCAGAAGCAGAGAGTGGTCGCCTGGTTGTCGCAGCACAACTTCCCGCACGGCATCGTGTCCTTTTGCGACGGCCTGGTGCACGACCCGCTCCGACACAAGGCCAACTTCCTCAAGTCCTTGACCGAGGTCAGAATGGCTCTTTGATGTGGAGTTTTGACGTACACTAACCGGATATTCATGTCATCTGTGCCCGTCTTCTTCTGCTGTCAGGCTAACATGAGGATATTTGCCGGCTACGGGTCCAGCAAAGACATCTCCGTGTACACCTCCATCAACCTGCATCCATCGCAGATCTTCATTGTTGGTCGACCCTCCAAGAAGATGCAGCACCAGTGTCAGGTACGTACGCAATGCGGTTCCATTAGCCCGATTGGACCGCTGTTTATTCTCGTTGTGCAATAAGTCAACTGTTTATCGTGAGTCAAGTTGAGAATATGGCTGCCGAGTTCCCAACCCCGCCCAGCGGCAGTCCGAATGGCTGTATTTTCACAGTATGGTTTCAAGTGCCACCTGCGTAAGAAATGGGGTAGTGTGGAGGAGGTCGATCAAAAAGGCCAAGCTAAAATAATTTTTTTAAAAAGGGGGGAGGGCGTGGCCAAACTTGGATTGTTTGATAACTTTAGAAAAGTCACCGGCAACATTAGCTGGTGCCCAAAAAAATTATTTTACAACCCTGCCAACAAAGCTTTAATGTGGTCATTCTAAAACATCAACAAGCCGCCACAGAACAAATACAAAGTGCATGAATCATACAAGCGACACAAAAACGGGTCTTTTGGGGGGTGCGAACTTGCGTGTATTAGCGGTACGTGGCCAAGACAATTAAAGTCCTATCTTGAAACTGGGGTCTGGTCACTTTTCAAAATAAAATATTTATCAGCTTCAGATAATAAACTACGTACTGTTAATTTTTTTGATGCTTTAATTTGCGCTGCCCGCGGTCGCCGCATGCCGGCGCGGTGGTTGAGGACCACCGGTTTAGGGTTAACAATCCTTTTCCGCATGTACATGACAGAATTGTCTTGCATGTACTTCTACTGTGCGAGGAATACCGGCGTTCCACGGACTTGCGTGACGAGATATTTTTCCCGCCGACAGTTCATCACGGAGGGCTACGCGTCGCACCTGTCCCAGCTGGAGCACAACCACCGCTCGCGCCCGGCCAAGTCCGGCAGCACCCGCATGGTCCTGCGCAAAAGCAGCTTCGGCCTGGGCGCCAACAGCGACTTCCTGCGCAAGCGCAACCACCTGCTGCGCACCATCTCCTCGCAGCCCGCGCCCAGCTCGCCCACGGCAGGCGGCGTGGGCGCCATCCACTGCCGACCCGAGCGCACGCAGAGCCAGTCGGACGGCGAGCGCGGAACCGCCCACGGCCAGGGCCAGGGGGCCGCGCAGCGCAGCATGAGCATCACGGCGGGATGCTGGGGGCGGAGCAGCAGCACCAAAATGGAGGCCGGGCTCCTCAGCCCCAAATGAGGAGGCGGCTGTACAGATAAGGACGCCTGAAGAAAAGAAACAAATAAGGCCAGTAATTGACGCCACCCCCCCACCGCCCCAAAAAAATTGCCTTTACATTGAACACTCGTTTGTCACAGGGATACATTACAAACTTTTTATTTGATTTTAGTCCTTCCGCACACTTAAGAATCATTTCAACTCATTAAAACTTTCCAACTTAAAGCCACGCTTTTGAAAGTATTCCTTAGTGCCTATTTTCTTGCCCCCCCCCCCCCACAAAAAAAACGTATCACATCACTTTCTCCAAATAAGCTCAAGTGTGCTTGTTTCGGGTGTGTTTGTCACTCCCAGCTGATGTCCACTCTAACACACATGAGAAACAAGAGGATTTGTACTGTCAAAGTAACCACTGAAATGTCCCTCCAAACCAATTTTATATAAAGAAAGCCCATTAGCTCAATGCTAACATATAATGCAAAATCCCCTAGACAAGCTAAATGAGACACATAGATCTGAGAGAGAGATTGATTGATCTACAGAGAATTCTAAACCTTCAAACAATTGCAATGTGAACACATGAGGAGCAGCAACACATACAAACGGAGGTCCAACAATACAAGCATGTATTCACTCTGCTCTGTGGGAACAATGGCTTCGGGATAGGGGACCTTCTCTGCCTTCTTGCTTTGAAATTGGCCGCACGTCCGCCATTGGAGCTCAGTGCCGCCTGGCATGTTGTCGCACGACGTGGTGCTACACTGAAGACACGCATCTCTAAATTTAGACTTGCCTGTCTACTGTAAAACCCCATCAAACGTGATCTACAATCGTGATTTCCTGGGGGTTCACCGTATAGTATGATAGCAAATTCTCCTCATTGCAGATATTTTTGAGATAGAGAATAATGAATTCGAGGCTAGGCTCTCTTTGGCCTCATCACCGTTTTTTTGTACTTTTTCTAAAACGCCACATGGTGGCGCCAAATCTCCGCCAAAGGAAAATCTTGCGTTTGTGGCAAGAAAAAAAAAATACAAAACAGCAACACGCATTGAGGGGAAAAAAAGACTGAGGCAAAATAAATAGAGCTGCAAGAAAAGGTATGTGAACCCTTTGGAACGCATAAATTAAGTCACAAAATTCTTGGGCAGGAGTTAACCTCAAGAAAACATTTGCTGTTGTCGCAGATCAGACCTGCGCAACATTCAAGTGAAATTTTGGACCATCCCTCTTTCCAAATCCAGTTTATGCAGAAATCCCGCTCATTCCAAAGAGTTCATAATTTTTCTCGAACTGTAAAATAAAGACATTGACATATGAATTATAATCATATGAATTATACATTGACTGTAATTGTAGTTGTGAAATATTTTTAGCTGTCATTACTTGAACATGAGCCGTCTGTACTTTTGATTTGTGGCTAAATGTGGATGTATGCTTGCCATGGCGCCATCTTGTAGCATCTAAAGGCAATTCTGGTTGGGTTTTTTTTTGGGGTGGGGGCGTCATATACTTGATTTTTTTGGGGAGGGGGGGGTGTCTGTATTGAAATCGTAAATATACCAGAAAAAAAACACATTCAGAGCATTTCCCACCATATTTTTAACCCCCCGAAAATACAGGGTGTGAGGATATGATTTGTGTACATACGGCAAAGCAGGCTCAACTCGGCTCCTCCCAACCAGACAAAGCTCGTCTCTGAGCGAAGATGTTTTTGTGACGTCATCCAGGAAGAGCACAAAAATACCACACGTGACTTTTTCGGCAAATGATGGAGCATTGGCAAGCATGTCGCGAATTAATGTACTCTTTTCAGGTTCTGCCCTTCAATCATGGATTCACCCCCCCCCCCCCCACCGGGTCCAAAGTGCTGTAAAGTTTTGCTCCAAACTTGCAAGCACAACACAGACTTCATGTGGGATGGATTCAGAGAAGAAAACTGGATTTTGTGTCCATTTCCACCCAAGCGGCCCCCACAAAAAATCCCCGTCACGTCTTGGAAGTCAAGGACCCTTTAACTGCGCAGCAACCTGCTCACTTTTTTTTTTTTTTTTTTTTTTTACTGTCACACTTGGAAGGAGTATTTGGGCTGCACTGACACACAAAAATCACACCATATGAGATTTTTTTTGGTCATGTTATTAGAATCTATTTTCCAGGGGGGAAAAGTAGCTTTTCAAACAAAAAGTTTGGGAAGGAAAGGCTGCTTTTTAATGCAAAAGATTTTGTTGTTGTTTTAATTTTGGAATCATAAGATTTTGAAGACCATTTTAAAACTTTTTGTCTCAAAAAATCACATTTTGATCAATTTTTTTTCTAAAAAAAAAAAAAAGTTTCTTTTTTTTATCAAGAATATATAACATTAATCTTGCAAGATTATGACTTTTGGTCAAAAATAATGGCTTTTCCGGACACAGTGTACAACTAATGTTCTAAAACTGCGACTTTATTCTCGTAAAATGACAGTTTTTCTGAAAGAACGTTATTCCAGAAAATATGCAAGTTTAATGTCATAAAATGACTTTATCTTGAAAAAGTCTGACTTTTCTCTCAAAAACAGTCCCAAAAAATTCTTGCAAGTATTGGATTTTTTTTTCCCCGAGCAAAATTTACAGCTTGATGTTGTTTCTCCAACACGAGCTTTTCTTCTCGACAATCTTGGCCTTTTTTTTTTCTTGAAAGTACAACAGACCTCACTTTTAACACGGTAAGATTGCGACCTTCAAAATATCCCTTCTTTTCCTCTCTCCAAAACCACCATTTGGAAAACGTTGTCCTATTTTTGTGGAAAAGATCGGACTTTTCTTGAACATCTGCTGGGGGAAGCGTTTCACCAGTCGACTAACTCGCGAATGTGCCAAAGTTGTCATTAGTCGAGCGGGAACCGCGTAGTGTGTACGGGCGCCTCCAGCAACAAATGTTTGTACATGATTCTTGTGATATCGATGATAAATACACAGACTCTTATGGTATGCACGAGTGCTTTCTGCTCCACTCGGAAGTGTCTTCTTTATTCTTCACTTTTGGAATTTTATGTTGGTTTCAGTGGAGCAAAATCATTGGGTTGTTGTTGTTTTTTTTCATTCTTGGCTTGTTTTCGTGTGGCCTGGCACAATATTTTCATTTGTTTTTAGTTCTCCATCCTGATGATATGACGATCATTGTTTTCTTGCCAATCACACTTGTGTTCTATTTATTCTTATTTAATTGGTAATCTTTGCGGAAAGCTATTTGGGAACTCTGGGAAATGGCTTTGTCCCGCACACCGTACGTGAGGTGATGAATGTGTTTGTAAAGGAGTGTACAAAATGTCATGTCCACATAAAAAAAAAAAAAAAAAAAGCTGATGTTGATAAGAAGAAGAACAGTGATGACGAGGGACGTCCGGGAGTGACGGCAATGGACCAACATGCCCAGGGAAAATGTGCAATATTTAATCCACAAACACATACCAGAGCGAGTGAAAGTGAGGAATGGCCCAAAGGGGCTTTGGCCGCCGAGTTCGCGGTGCATATGGACAAAAGTATTTGTGTGTATTGGTAGTTACGCACACTTCAAAATACACACACAAAAAAATAATGATGGGATGCAAAGCAAACCAACTTTTCCTAAAAAGATGGAGGACTTTTTTTTCCATGTCTGACTACGTCTGAAAATGTTTTATCTTTTTCCTCAAAAAAGGGAAAACTTTCTTCTCAAAAGAGAAAATTTTCCCGAAAATGATGCTTTCCTGTAAGAAAATGTACTACTTTTTTTCTTGTTAATAGGACCTTTTTTCCCCTCAAAAAGAAAAACTAATACTTTACGTTTCTGGGTCATTTCTTGCTAAATCACCCCCCCAAAAATTGCAAAATGTAACCAAGCAGATTTTGATTTGAATGAAACTTGCTGTACTGTATCGCGATGACACAACACGATGTCAAAAATACTTGGACGTGGAATGTTGGATTATTTTGTGAGGGGTTGGATAAAAATCTCTTATTTTCTGAAAAATACACTTTCAAATATTCTGGGCTTTTTTTTCTTGAAATGTCAGTTTTTTTTCCTCTACAATACACTTTTTGCTAGAATGTGCAACGGTCAAACTATTCACGAAAATATACATTTTGCAAAGTGATTTCTTGACATTTTTTCTCAAAAACCGACTTATTGAAAATGTATGATTTATCTTTAAAATAGTCCAACTTTTTTCTCAAAAGTGCCATCAAGTCTTTGTCATGTAACGTTTTATGTATATATATGAATTTTCTAAAACCGGCTTTCACAAAAACAATTTATTTAGATTTAGACTTTGTTTTTTTTCTTGTGAATGTATCCTTTTTTCTCGTTTTAATTTTTCTCAAAGATTTACGACTTCGTGAAAACAAATGACTTCTTTTGAATATATTTGACTTGTTGGAAATGACGTTCTCAAACACATTTGACCTCGAAAAAATATACAATTTCATTCTCGACACTGTTATGAAATATTTTCTAAAATATTTCAAATATCTGGAGGACTTCACAATCAAAATGACCGCTAATGCGGGGTGGGGGGGAACTTGTCCAGGCAGCCATTTTGTATGGTCGGACATTCAATAACGCATACAAACTCTGACTCATGAGAGGCAAGAGGTACAGGGGAACTTCATTTTGCGTGCGATTAATTTTTTGGACGATTTAACTTAATCTAAATCTTATCCCTTTTCTTGTACATCCGCTTGGTTTTCCTTGGGGCGCGGGGCAGTCCATTTAGCAAAATAAATTTGCTGAAATTCATTCTCTTTTATCCAAAGCAATCCCATAAAATGTGTAGAAAGGGTTGAACAGATGGTAGGGCACATTACACAACGTGAGCAATGCGTACACAGTTGCATCCATGAACGTGACAAACAAGCACACTTCTTTTCACCTGTGTGTTCATCATCAGCATCATCAGGTCCCGTCACCGTCCACATAAGGAGCCCTGATCCATGGGGGCTCTATGTCGATGGAGGCTGCGTTCATCTTTTGTTCTACAGAAAAGAATCCAAATAAATCCTGTTGGTAACTGAACATATTGTCTTTGGAATGACTGCAAAGTGGCAGTTTGTAAAAAAAAAAAAAAAAAAAAAAAAGGCGCGAGTATTGAAACGAAGCCGTTCGAGATACAGCACTGTTTTCAGCCATTGTAGCAAGCAAACCAACATCAAAATTCAACAAACAAACCTTCAAAAATACTTGCTATAAAGGCACGCTATGTCCTCGTGTTAGCGATACAAGTACACAATAAAACGGTACATATTTTTGTTTCGGCACAACTTACGTCAAATTCAGGATGTGGTGTCCCTCTGACCGGAAACCGCAGAAACGAATACTTGCCAAAGGTTCCCAGGTATGTGTTGGTAATCTATTAGCCAGCAGAGGGGGCTATTCCTGGTTGCATTCGGAGCGGAAGGGCTTTCAATTGAATTCGCGAGCATTGGCGTCAAAAATAAATAAAACCGGGACGCGTGTGTTGATGGGTAAACGGTTTAAATTATATTCCTTTTTTGCAGTGTATAAACAACAGAAATACGTTGTGTCATATTTTGTCCTCTATACACACTCACCTAAATTTATATTACAAGACAAGAAACGTGTGGATGTTTTGAACATTTTGAAAGAATGTTTTGGATGTGAAAAGAACAGTCACCAGATCAGGCAAAGTTTACAACCAAAGATTTTAGTATTTACCTCATTAGCAAAAACAAACTAAATACAATTTGAAGTTTTAAAAAAAGTGAAATGCATAATCGAGAGAATTAAGAAGTGTTCTGCTGCAGATGACTGCCATGTAGCCCCATTAGACAGAAAAAAATATTCAACTTTTTCCAAAATAATATTCATCTTTTTTTTTTTTTTTAATAAAAAATGTATTAGTTCTGGTGAAGATATACAACTTTTGTTTACTTGTTAAGTTGCATTTTTTTCTCTAGGAGTCCCAGCCCCACAAAAAAAACTACTTTAAAAAAAAAACATTTTCATGAAAACAATTCAACAAAAAAAATGTGACTTTTTCCTAAGAACTTTGGGACTTCTTGCTTGAAAGTGTTTGACTTTCCTCTAAAAAAAAAAGTAACTCTTTTCTCTTTTCATGAAAACACTTTTTTCCCTTGAAAATATTGGACTTTATTAAAAACATTTTATCTTGGAAATGTTTGCCTTTTATTCCGCAAAAACGTTCCAACTTCTCAAAAATATTCAGCAGAAAAAAATGTCCGACTTTTGAGCTAACCTTAAACTTATTGAACTGACTTTCTCAAACGTATGACTTCAAACTAAAACTTTTTTGTCACACTGCATGTTTTTTTTTATTCTTAATTTTGTTTTTTCAATCAGGAAAAAAAAAAGTATGACTTTTATCTAAAATATATAGACATCTTCCGTAAGCTTTTTATCTCCAAGCGTGCCCAAGCGTGGTCTTGAGTGCCTATCTGTTGAGCCCCAGCACTCTCTGGAAGGAGCTGCCGTCTCCCTTGGTGGCTTGCTACATGGACAAAAAAAAAAAAACAACCCCACACCCCCCCCAAAAAATCACAATCACAAACAAAAAGAGATGTAATTTCTAACTGTGGTATTTTTGAAGCATGTTTTGGATATTCTTGTGTATTACCTTGTTGATGTCTTTGTGTTTTTCCTTGCTGACGATCTCCTCGATGATCTCACCCTCACCTCGCACGAGTCTGAAGGAGTGCACATCACCTTCTTGTAGTTTAGCTTCAGAGGCGAACAAGAACAACACAACCGCTAACAGCCTCACCTGGTGCGCCCCGTTTCGGGATCGACCACTTTACGAATGACGCTCTGCCGGGCGTCGTATTCCTCCTTGGTCAGAGGCCTCCTGGTGGCCAGCCGGGACTTCTGCTCATCCGTCATCACTGCGCAAATCACAAACCAATACACAAGAGACTTACCATTGCCCTACCTGAATTCTACCTAGCAACTAAACGATTTCTTCCTGAACCCAATGATCCCAACCAATAATTCCGTTCCAATAAAAAAAAAAAAAAATCTTTTTCGTCCTTAAATTTTGCCCCAAGACTAATAATTGTGCTCCCTTGCAATAATGATTATGCTCCTCCAAATTCTGCCTAACAACCAACAATTGCCATCCTTTGAGCAAATGCCTGCGCTCCTTGATTCCTGCCTAGCAACAAATGAGTTAGTTGTGTTGTTGCAGGTCACCTGGGCCGAGCTCGACACCGCCTTCGTCGCTCTGCCAAAGCTCCAGCGAGGAGGGAGGTTTGGGTGGAGGGATGCTAAGCGGCTCAGCGAGCTGCATCAGCCTCTTCTGTATATCGTCCACTTTCGTCGTCTTCTTCTTCGCCTCCTCCTCCACTTTGCTCTTCTTCAGTTTCTTTTTCTTCTCCTTCTTGCGCCGCTTTTTCAGCTTGGCCTGCTTCTTCTTTGACTTCTTGGCTTTCTTCTTCTTCTTCTTCTTCTTCTTTTTCTTCGTTTCATCACCGGACGACGCAGAAGACGACGACGAGGAGGACGAGGAAGAGGAAGATGATGAAGAGGAGCTGCGTCTACGCTTTTTCTTTTGTGTTTTTACACCTGACGGAATGAACAGAGTTAATTTCCCCCAAATAAAAAGTGTTGTGTTACCATTGTGCCGCGTTTGTGTGGTGCTAACCTTGACTTTTGTGTGACTTTTTCTTCGATTTGCTCCGACTTCTGCTGCTGGAAGACGACGATGAGGAAGAGGAGGACGGAGACCTTCGTCGTTTCTTTTCTTTCTCATTTTTCTCCACTTTTCCGCTTCTTTTCGGGGATCTGCTTCGGTCCATTTCCGTTTATGTAGTGTCTAGATATGTCAAACGAAATAATGACGACCCATTATGGGAGTTGATTGTCCACTGCAGGGATGTGAATGGCTGGTCCGCCAGCTATTTGTTTCCGACAGGCAATTCCTTCAGCTGCATTTAGTTCCCACCTTAATATGAAAGATATCAAATTTCTCAATTACTGCCGAAAGACCTCTTCTCTCTCACACACACACGGCATTGTACCCATTTTCACGTCCTCAGTTCACTCCTTTTCTCCTAACATTTTCATGGATCCTCCTGCAAAGCAACTATATCTCAACACGCCCTGCTTTCCTTTTTAACAAAAGATTTCAACACCAAACGGTCCCAATTTCTGCTCCAGTTATTTACCCAGAAAGCAATTAGCAAGGACAAAGAAATGTTGTAGTAACTGCTCTTTAAACGTGTAGGTCAGTGTTGTGCAACTGTTGGGGAACTTCTTTTTTTTTTTTTTACATCAATTACTTCTTGTAGTTGTTTGTAAAAACAGTTGAGAGGCAATTTGTTTATTAATAGAAGACTAACTGAAAGAAGGAAACAACAGAGGCTGAGAAGAATAGTCACACATTTTTATTTAAGCTTTCACAAAGGCATTAGTGAATTTTTAAAGCTTTTGAATACTCGTCAACGCGCTCCTGATGGAGTCAGCCCTTTTTTTTTTTTAATCAACACTGCACCATTTTGCTCTTGAGGTGAACGCCGCCACCATGCGCTCCTTAAATACCGCATACACTGCTGAAGCAATAAATATAAACAATCTCTGGTGATCCTGTTGAAAACAATAGGCCCAAAGTCAAAATTTAATTCTGTCACATGAGTAGATGTAACAGACAAACGTGGCTGAACACATGGAAGGGGTTTAAAAAAAAAAAATCCGCCTTAAACACTGCCAGGCCAAGATAATAGAAAAAGAAAAAGAAAAAAAAACAGGGGGGTGGAATGTTTTTTGTTTTGGGGATTCATTGCCTCCCGAATTAGGACGCGGCTGCCATGCGGATTCTCTCGGGAGGATAGAGCAGGACGTTCTTGGCCGCTTTGATAGTGTTGTTCATGAGCATGGCCACCGTCATGGGCCCCACGCCGCCTGGCACTGGCGTGATGAAGCCCGCCTTCTGTCGCACACCTGACAAAAACAGACATTTTTTTTTTTTTTTTTTTTAAACAACTATGGACGATGCCTCTCTAGGTTGCCTTGTATAGCTAAAATATTGACAAGTCTTCTCCCAATTACACTTTCATTCAACTCCTTTTTGTGTGTTGGTGCAAATTTTTTGGGAGGTGGGGGGGGGGTAGAATTTTTTTTGTTTGGGTTTCATTTTTTTTTTTTAATTACCTTCAAAATCCACATCTCCAACGAGCCTGCTCTTCCCGGTGACCGGGTCCTGCACCCGATTGATGCCCACGTCAATGACGGCCGCGCCTTCTTTAATCATGTCTGCGGTTATGAGGTTGGGAATTCCTGAGGCAAAATAAGAACAAAAAACAACAACAAAAAACACACTTAGAATATTCATGCCATTAACACAATGTGGCTTTACACAACAAGGAGGAAGTTTTGTCACACCTGCGGCAGCGATGACAATATCCGCGATTTGAGTGTGATGTCGGAGTTGATCCTTAGGAGTGTAACGGTGGGAGATGGTCACGGTGGCGTCACCTGTTGGCACATGTTAGCATTTTACTCAAAAGATCAATACAAGAGGACGGCACTCTTGTGGACCAGTCGACTTGGGAGATTCACTGGATTACGACAAAAAGGGCAAAACATCTCAAGAAAGAGGCGGCGAGTGCTCACCTCCTGGTCTCTCGTGCCGTCCGTCCGTGTGCAGCAGCATGGCGATGGGCATGCCCACATTCTTGGAGCGGCCCGCCACCACTACATTCTTGCCCACAGTGGGAATGCCTGCGTACACAACACACACACGCTTTTCTTTAGAGGAGACTCATCACAACGTGACATAAGACTTTTTCTTTTATGAAAGATCAGCCAAGGACGCAAACATGTTTGGTGGTGTGCTTGATTCCAAAGGCAAAGTTTAATACAAGGAAGTAGCGCTTCTCTTTAGAACACCACCTTGCCCCAGGCCTCCTAACCACACCCTCTAGACTCCCCCCCCCCCCCCCTCATTCTGACTCCTCTGAAGTACACTCCCCATTCCTCTTGCGCCAATGACATCTCCTCTCCTCTTCTAACCACACCTCCATTCTACCTCATCCTTCACTCATAAACTACACATCCTCACTGTCCCCTCCCAAAGTGCAGGAAAAAAAAAAAAAAAGCGTCAGCCCTAGCTGGAGGTCGGCACTGCGCTTACCTGTACGTTTGATGATCTCCATGACCCCCCAGGGAGTGGCGGGCAACATGGTGGACTGATCCAGGCACATGCGGCCCACGTTGACCACGTGGAAGCCGTCCACGTCCTTGGTGGGGGAGACGGCGTTGCAGATGGTGCGCTCATCAATGTGGTCTGCATGCCCACAAACATCAAGCATTAACTTCTTTTTTCTTTTTAAATTTTAGCCAGTTTAATGCAAATATGTACTGAAAGCACAAGTTTTTGGCGTTGGGTGCACTTGATTTTGCAACCGTGTTTATCGTATACCCACCCGGCAGAGGCAGTTGTACCAGCAGGCCGTCCACACGATGGTCTGTGTTGAGCTTAAAGATGAGGTCCAATAGGTCTTCCTCGCTGATGTCGGAGCGCTTAAGGATGGTCTCGCTGGAGATTCCTGAGGGAGACGGTCCAAAAGTTCAGTCAGCATACACCGAATTTATCGTGAATCTTATTATTATGTTGAAATACGTTCCAGGCCCGCCCGCAATAGGTGAAAATCGTGAGTACACAGCCCACGTGTGTCCTCACCAACGTCGGCGGCCGATCGGGTCTTGTTGAGGACGTACGAGTGGCTGGCCGGGTTGTCGCCGACCAGAATCACGCTGAGGTGAGGCCGGCGGTGTCCGGCCAACATCCATTTTTCCACGTCGGACCGCGCCTCGTCCCGGATCTGGCGAGCCAGCTTCTTTCCTGAGATGACCACTGCCTCCTGCCTGAGGAGCACACATCCAGACAACAAGATTGATTGGAAGCCCACCATTCACCAAAAAACATTTCATCTCTTGTGTCCATGTCAAGTTCACATACAGTATGATGCTAAAACTGGATTCACATTTTTTTTTATTTTATATATACAATAATAGCATTTTGGGTAAGTCATCTTTCCTCAAGACGTCGCCAACTACTGGCCTGGCATGCGCATTACAGACTTTTTAGTCACGTTCAGTCATGCTTGAGGTTGAATGACAACAAGTAAAGGCATTTCAACAGGGGTGCGTCGACTTTTTATATCCACTGTACATAGGAGCTGCCAAAACAACGCTATTTTCAGCTATCCGGCGTTGCGTTTCTTTGCCTGCTGGTACAGTGAATACTCTGGCACACACTACCACCTGTAGCCTCTAAAATTAGGCGCTAGTAGAGCTGACTGGGCCATATGTTCTCACACAGGAACACATGCGCGCACACACACACACACAGTCACACACAGGCACAATGGAGCCGAGCAGTAACTCCAGACCAATCACCATGCCAGCGAAGTAGAGTGGAGACTGTTGCAAAGAAGGGAGGGGGAAGGAAAAAAAATGTTCTTCACAAAAAGTCTTTGGAGAGCAGCTGTAGTATGGTGTAATTTACTGTGTGTCCTTACCGCAAGCCAAACAATCACCGGAGCCACGTTTTGCGCTTACATAACCAAAGCCACACACCAGAGGGAGGAGAACGGCAAGGAATTGAGAAGTAATGAGGCATCCAGTGGTGATGTAACGGCGCTATTGCTATGCCAGAGCCAGTTACAGCAATTTGTGGTTGAAAAGTAGCACACCTACATTTGAAAATGGAACTTTTTAGGTTTTTACTTCACAATATATTTGAAGATGAAAAAAAAAAAACGCTTGCATTTTAATGAAAATGTATGCAGTAAATGATAAAAACGGACAACTGGAAATGCTGTTTTTAAATTAGTACCAAGAAAAAAATAATTAAAAACTACTTTGCTTCCCTTATTAATTTTAAAAAACAAAACCTAACATAAAAGTGAACCTATATATCTGTGTGCAATATTTTGAACAAAAAAAATTCCCAAATCACAAAAAACTGTTTTAGATAAATACGATGAACTGATACATCAAATAAAATCAAATGCGTCAAATAAACAAAAATGCAACGAAAACTTGACGACTGCTGGCTTCTTTACTAAACATTACATTTAACACGGGAGAAATGTGTATTTTTCCCCCCGAATAAATTCATTACAAAAACAAATTAAAATACGTGGTGTGCTGAACATTGCATTTCGAGTCACCACCAGCCTCCATTTGCTTAGTGGAAGCAAAGTCATTTTTGGAGGAGGAAAAAAAAAAGACCCTTAATATTGCCCTTTATGACGAGAGAATGTATTTTTATTTCAAGTACAGTATGCGCTGGAGATCAAATTTTATTGATGCACACACAAGCTCAACTTGTGACTTCTGCTGGACACGAGGTCGAAGTTAATTCAATTAACTACTAAATACTAACACGGGACAGCTGACCTTTTAACACGTAGCAGTGTGCTTCATTACTGTGCACGTGAAGGAGAAGACTTTGAAAACGGGGGGTGGGGGGGGGGCATGTGTGTCTGAAGGGCCGATATGGCCTCCGTCCAAAACTGCAACAGGGTGCAAACGCTCGGGTAGATTTCATCATCCACCCTGCTGTAATACCGGCGTGCCGCTAGAGGGCGCTTTATCAATCCAAGGAGATAACATTCAGTTGGCTACTTAAAAACTCCCGTTTTCGAGGCTCAAATCGAACCACTGGCTGATACTAAAGTCTAAACAATGAAAAACGGAAGAAGCAATCATTTTCACCGACAGAGATGGTGCGGGAGAAGAAGGAAGCCACGGGAAGTAGTGGTAGCGCGGTCGTTTATATGGCGGAGGCGACCGTGCTCACCTCGAGGCGGATGTGTGAAGGAGACACAGCTGATGACGAGAGTGCTGGCACACTTTCCTGAGAGTCCTGGCCGCTGCCATGGTGGTGGAGAAGGCTGAAGTTGGAAGACGGCAAACTGGCCGAGCGACGAGGAAGGAGGAAGAAGAGCGAAGGAAGCTCCCTGGGCTGACAGAACGTCAATGTCTGTGGGGACAGGAAGAGCCGCAGAGGTGATTTATATACGACCCCGCCCATTGTATGCGTCACCGTGACGGTACGGTTTCAGGCCGCCCGGCCCCTCCCCCGCTGCCTCGAATCGGCTGATGACATAATTTCACTTTTTTGCTCCATGTCCTTGATTGTTGTCTTTGAGACGTAGACAATGCTGATTGGCACCATGCAAATATAACCAATGTTGGTGGCTGGCAACATATTCACACTGTACTTGCGTAAAAGTACAGATACTTGTGTAAAAAGCAATTCTAATAGAAGTACAGTACATTACTGAATCTATTTCTTAAAACTCCAAAATGTCCAACAGTCAGCACACTCCAAACTCTGTCATTTTCCATCCATCCATTTTCTGAACCGCTTTATCCTCATTAGGGTCGCAGGGGTGCTGGAGCCTTTCCCAGCTGTCTTCGGGCAGTAGGTGGGGGACACCCTGAACCGGTTGCCAATTTAATCAGTACTTGGGCCTTACTTTAGTATAAACTAAAATGGACGTAATTACAAAAGCCGGCACATTTCAGAGGCTGCAATTTTTTTTTACCCGAATGAATCAAATCAGTACTTGTACTTTTCCCAATCTTTTTTAACTTAAAAATGCAGACTGCTTGTCCTCAACAACAAAACTGCATTTCAGTGTACCTTTTATACTTTTACACATAAGGAGCCAAATAAGTACATCTACTTTTACCAGTCTTTTTTTCCCTCCATAAAAACACTCAAGTACAAAACTAAGCAGTCCACCTTTGTTCTTTTCCATGAGTCAAATTAGTAGTTCTACTTTTACCAGTCTTTGGTAACTCTGAATTGTACTCATGTACATTTGTACTTTTACGAGTCAAATCAGTACTTTACTACTTTCACCCCCACCCCCCCACAAAGTAAGTAAACTCTGAATTGTACTCATACTGTACTGTAGGAGCAAATACAAATGTGTAATTTGAATTAAAAAAAAACAACGTACGTTTCTAATAATAGTTTCATATTATTTTGGATATGTAGCATAAATGTATCAAGAAAAAAAACGTTTTGGAGATGAAGACATGTTTTAAAAAAGTCACATTAGAGATTAAAGTTGCTTACTTGAGTTTTTTTTTTAAATTAATTTTGAGATTAAAGTCTTAAAGCGGGAGTATGGCCGTGTTTTTTTTGTAATGACTAAAAACATTTCCTTAGGGATTGTGGATGCAACTGTTTTTAATCTCCAGCCGGGAGCTTGTCTCGTTACCATGTTTAAAATGCATTTGCAAGTTAACCCGAGGGAGCTGCACAATTCAAATTACATGTGCAAAAAAACAAAACAAAAAAAAAGTCTTAGTCACACAGTAACCTTGGCGTTGTTGACATACAACATCTTGTGTTTCATTTTGACCTCAGCGAGCGCCTACCTATGTGTTACATTGTTTTTCCTAATAGCTCAAGGCGTCCTTGTCTAAATGTTTCATTTCTCATGGTTTCTGATAATGAGCGAGAGAGGGGAGGGGGGGAAAAAAAACCCCGGAGGCATTAAAAGTTTAGACAGCAAACTGTAACAAGAGGCTATCTTGCGGTTGACCTATCTCAGTAGGCGTGATTGTGATTGGTCGCAGCTAGGGCAGGCTGCTGCTCATCACAAGATGAAGGAAACTTCAGCGACAAGTAAAAATTCGAAAATGTTTTCCGCAGTCAAAAGTGAACACGAAACTACACATTTCCTGTTTATTTCTTCCTTATACAAAGTTGATGTTTATAGAAGGAAACAAAATCCAGTGGGGGGTTGGATGGTTTTCCACAACACAATGTGACATAGCAACACACAAGCATAGAGGGCACGCCCGCTACCCCCCCCCCCCCACACACACACACAAAAATGCCTTTGATGCATCAATGGATTCAGATGTGTCGGAAGTGGACATACGCGTGCCAACGTATTGCATAGGTCGCTGAAATAACAACAAATCACCATAAAGATGTCGTGTGAGAATAGACAAAGCGGGCTTGATGATTGACGCGACGATTGAATCATTTTCCTTTCTATTTTTTTTTTTTGTTCACATTCAGAGACGAGCTTGTTATAAATAACACATTTCAGTTTGGCTTCCGTATAAATAAGAATAACCTTTGCCATTGTGGCACACACACACAGACACACACACACACGACTCTCAAAAATGTCAATGTTGGACATTGAGGGGGGAATTTTAGGACAAATCTAAAATGGGGAGTAAAACCTTTCCAGGGCAACTTAGTTTGTAAACTTTTGAATGAAAATGTCCACAACATTTGCACACTAGGCTGTTTTTGTTTTTTTTTTCAATTGAAAGGGTGATGTGGCCACATGTTGTGTCATCAGCAGGGACAAAGAGACAACCAGAGAAGCGTACACGTGGACGTTCATGGAAGTCAAACGTGACTTACAGATCAAACACTTTGCTGTGAATTTTGTTGTTCGGCTCATTGCTCGAGCACAGCAAGTACAAAAAAAGGTTGTTGGACATGTGCAGTCACAAAGTTAAAAGAGGTTCACTCGTAAAGGTTGTCGTGCGTTTTAGGTTCATCCTGAAAATGTCACCCAAAAGCCCAATTTACCGTCACTTGAAGTGACGAGTGTCTATATTGCATTGAAGAAACCGCGACTCCTTAAAGACATTTTGTTCTGTTGTCACGCTAGCAGACAGATGACCAAAAAAAGAAAAAAATCTCAGGTTCCCTGAGCAGAAAGAAGTCAGACCATTACTTTTTTTTTTTCCCTCCCCAAATCGAGAGTAGTTGGATTTCAACACTCAAAACTGTTGGCAAAAAGCCTCCTGGAGAGCTCATAAAGCAAGAGGGGCCACCACATCAATTGCATTTTTTTTGACTTAAAGATCTTTTACAATTGCACGGTGGGTCGCTAGACAGAATAATATTTTGCCGCACAACTCCTAACACAAAGAAGATCGTGTCATTTACAGGTTAACCATTGTTTGTTGCGCAGCAAGGGGGACCATTTTTGTTCCGGGTGAGCATTTTGTGCAAACTAGTGTCTTTAACCCTCCTGTTATGAAACTCAAGAATTCTTATTGAAGTGAAAGGAGGTCAGGGGCATATTAAATATTAGACTGTGTTCTCATTTCCTTAAGTGTACAAACGCATAAATTAAACATTTGCACCTCTCCAAGCCTTGGGGGGGAAAAAAAGCTTGCCATTCTATTATGGAAGAGCTAGGAAATTCAAGATTTGCAACTCTTTTTTTAATTTATTTTTTTTACACAGTGTTTTTGTCCGTCGACCTTATTACTTTTTTGTTTGCCGGGGAAGTGGACCAACAAAGGATATGGTGAGATGGTTCTTTTTGTGTGTTTACCTCTTGTACTGCACATCATTGTTTTGCATTCTGCACGAAACCAATAAAAACACGGTAAAAAAAGACAGTATGTAAAAAAAAATACAAAAATACCGCTTGGGGCACAAAATCTTACATCTTATTTTTGTTGACATTTTATACAGTCACACCCTTACGAGAGTCAGGTGTCATCTTAATAGGAGCACAAAGATGTTTTTTTCATTCTTTTAACTCTATTTTCGGAGCATTCTTTCCTTGAAAACATTTGATAAAAAATATTCGCAAATAAATAACTGGGATTGAATGTATGGACTCTTAAAAAGATATGAAAAAAAATACATCTTTGGTATTTTAATATTACGACTTGAACTTCAATTGCAGCACCTTTTCTCACAAAAATAGGATTCTTCGATAAATCTAATCCTGTCACTTTTTCTCACTCTCAAAAACATCCAAATGTATTCTTGCTATGTTAAGATTTAAATCTCAGAGAGAAATGTTTGTTCTTTTCATTTTCAGAGTGGCTCTAATATTCCTTTGCAAATGCGACCCAGAGCATAACAGGAGGGCTAAAAGAAGAAAAAAAACCCTGACACCGCCCCCCCCTCCAAAATATTGCCAAAAATGAGTCGTAAACGCTGAACATGCGCGTTTGATTGTGGCAAAAAATTGATATCGCAAAATTGCTCTCGTTAAAATGTAAAAACAACCTAGTGAGTAGAACTTTGTATCGTCGCTGCAATAATAATAATGTTTTTTTTGTATACTTTACTGTTCTGAATATTTACTGTAGGTACAACTTCCTCTGGCGTGAACAATATTCGTCACACACACACACACACACACACACACACACCTGCCACATTCACGCGTGTAAAGGGCGGGCAGGGGTGGGCGGAGCTTCGCCTCTATGTGCGATTGAGGGTCTGGAAGATTCTGGATATCTGGAGCATGACGGGGCCGGTCTCGGGGTCGTTCATCCACTGGGTGCTGTTCAGGGGGTTCTCCAGCATGTCCTCGAAAGCTACGCGCACAAGGGAAAGGCAGCCAATGAATTCAGGTCATCTATAACAAGCCCTTGATTGGCACACCACCCCCACGAGCAATTTTTTCTTTTGAACAGGCTAGTAGTCAAACTAACGCATCTTTTTGACCTACTCCATCCATCTATCTATTTTCAACACGGCTTTATCCTGAAGAGGGTCGCAGGGAGCCTATCCCTGCTGACTTCAGGCGGGAGGCAGACTACACCCTGAACTGGTCGCCAGCCAGTCGCAGGGCACATATAAAGACAAACGACCATTCACACGCACATTGTCACTGAGCGGGAACCGATCCCACGCTGCCCGCACACAAGTCAGGCGAGTGTAGCACGACGCCATCAGCGACTTGACCTACTCTCTGACCATATATGGGAACGTCATAAAAAAGTCTCACGTCTTAAGCTTCAGTTTAAGACGTAAAAGTCCTGCCAAGTCAAGTCACACAACCTCGCTTCTGTACTTGTGATTGATTGTTAGACCTAGTCCCCCCACCCCCCAAAAAAATGACTGTCTTGTCTATTTGGGGTTGACCCGATGAGTCGGCTTTCCTACTCCTGATCCACGTTTGAAGCTTGAAGGAGACTTTTTGTGTTTTGGGGTTTCATCTTCCAACCCGCCAATTCACATCATAGGCCTTTCGACTCGCCTGTTTGTTTGTCTGTCTGTCTGTGTGGTTCTGTGGAGCAGCATAACATTTTGCCAATAGAAGAGCAGTTAACCTTGCTAGTTTCTGCTATTATGATCACTGCTAATCCCAAAATATTCACACCAGCGCGTATGGCTTTGAAATAATATCCATGTGCTTTGGGATGATGTCAACTCTTGTCCCCCCCCTCTCCCACTGCTACTACTCACAGCAAGTCTCAGACCCTCACAAATAGTGTGTGTGTGTGTGTGTGTGTGTGTGTGTGTGTGTGTGTGTGTGTGTGTGTGTGTGTGCTTACCAAGGAGAGTCTTAGGGTTGGTTAAACCTAACTGGACCACAGGGTTTTCCAAAATGGCCTGGAAGAGCGGACTGTTTGTGTCAATGCCTTTGTCAAGGTCCTCTGCAGAAGGCTTCTTATCTCCCAGCAGCCACTCGCACTGTAACACACCCACAGGCAAAACACACACACACGCCACTCATTTGTCATTGCGGAGGGGAGTTGCGTCGGTCCATAAGCCCGAGAGTTTGCACACCAATGAAACACTCCATTACAGTCAAACTTCGGTTTTCATCCATAATCCGTTCCAGAAGGCTGTTCGAAAACCGAAATTGTTGAAAAACCGAAACCACGCTCTTTAAAAAAAAAAAATTCTTTATTGAACAGGTCTGCTCACAATGGAAAGCAACATGAGGAAGCGTCACTTCCTCGTCTACCCGAGGAAGCGTCACTTCCTCGTGTAAGGAAGGCGAGAGGAGTCCAATGGTGCATTCAAGTGCGCTCAGTTTGTTCGAGAACCGAAATTTGTTTGTCATCCGAGGCATAAAAAAATCAATATTTTTGGTCGAAAACCGAATTGGACGAGAACAGAGACGTTCAAAAACCATGTTTGACTGTATCTTTATTTTATGCGATGGAAATTGTCATATTACGAGAAATTTTATCACTTTAAGATTGCATGAAAAAAAGTTGTATTTTACACACACAAAAAAGTCAATTGTTAGGGAGAAAAAAGGTGGAAGTCAAACAACAAAAAAGTAATTTTATGAATAAAATAGAGAAAATAGACTTTTTTTTTTTAAAGTTCTTCCAGTCCAAAAAAAATTCAACATTACAAGAAAAATAGAAAATTGTACGAGAAAGGATTGCGCTTTTTCATGAATAACGTAATATTACAAGTCAAAAGGTTTTTCATTTTGTGAGAAAGAAAAGTTATGAAAACCTATTAAAGTCAAGTAATTTTAAAATAAATGTATTTGTGCATGCAAATACTTCATGTTTTTTTTCGACTTTCTTCCCTCCAAATTTCACTGCTGTAGATTGCGAATTTCTCCATTGTGAGACAATAAAGGTTTTCTTATGTTATCTTATAAAATGGGACAATACAAGGAAAATGTAATTTCACAATAATATCTTGTTTACATATGTATAAATATAACTTGCCTCTACATAAACAAGCGTGTAAATGTACGCAAACGCAATTTAACGATGCAAAAAAGTGTAACCTGTGCCTACCGCTGCATCTTGCTGGTTGTTATTGACTTTGAGAGCGTCTATCACCTGCTTCTCCTCGAAGCCCATCTCCATGAGGGCAAACACGGCCTGCAAAGCACAAGTCTCAGCTCAAGCGCTGCAAGTGGCTCAACTATGGAGAGAAAATTACAAAAAAAGGGCCACACACTCTTGAGTCGGGCCTGAATTCCCTTTTCCTGCGAATCCTCTTGAATATCTCCGTGAGTTCGTCTTGTCGACTGCTGCCGCCGCTGTTGCTTTCATCCGTGCCGGACAGGCCGCGTCGCAAGGCGGACGAGCAGGACGACGTTCTGGAGGAGCCCGCAGCCGACGGGCCGGCTGTGGCGGAATTTGGGTTTGCGGAGACGCCGGCTGTAGCAGCAGCAGCAGCAGCAGCGGAAGAAGCAGCGGCGGCGGCGGCGGCGCCGTCTTGACTGGGCAGCGGCGTGTCCGCGGAGGGGTCGTCGACGTGCTCGATCAGCCATTCCATGGCCTGCGTCACCGACATGCTGTGTGGAGAACACACACAATGTCAGGAGGCTAAGCGAGAAGCGTGAAAAAGAAGCAAGAGCGTAACCGTCGCGCAAATGTGCGCTCACAGAAAAGTCTGAAAAGGAAGTGCAAGAAAAACATAGACTCATCCTGATGCGAGACGCACTGGTTGAGTCTGAGGGCTTTGATAGCTCTACTCTCGGGGAAGCCCATCTCGGTGAGTTGCTGGAGAGCCGCGTCGTCCACGCGATCGTCTTCGTCCTCATCCAACATGTCTGCGGGTAGAGCACAGTCGCGGATTATCGGAGAGTACCCCTCCATCATACCCCCCAGCCCCCCTTATCGGGTTGCAGTGTGTTACCGTTGGCCTTTTTGAAAAGCTCCACGGCATCGGGGTTCAAGGCCAGAAGCTTCTGGGCCACTTCGATGAGGGACACCAGGATCTTTCGGAGCTCCGTCTGAAACTGGACAACGGCCGACAATGAAGTCCGGGTGTACGCTAAGCTTTTTCGTTGGCAGTTCTTCTGCGGGAGGCCAACTGGGGTGGCATTAAACAGCTTAAAGCACGCTCACGGAGGGCAGAATAACACACAGGAACCTCCATGGTGCATTCAGGGTGCTTTCAGGATTTTGTAAATGCACGGCGCTGTTTTCGGCAGCCTCAACAAGGAAGAATGAGTACGACTTACGTCTCGGATGTTGTGCTGCGTGACGGTGCGGTCCGAGTGGCGAGTGCTTAGGCTGGCGGTGGCCTTCAAGATAGCGTCCTTGTCCGGGGCCTTGTTGTCCTGTTTTTTCTGCCACACAAAAAAAAAAAGCGGGGCCAAAGGTTTTCAGGAGCGTATAGCTACAAATGTTTTCTTGAGATGTTCACAGAGGAGCCATAATCACATTTCAGACAGTTCGTATTACCGTTTCAATTTGGAATTATTGTTAGACCAGACTAGTAGCTGGTTTTCTAACGTTATTATTTTCTAAATTTGTTATAAATTTTGGTGTACAGTATTTTTGTGTGAGTTGTCTCATATTTCTTTTGATTAATATCTTATATTGCCTCTTTTTTTTCTCCGTACCTTTTCTTCAGCGCACACCTCAGCCATCTTGGGAGGGGTTGGCGGCGGCCTTTTCTTTATGAACAGCAGAACATCTGAAACCATTAAAAAAAAAAAAGAAGAAAATAGAATCGTTTTGATGTCTTTTTGCATTTTTCTGATTTTCTCTCTTTTTCTTTTTGCTACCTTTGTCTTTGAGGCTTTCATCCGCCACTGTTTTGGTGTCGCTGAGCACTCGCTCTGTGGCAACATGGATGAGCTTGTGGTGGGTCAGTGTTTTGGGGTCGTCCAAATTTCCGTGAACACACTGCAACAAAAAAGTTCCGTCCCTCTATTTTTGCTTTTTTCACCATCTTTCTGTCCTTTCCTCCAATCCTATTATGCATCCTTGTTTCTTTCCATCCAGCCTTCTTTCTTTACATACTTCTTTCCTCCCTTCCTTTCATCCTTCAGCTTTTCCCTCTGTCCTCCATTGCTTCCTTCTATCGGTTCTCACTTTCATAACATTTTTGTGCCCTTTCGCCCCACACACACATAACCTTCATCTTACCTACATTCTTCCATTCATCTTTACTTCGTTTCTCCCTTGAATACATATATGCTTCTATCCTTCCTCTTTTGCTTCTTTCCTACCTCCTGCCACCCTTCCTAAAAAAGCGAATTTGTCATAACGATCTATAGCAACAAGAAAAGCTATGTTCGTTGTCCTGCTCACTCAGTAAATGTCAACTTTATTGCTACTCTTCAACAGACTCTTCAATAGCAACACCGGCGCTTGATTTAATGACGTCCACATTCTCTCTCGCTCTCACTCTCACACCTTCACTCACACCCTCACGCGCGCAAATATTACTTTGCAAAGACAGTGACGATTCTATACGTTTAGGTCCCTAATTTTATGACCATAGAGTACACAATAGCAACTATAAGGCTAGTAAAATACAATACTAGAGTGTATTGACAAATGTCATAAATATAGCCACATCCAAAAAGGGAAAGTTAGCTGCTAGCATCGGAGAAGGAGAGATGAGCGTGAGGGAAGGCAGCCGAGGCTAAAAATAACCACAGCCAGCAAGCCAGCCGGCTCGCCCTTTAAATTAACTTAGCTATAAATACGAGGGCCGGCTGACACTGACATTCGCAGACGAAACAAGCATAAAAAGGGGGCGAAAGCTCACATGTTTCAAGCACTTCTCCTTGAGTTTCTCCACCGTGCTGTCTTCCGGGATCTCCTCCAGCCACTCGGCGCCGTCCACGGTGCAGATGTGAATCTTCAACATTTTACCCGCGAACATCTTCTCCTCCTGGACGAACATGGCGGCCCTGCTTTTTATTTTTTCCAGGCTAAAAAAAATGTCTTTTGGGCTTTTAGTTCGGCAGCGGTTGTTATTTTATATGAGGCGCCCCCTCCACCACCGCTGCCATCCACCACCGCCGGCGCCGCCGCCTCCTCCTCCTCCTCCGGTTCGCTGTCTAGCAAAGCTCGCAGTCGGTTGTGTCACAGCTAGCGGCGGCTAACGGCTAAACCTTTTGGCTGAGGCACATTTTCGGGTACTAGGTGGCCGGCGAGCTCGTTCCGTGGCCCGGCCAGAGGTAGTAGCTTTTTTTCCGCGACCCCCGCTCCAGTCTCAGATTTATGAAGCGCTAAAAACAAGCTTCACTGACAGCGAGGCGAGTCTATTTTTACTGTCACGATTGAACTTTGAACTGGAACAGTGGTGGCGGCGTTGCATCATGGGAGTTGTGGTCTCATACGCCACCCTTTGAAAAATATTTGCCTAATAGCGTAACTGCCTGCGTCACTTTGACGTACTTTTACCAGATCAACAACGCGCTTGCTTAAAATGTTATTTTTTGTTTTCCAAAAACCTAACGTAAGATAAATACTGCTGCAATATAATTACTATATATTATATATTGAATGATTATTTAATAAATTAATAACATAAATAACCACTTCCGTGAAAACGATAATAATAATAGTAATGTAAAACACTACTGTATTAAATGCGTATTAAATCATGAAACGAAACATTCATAATGGTCACATGGTACCAAAAGCTAGGATCAGTTAGCATCCTACATACTGTTTTTTAAATTTGTTTTATACTCAACTCAACTGTAATGCTGTGTTTTACATGTTTTTCGTACATTTATAATTACAATGACTATTTACGAAATGTACTGTACATGTTAACTGTCTATCACTTACATACATTTGTGTTTTGTCGCCACCATGGCAATGAAACATCATTGTCAACCAAGGTGTTCCACTGGGTTCCATACTTGGCCCAGAGTGTTTACATGATACTTTACTTTTCAGAAATGTAATAATTACTTGCTGTTCTAGGAGAAAAATGGTAGCGTTGGACAAAGACCGTTCCTCAGTCAGTTTGTTTTGTATCAATGGCCTACATGTGTTTTTCATACAAATACAGTATGTATACTGACATTTTGCTATGACTATTGTTCCATATTTCATCTTATTTGTGTATTTATACACATAAAACAATTGTGGATCTTCTATTTAATATTTTTGTATTTTTCATTCAATTTGGTTATCTTGTGTTCTTCAAAAAATATATTTGTTTTCTGAGTCAAATATTTGTTTTGACTTGTGCCTGTCGATAGATTTGAATTGTGCTCCACAAGGCTCCATACTAAGTTCACTGTTGTTTACAGTACACCCAACATAAATGTTAGGAAAACTGGTGGCCTTTAGTACCATACTCAGTGTCTTCATTTTACATGCGTTTTTGGTCTCCATGCGTTTTTCATACATATATTTATTAATTTATCATAATTCTGACTTTCTCACCTACCCAAACACCTTAATAAAAGACTGGACTGGCATGTTCCAACTTGCATTCAAATGTGGATAAACAAAAGACACCTTTAATCAATGTTGTACTGGATTTAAAATTATACAATTCATTGTTTGCTCATGAAAAAATCCCAGACAGTTTCCAGACAAACAAGTGTCATTTATTATACCAAGAAATATTTTTTTTACACACTGAAAATAAAAGGGAACTGAATATTTGTCAGTCACATCTTTTTATAAAACGAAACACATGCCAGGGTGCACGTGAGCAACAGTATGGATGTTCACCCATTTTTATTGTGTAACAAAATATTTTAAAGCATACATTTGTTTTCTGCTTTAAGACATGAGATTTCTTCGACAAAATCCTGTTTACAGGGAAATTCATGAACTATTTACAAGATGGAGGAACACATTTTTCTTTGAACCCCTCCTGCTTAACAACAAGAACTTAAGATTCAGTGGCCAAACGGGCCAATTTGTCAGATGATCACCGGACTTAATATAAAGCCTGTTCTAACACAGCCAATCTTCAAGATGGCCTCTAAAACAGTACATATTCGTCTTGCGTTTTGTTCAGTCAGACATTTACAAAAACAAAACAAAACATTCCCATAACACTGGAGGTTCTCCGTGGAATGCCCCTCAAATGCAATTTTCTTTATCAACAAAGATTTTACAAAGAATAAAACGGGAGCCAAAATGAGAACAAATAAATAGCCAGTGTATGTATGGAAAGGGAAAAGCGCAGAATAAGAATATACAGTATTTACCAGCAAAGTTGGCAAGGCAATATGTTTAAATAAAGACAGTAATAAATAAAAATGAAAAAATAGAGGCTGAAAGGCATGCGTTTTTGTTTGTAAAAAAAAAGTTATTCCCAATGACTGTGCCACAGGAAATTATCCAATTTTATATGATTTTCTACTTATTTATTAAAACAAAAAGAAATTAAAGTAAAGTACACTACTCCCACAAAGTTTGGGGTTTGAGCTTTCAGGTGAAATTTCAGGAAGAACTTCAAATGCACTACAAAGTTTACACATGACCTTAATTTGACCTTTGCTAAGCTACTGAAAGGGACATGTCATACTGCTCAATGTTTCAGTTCCTTTTTGCACAAACGTGCCATTTTTCAAAGTAGGAGTCGACCTGCAATATTTACAAAGGTCACCTCAGGGTCCCAGACTACCGGTAAGAACTTTTGCAATGTTGACCGTATGGGGCCACTATGAGCTAAATTGTGGTGACCCTGTTAGAAATTGCACCGGTCCCACATACATCTAATCATATCTAATGATACATTTCAATGAGCATTTAAATAATTTTTATTTAGTGTCTTTATACTGTAATGTAAAAAAAGATTTTTTTTTTTTATTCTTACATGAATGGCACAGATGCATTTTCGGTTTATCCTAAAATTTCACATCAAAGACATGCCTTGGCTCAATAAAAGACTGGTATGAAAGCATACGAAATATTGTAAATTGCCCTTTCGTCATCTGTTTTTGTTGGTTTTTTTTGTTTTTTTTACAAAAACATACCAGGTCATCCTTGAAAAAGAGATTGTAAATCTCATTGAGTTTTTAACCAAGTTGTATAAAAGGTGAAAAAAAAAACAACACAATAAAATAAAATACAGAGCGACCAGTCCCCTTTTTCACTTGAACTGCTCCGGGAGGTGTCCCATCTGGGCCGGCATGCTGGTGGGAGGACTGGAGATGCCCTCTGACCAGTCCGACATGTTGGAGTGCGGCGAGGAACTGGACCACTGGTCCGGCGAGCCCGGCGAGGGTGTCAGAAAGGGGTGGTCCGGCACCTGGACCTGATGGCTGGGGGTGTTACCGTCCACGGGGCCTGAGTAGCTGTGCTGCGAGGGTGGCGTGAGGAACTGCGCGCCCAGGGTGGCGGACATTATCTGGGCCTCCGGGGACAGGATGGTGCGGATGGGCATGGTGCCCTGTTGGAGCTCCGGGGGGCTCAGGTCGGCATTGATAAAGTTCTGGTTCTGAAGTTGCTGGAGATTCTGCATCTGCTGCATGATGGGATTGAGGCGGTTACCGGGAATGCCCGTGTAGGACATCACCTGAGGGTGCCCGTTGTGGGAAACGGTCATCATCCCGTGCTGCCCGCCCCCCCTCATGGCGCCAAACTGCATCCTGGACATCCAGTCGCATGGGCCGCCGGACCCCGGCACGGGCATGTGGGTGAGGCGGGGGGGATGCGGGTCGAACTGCATCCGTGCCAGCTCCTGCTTGCTGGGCATGACCAAGTGGCCGACGCCCATGTGCGGGTCCGACATGGTTTGGAGGTGGGCGAGCGCTGCCGGCGTCATCACGGGCGGAGATGCGGCGTCCGAGCCGTAGCCTCGAGGCGACTCCAGCGAATCCACCGGGGACAGCACGGCCGAGCTGTCCAGCAAGCTACCGGGCGGCTTCCCGTCTTGCGAGTTCTTCTTCTTCACTTTCATTTCTTTGGGGTCCTTGCAGACCTTTGCGGCCGGTTTGCGAGCTTTCTTGCCACCGGCCGGGCCCTGGCCCTGAAGCGGTGGCTGCTTCATACTGGCCAGGTATCCGTTGGGCGAGCAGAGCTGGGGCGACAAAGCGGTACCCAGGGCGCCTCCGTGCATGGGGGGACTCCGCACCAGATTGTACTCGTCCATCAGACGGACGATGTCGTGGTGCATTCGCTCCTGGGCGATGTCTCGGGGAAGTCGGTCCATGTGGTCCGTTATCTCTCGGTTGGCAAAGTGGTCCAGCAGGATTTTGACTGTCTCGTAGCTCCCTTCCCGGGCTGCCAGGAACAGCGGCGTCTCCTCCTGAGGTAAACAACGAGACACAGGAAGCTATGCTTCAAGGGTTCTTGATTGTGCGGGTCAAAGAGTGAACCACAAGTATGTCTGTTGTACTTGACTATGTTTTGATACCTTGTTGTTCTGCATGTCCTTGTTGGCGCCGCTCTTGAGCAGCATGATCGCAGCTGCCACGTTATTCACAGCAGCGGCCCAGTGTAACGCTGATTTGCCTGAGGGGACAAGCACAGCGTAAGCAACAAAAACTCTCACGTTCATGATGAATGCGGGTTTTTTTTGTTGTTGTTTTTGTTACCAAAACCATCAATGGCGTTGACGTCGGCATGGCAGTTGATGAGCTCGTCTACCATGCCCTCCACCGCTAGCCTGGCAGCCAAGATGAGCGGGGTGGTGCCGTCGCGCATGCGGGCGTCCAGGTCGGTGGCGCGGTTTCTTATGAGAATCTGGACACATCATCAAAAATGGAGTCACGATACAACGGCGGATTACGTAGTTTGTGGAAATATTTTACTAGTCTTATTCCTTCATTTCTGAGATTTCATTCTTTAAATATTTTGGGATATTTCATATACTTGATTTAAAAAGTGATTTTCCATTATTTTGCTTATTATTCCATCTGTTATGGTTGTAATTTGAGTCCAATATTTTGTATTGTTGTCGAATACACATTTTTCCATATTCACCCTCATGTTTTTGTATTTTTGGTCTAATCTTGCTGATTTTTATATTTGAGTTTTTAGTATTTACAACTGCTGACATACTTTTTTGTATTTTTGTCTAATATTTAGTATTATTGGCATATTTTTGTATTTGTGTCCTTGCACAGGTGCTCGACATATACATATAGTCAAATAAAAATAAATAAAAATGAACTGGTTAATGTTGAAGTATAATTTCAACTGAATTACTCACGCAAGACTCTGGTGACCGGCAAATATTCAACAATTAATCTAAACCTGGCACAGAATTGTATTGTTGTGTCCTTAAAAAGTTTTAAAATGCTAGTTGTTAGGTACCAAGATGCCACAAGATGGCACCTGAGCAATATTAGACGGCTTTGGCCTGAGCACAAAAACAGTGAGTAGGTGGTTTTTTTTAGAATAATGACGGATATTACATTTTCTTTTGCTTTAGTTTTTTTTTTTTTCCCCAAATAGACAACTTTTGAATTCTATGTTTCATTTATAGTTATGAGGACTTCCTTGGAAAAAAAAGTCTCCCTTAGACCCAAAAAGTTTGAGCACCCCTGTTCTCCACTATCCCAGTGGGACACAACAAACCCCTCGTCTGACCTGGAAGACCCCCTGGGCGTCGGCCGCCACGGCGGCATGCAGTGGGGTCCGGCCCATGTTGTCCTGGATGTTCGCATCGGCGCTGGCCTCTAGCAGCCGCTTGGCGGCGTCGGATCGGGCGTAGCGGGCGGCCAGGTGCAGCGCCGTCTCGCCGGTGCGGTCCGTCTGGTTGTGGAGGCTTGCGCCTTGATAGATGAAGTCGTTGACGACGTTGGCCGAGGCGTCCTCCTCCTCCTCGCTGTTGCCCGTCTCCAGGCCACCGCCGCTGCACGAGGCGATCATTAGCGGTGTGAATCCATCTGAGGTGGGCACAGGCGAAAAAGAAAAAGAAAAAAGGTTGGTTGTTATGTTACAGCTCGGCCAGTTTCGCCATTCCCAGTTTGGAAAGTAGTCACAGTCAAAAAGTGAAGCGCCACGGATACTTTCCGGATGCACTGAGTGCACTTTTTCCACATTCTAATATGTTACAGCCTTATTCCAAAATTGCTTAACTTCATTAACATGCCTTAAAATTGAAAGCCCAGTTGAAATTGGAAATAGTGGCAAGGAAGTATGTGTAAGTGATACATAAAGTGGTCTCAAATCTTTGGATGTCGACTAGGAGATGAATTTAGCCTGGGTTGTTAGTGGAAGGTATTTGCTACTTGTGCATGTAAATGCACACTTCCAGTGAACCGCAACTACTGCTGCGAACCATGAGCATGTCGATGATGTTTAGCGTTGTATGTTAGCATTAATCAAAGCAGAATTTCCTAAGGCATACATATGAGGTCGTTAGAACATATGTAATTCTCTTTGTTTTATGTTTAGTTTGACAGTAAACATCAAATCGCAGTGGAATCAAACGTCTTGAAGCCTCTTTTTAGATGAATTGTTGAATATTTGCCAAACTGGTGGTTATTGTGAAGTGATGGATTTTCGCTATTCGTG
>CM031698.1:1443481-1663481 GCA_018466805.1 Hippocampus abdominalis | reverse complement strand
TGTGAGTTGGAGGAAACATTTCAGCTGAAAAAGTCAAGTCTCTGCCCTAAATTGTGATCAAATAACACGCTAACTTCATTTGTCGCCTAAATGGGCTGCAGTAGAAACTAAAAGAGGGAAGAAGAGAGAAAAGTGGTTACCCTCCATGTGTGTAGAGGACATTTTACCGGAAGAAGCTATTCTGCTTGTCTTGTATGCAGAAATTGACACTCTGATTTCATTTGCCGCCTAAATGGGTTGCTGTCAGGTCCATGGAAAAAGATTGTAACACAGGGAAAAAAAAATCTAAGTGATTGCCCTCCACGTGAGTCGGGCGGCAACGTTTCACCACAAGTCACCGAAAAATGTACAGGATATTCAGAGTTATACTTTTTTATAAAAATCATACCCATTTGAAGGTTGAACAACTGATGATATATTTTTTAATTGTATTGTTGGGACCCACATGAGTATTGGCGTCCCCAACAAGTGAGCAACCACGCGGCTAATTTGATTTGTTTGTGAGGCAGAGGAGCACCTCCCCAGAGTTCTCGCGCTCGGTTCCGGCCGACAGACCCGACAGTTAGAATCCCAAAGTGCTATAAAATGCAAGTTGACCTCTGGCAGGGTTGCTCGTCAACACCCCCCCGCAAGCAACAAAAGGTTGCGCGAGTGGAGCAGGTGAAACTTTTGGCTTTTATAGAGCGTGACGGAGGACATGCAGTGACGAGGAAGAAGAGGGAGGAGGAAGGCCGTGTTTTCTTTTCACGGGTTTATGGTCTTGGCGGATTAGGATTGTTCACCCCGCAGCTCAGGGCCTCTTTCGGGGTTGGCGGGGGAGTCTGGCACTTATTGTGCCATGAGCCATGGTGGTACTATTCTTTCAAATGAGTCTTTCTTGCCAGTAGACAGCAACATTTTACCAGGAAAAGTCACGTCTTGATAAACTGTCTTCATCGGGGGGGGGGAAAAAAGAGTGACATTTTGTTTGTCGCCTAAACGGGCTGGAAAAGATCTCGAAATAGGAAGAGAGCCTTACCGGTGAACTGAAACATGTCACCCAACAAAAGTCAAGTGTTTGCTGTTCTTCTCAAAAAACAAGAATGATTACCTATATCTCATGCCTAAACGGGCTGCAATAAATGTCTAAATAGAAATAGAGAAAAGGGATTGTCCTATTCGGTCGTAGATGCAGCACCTCCTCCCCCCCCCCAAAAAAAAATCAGGTTTTCTGCCTATAATGTAAGAAAAGAAGGATACTTTTTTTTGGCCTTTTTTGGTTCCTCGACAGGATGCGGTGGAGGTCAAACTGAAAAGAGAGCAAAGTGATCGTTTTCCACTACAGTAGCTTGTGACATTTTATTAGAAAAAAAAATGCTTTGGCTTTATTGTACAAAGCGATTGTCAAATTTTGTTTGTCGCCTCAATGGGCTGCAGCGGACGACGGCATTAGCTAGACATCCAACATGATTGTCATTCATGCCAATGTTGTCTGTACTTATTGAAAGAAAAAAAAAAGACATTCTAACATCATTTGCCGCCTAAACGGGCTGTTGTGCACTATTGTTTTATTCCCTTTGAAATTCTTGCTGAAAACCCGTCATTTTTGAAATTTGGTGTTTGCAAAGAGCCATCAAAACACAGCCTGCGGGCGTGTCAGCTGGTCCAGAGCGTGTCCAGAGGACAAGACAAGTCAAGTTCACACACAGTTGAAGGGGGAAGCCTAGTCGGGCAGAGACTGTACCGTATGTCGACACTGTCATCACTTCCGTGCTCAATTGGTGATGTTGTCTTTGCGCAAACTCACAAAAATAGCTCACACGGCGCTGCTCAATCGGCATATTTCTAAATCCAGACCCAAAGAAAAAGCCCCGGAGGAAGAAAATAACAAGTCGTCGGGAATATGGGAATCGGCCAGAAACTGGTACCTGCTAGGACAGGCATGATATATATATATGATGGTAATTTGATTTCAGCCTTTCTACAAAGCTGTGCTCTGTCGTTGCAATGTCCTGAAGCAACTGGGGCAGAATAGATTTCACGATGCTATTAATTCACACCTGCCTAATTGGGCTGCGTTAGGACTGGAAATAGAAAAATAATCAGCAAGTGAGCCTTGTTTGGTGAGCGTTTTGAATCGAGAGAGTAACACAATTTGTGAATGTGTTCATTTCATTTGTACTTTCATGAAATGGTGCTTGATAAGGCAGGCAAGACAAGTCACACGTGAATTTGTTCTTTATTGTTTGAAACCATACCGGTTAGTTGAGTGAATCAATTTACACATTTTAGTTGCTGCCTTAACGGGCTGCTGTAGATACAAAAATAGGAAGCGGGGCAAAGTAATTGCCCTGCCTGCCATGAATGAGTAACATTTACCCCATAACTGAAGTTTCCTCCCTAAGAAAAGCAGATCCTACCTTCGTTTGCCGCCTAAATGGGCTGCTGTAGGTCCTGACATGGCCTTTTGAGCAAAATGATTCTCCTGCATGCCACGATGGGGCAACATTTTACTCTCATGCGTTGTGTGTCATCATTGTTCGAAAATAAAGACATGTCAACTTCATTTGCTGACTAAACGGGCTGCTGTAGATACTGAAATGGGCCTTTGAGCAAAGTGATCGCCCTGCATGTTGGTATGGGCCAACATTTTACCCCCAAATATTAGGTGGGTGCTATTATCTTTAGAGAATAGGGACATGCCGACTAAACGGGCTGCTGCGTACAGTGAAATAGGAAGAGGGCAAAGTGATTTGTCGTCGAGTCAAAGTGTTGCCGTGTTAGAGCTCGTGGAGCCCTCGCGTGCCGCATTGCTCGGTCCAATTCCTGCCCTTTCATCCACTGATTTTTTTTTTTTTTTCCCGCCACCGTGTCATACTTCATCCTACATTTTCAAAAGCAGCGGCAGATGTTCAAACGCTTCCTTTCCCCCACACCCCCCCGTGAACTCGGTCGGGCGCACGACGACGTCGGATTTCCCCGCTTTCATCTCCTCCGTTGCGAGGCCGTCGCCTTCGTTTACAGGCTCAAATTATTCCCAACGCGAGTTAAAAGAGCCCCGCCCCCCCCCCCCCACCCCTGCTCACTCGCTCCCCATGTCCCCCTCCCTTCCCCCAATGCGCCACCTGAGAGCTCCCCCCTTAATGTTTTTTTTTTTTCTCATTAAAGAGGCCAAGCTCGATGATGATGATGATGATGATGATGATGAGTATCTTTCTAGCCACTTCACAATGCTAATGCCAATTGTGATATTTGGTCAAATAAAATGACTATTATTGTTGTTATTATTATTATTAGGCTGATAGTGTAATTAGTGAAGTCAATTTTAACTTTTTGTCAAGACATCAATAACAATTACCAACGTATTCGCCCCAAAAAATTTTCCCCTTATTTCTGTGTCGGTTCTCAAAAATTTTTTTTTTTTTTTTAAACGTTTAACCCTCATGCAGTATTTTTAAGCGGCTGCATGAAGGGTATTACGTCCCAAAAATGTCCCTCTTCCAATGTGCAACAACTTTTTACACTTTAAATTTTTTTTCACTTTCAACCCCTCAAAATGTTCCGTGGGAATTGGCCAAGACATCGATAGACATCCTATGCAAAATTTCAGCTTCGTGGAGTTATTTGTCACTGTTTTGTCTGTGGTGTCCAACAGTCCAAAATCGTCCAAAGTGTCCGAAATGTCCAATTTTGGGATAATTACTGCATGGGGGTTAAAAATGACTCGCCAAAGAATCTTTTCCCGGGTCACTGCTGCTTGTGACATGACTTGAGTATAGTTCACTGTCACTGTGCAGCATGCGTATCGAAAATTTTTGCACGAGAGTCGAAGCAAAAAAAAAAAGATCCTCCTGATCCCTCGTATTAAAAACATCGGGCTACTTCTCTTGCTTTATTTTAGCCGTACCAGCTTTGGATTCGAAGCACAAAACTTGAAGGTCAACACTCCAGACTGATGACTTACTCCCACTTCTGGCGTGCATGTGTGCGCGCGTGCGTGAGCGTGCGTGGGATGTTTCGTGCATTCTTATTGATTCCCCCCCCCCCGAGTGCCAAAGAGAGTTCAGCTCTTTGGCTTGTTTACATATTTAACATAACTAGTGCACTTAGTAGCCGGCGGGCGCTAAGCTAAGTCTCTCGGCTGATGTGTGGCAACAGGCTCGTGTCAGACGAGGCCTCGAGTAGCCGTGCTGAAAGATGATGAAGGCGAGGGGGGGGGGGGGGGGGGCAACGTGGGGGTGAGTGAGACGGACTTCCGCCAAGGCGCAACAGTTTGAAACATGTCTGGTAGATTGGGGAGAGAAAGAGAGAGAAAGAAACCCAAAAGGAAAAGAAACAAGGCAGACGCTGTTCCACTCCGTTCCTCCGGATGGCAGTAATGAACGTTTGAAAGTGATGATGGCTTACTGCCCCCACTTGGCCACGAGACTGTAACAGCAAAAGAAACCAATCTGTAGCCTTATTATTTAGTTGTTTTCAATGAGCGGTCGTTTAATTCTTAAAATAAATAACTATAGACAGAGCTGAGTGAAATGTGAAAAAGTATGACAAACTCATTCAAATGAAAATGATGTCAACAAACAAATAAATAAATGAATAAATACCGTAAATAGTAACGTGAAAGGGAGGGGACTCCATTAAATGAAAACAAATAAAATGCCCTGGAGTAAGTTGAAAAATTATTTCACGAATCAGTAAACAAGACAATTGATTACAATTATAGGGATATAATTACAAAACCAGCAAAAATGTTCAAATTAAATGTCAAATATCAAATGAATAAAATAACTTGAATAAAAGGTGTCACATTAACTGTTGCTGGTTGCCACAAATGACAACCTGACCCTAGAAATGAAAACCTTAGCCGAGCACATTATTTTACCTTAACTTTATACAGGAGTATGTTGCACTCCACAGTCTCCACTTTGTTGTACTATGCCCTCAGTCTCCCACAGAATTAATTTCTAAAAATTACATGTAAATGTTTTCGTACCTTCACTCTGGACACGACGGGGTTTCACTCCGCAGTCTCCACTTTGTTGTACTATGCCCTCAGTCTCCCACAGAATTAATTTTAAAAATTACAACTTGACTCGACAAATGATAACCTTTGTTGAACATGTTTTCGTACCTTCACGTACCTTCACGCCGTAGTCTCCACTTTGTTGTACTTCGCCCTCAATCTCCCACAGAATACATTTCTAAAAATTACAACTTGACTCTCGAAATGACAACCTTTGTTGAATATGCTTTTGTACCTTCACTCTGGACACTGCGGCATTACACTCCACAGTCTCAACTTTGTTGTACTCTACCCGCAGTCTCCTCAACCAAACGTGTCACGTTAACTATCGGCGGTTGCTAGAAATCCCAAACTAACCGTGGAAATGATGACCTTAGCTGACCATGTCGTTGTGCATTAACTGTATATGTCGCACTTCGCAGTCTCCGCTTGGCCGCACTTTGCCCTCAGTTTCCAGTTCTGCTGTTTCGATGTCGAGGTGTCGTCTCATGTTCCCGCTTCTTCCGTTACTAAAAAAGAAAGCATTTCCCTTTATGGGGTCCATAAATAGTCGTGCACAGCGGTCTTGGAGTATCGAGTTGTCCAAAATGTGGACAATTGCCTTTGGCCTGCGTGTTACAACCTTCATATTCCATTACAAATTCAAAATAGCTGCCGACGGTGTTTGCAGCTGTTTTTCGCTGCTAAAATAATCCGCTGTGGTTAGCGCAGCCTCACTAAATATGGACGCCTCTGTCATGGAGTCGCAGGAACAACTGCTCTGGCGGTTGACGTGAACCCAACAATTCCCGGGTAATAGAATGTCAGGGAGGTCGTATCAGAGCAGGATGTTGTGTCAGCAGCCCCTTTCACGCTACCTGGAAAGCCTGGACTTTTCTTTTTTCCTCCCGTCACTATTCTGTGTGAAAGGCACTGACACAGAGTTGGGGTATGACGTGAAACAGATCATTTCATTGCTTCAGAGGTAATACCGTAACAGAGAGGTCGCATCAGAACAGGAATTGGTGTCAATATCCCTTTCACGCTGCCATTTCAAGCCGTCTTTTACCCTCGTCCCGGTTTTTCTGTGTGAAAGGCACAGACATGGAAAGGTGGTGACAAAGAATACCTGTCAAATATCATCTCACTGGAGAGAGTTGAGTAGGTCAGGGTGGAATGACATGTCAGTAGCCCCTTTCACACAGAGTCAAAGTTGTTGCTTTTCAGGTGTCATCAGTGATGCGCAAAAGGCACAGGCGCAAAATGGGTGGGTGTAATTGACAGGCTAATTTTGTGGGCTCAGAGGTAGTCGAGTGTAATGTCGTGTCAATAGCCCCTTTCACACTGCGCGTCAGAGCCACTTTCCCCCCTCATGGTGTCATTGTCTGTGTGAAAGGTACCCATTTGGAATATTTGCGAATCAGAGAAGTCGTTTCAGCAAGTCCACTTCTGGTCTTATTCACTACCTCGTCTCACCTGTGCCGGAGGTCATTATCAACCCCCACGCACCCCTTTTACCCCCCCCCACCCCCTCTCCACCTTTCTTGGTGGACACTAATGCATTCTCAATTGTTCTTGCCTTGCAATAAAAGCCCTTCATCTTCCCCCTCCTCCTCCTCATTGTTTCCTCACTCAGCACTTGTCTGATTTACTGCAGGCTCACTCGCACCGGTGTTGTGTTACCAATGCATCGTCCACGCTTACGCGAGCGCGCCCGCGCCCGCGCACACACACACACACACACACACACACATTTTCCATTTTACTTTGACTTCGCTTCTTCCGAGTTAAGCTGTTTTGTTGTTTTCATATAAAGAGCGGGGAACTGTTTTTTGACACCATGTCATGAATGAATCCAAAATGTGATACGGCAAAAACGGGTTTCTCAAAATAAGCATTTCAGGAAAAAAAAACTTTAATTGAATTAAATAAAATGCGCTCACCTCATGCCGTTTAACAAATTTAAGATCAAGATAAAAAAAATACATACAAAATAAAAAGAAAATAAGTATAATGAACAAAATCTTTTTTTTACATCAATACATCCGATCAAATGTAATAATAATATAAATTGATGTAAAAATGAAAGACATTGGAAAAAAAAAAAAAAACAATTTTAATTATTAAAAGTAAAATGTATGAATTAAATGAAATATAAAGGTGTGAACCAGCCTGTATAATATAACATGAATATAATAATAATAAATACATGAAATGAATTTGAAGAAATATGCCCTGCAGGCAAAATGCGTTCCAATTGGTCGCTGGTTCCTCATCGCTTGCGTTTGACAGGTGACAGCTGTAAATTGGGAGGCCTGATGACCTTTCCTCTGACTTCCGACAAGCTTGCGAGGCTTCTCGGCAGGAAGTCGGCCACTCAATTGGCTCTGGCTGCGGCGTGATGGTTCAGCCCGACCGAGGGAAGCTTGGACACGCTTACTTAACTAACTGTAGAGCATCCACACTTTTGATCTCATTGGAGTGGTAACAACAACACGTCTTTTGTTCATTCGATTTTGGCCGCCGCGAGTAAATTAATTGCCGATGATTACAAGTCAGTTGTGAGCTCTGCTGCATATCGAATTAAGCGCTTTGTCAACCGATAGTCGGTCAACCGTATTGGCCCGAATATAAGACGGTGTTTTTTTGCATTGAAATAAGACTGAAAAAGTGGGGGTCGTCTTATATTCGGGGTCTAGAGATTATACCCATTCAGGACGCCAGATGGCGCCAGATATCATTGAAGCAAATGCTGAACTTGACTGCCCAGGCCAAAGCGAACCCCTGTCACGAAGAATAAAAATAAAAATTGCGGTAAGAAAGAAAAGAGAATAAAATAATAGAAGAGATAACAGAAAATGGAGAAACGAAGCGACAATCTGGAGAAAAGTGGGCCGAAGAGTAGTGATGATGTCATTTACATTTCAAAAACCAGAAGCCATTCATTTACGAATGTGATTGCACTTTAGTTTGCATATTTAAATGTTCAGATATTAAGATTTGAATGAGGCAAAATAACATGCTTGTTCTCCCAAATATATTGTTAGAATCATTTGTTTCAGATGTACTGTCATTATTTTCTGTATAAAAAGTAATTTGGTGTTCAAAAAGTCTTTTTTTCAAACTTGAGTCTTGAAAAGAGGGGGTCGTCTTATAATCAGGGCCGTCTTATATTCGGGTCCAATACGGTAATGGTCGAGATTGCGATCGTGATCAAAATGATCGGGATTCTCATTGCGACCATAATCGTGCTACCTTCCTACTTAAGCGACACGTACAGTACAGTCGAGTCGGCGTGTATCCATTCCACCTAATTTAGGCCCCTCTTGTCTTGGCGGCGGTCTCCTTCGAGTGCCACTCCAGTTAAATGTGGACCTCCCCTTGGGGCCAAATACCGGATGCGTTTACGTATTTTGGCCCGTCATCACAAACGTGTCAAAACATCATTGCTCACTGTGTACAGTCGGCCCGCAGGAAGGATGGATCGTGTTTAGCGTGCGTGTGCGTGTGTGTGTGAGTGTGTGTGCTCTCACACTCGTCTCCACACTCCAAATGTACCAATGTTAATGTGTGTATTTAATCCTCTTAGCACCCTCCTATGAAGACTTCCCGCCCCCCTTAAGCTCCACATCCATTCTCGCCGTTAGCTTCCGACCGACGCTCACTGCCGGGGTTTTTATTTATTTATTTTTTTTAATGTAAATATGCCATCCGCTCCTGAACAGCTCGCCCTCAACCGCCCGGAGCGTGTTGAGCTTCTGTAAGGCGTTGATCCACCCGGAGCGAGATTGAGTCTCTCGCACCGCTAATGACCATGTACAGTCCGTTCGCCTCAAGACGCAGAATGTTGACGCCTTAGCGATAGTAGGAGGAAAAGGAATGGGGACGGTAGGAAGTTGAGAGAGACGGATTGAGGGCGGAAAGGTAGGAAGTTGCGAAGGAGGGCGACAAGCAAAGCATCCAAAGGATGGATTAGCAAAGGATGGTGTGCATGGGAGGAAAGCAGGGATTAAAAGGAAGTTTGGAGGAAAGAGTTAAAGAAGACATGTAGGAAGTTGACACAGATTTTTTTTCTCTGAGAATTTCTGTTTTTTTCCATCATTAAAAAAAAAAAAAAAAGTATTTCCAACTTTTTCTGTCCTTTGGTAATCAGCATTAGCACATTAGTTAGCTTGACCAAAAACAACAAAAGAGCTTTTACATGGAAAAGAAACAGGTCAAGCGCTACTTTTTTTTAATTTGGTCCGACATTAACACGTAATTGGTATTGAAAAATATAGCAATGCACTTTTAAGATTAAACGAGATTTATAAAGAATTTTTCAACCATTTACACGTGCATATAAAATCTAAATGTAATCCCTGCCTACACCGTACAAATTTAAGGAGAGTGCTATTAAATGTGTAAAGAATAAAGTACTGTATTCACATGTCCTTGATAGCGTCTGCTGTGTTGGATCTGTCTCAGTGACCGACTGATCAAAACAGTCTGTCCCCCCTAGTGGATGCTCTACGAATTGCACCTTATTAAAAATATTCATTCCGTGTCTTGTATGCATTTTTTTTTTTCACTTTTAAATTATACTGCGGGCCTGATCAAACCTCCTTGCGGGCCGGTCACGGCCCGTGGGCCGTATGTTTGACACCACTGAGCTACAGGGATCTATTCATAAATCTGAACTTCACAGACAAGTTGGGCGAGACCCTCTTCAACATCCACCATCTGATGAATATACTGGTCGGTTGGCAGTATAACCGGTTGGATTCCAGTTGATGAATATAAACGCCCATGGAAGTGAATTAGTTTTAAAAAAAGAGTTACTTGTGTGAAGGTTGGTCGAGAAAATGGTTGTGAAAGAATAGATTTGTAGTAAATCGGGGAAAAAACCTTTTCCTGCCCAGCCTCAGACGACCCAACAGCAGCAGGGCCGTGCATTATTAAAGAGCGGGGGGGGGGGGGGGGGGGGGGGGGACTCAAGGGTCCCCTCGAAGGCACCGCGTCAACAGAAAAACCTTGCTTGAAATGCTCCCCGTGCATTTGAATTATGAAGCCTTTGTTTTGTTAGCCCTAAAAGCTAAACGCTAGCAGCTGTTTGCCAGATAAGTCGCCCTGCGGGTGCAAGTGGCACATTTTCGCGGAGGTGAGCTCCGGGGTTGTCCAAACACGACATCATCTTATCCAAATGAGTTTTGACACTTGTTAAATAGTATCTTGAGTCGTCAACTCCTCAGCAAATGGAAAGAATTGAATTGACATCAGGCCTTGTCCAGTGCAGCCATACCTCGGTTTTCGTCCATTATCCGTTCCAGAAGGCTGTTCAAAAATCAATTTGTTCGAAAACTGAAACCACGCTCTTTAAAAAAAAAAAAAAAAATCTTTATTGAACATGTCTGCTTACGATGGAACGCTACACGAGGAAGCGTCACTTCCTCGTGTAAGGAAAGCGGGAGGAGTCAAGTGGCGCATTCAAGTGCGCTCAGTTTTGTCGAGAACCGATTTTCGCTCGTCATCCCAAGAAATAAGAAACTCGAAATGTTTGGTCGAAAACCGATTTGGTCGAGAACAGAGACGTTCGAAAACTGAGGTTTGACTGTATTTGGTTTGTGATATGCACATTTTTTTTCTTCTAGAAAATAATTTGTAATATTATGAGAACGTTGCATTTTATTTTGGAAAAGAAAATATTCATCTTTATTGGAATACAATGAGACCCCCCCTCGTGGATGATCCCGGTTGCTTGTCACGTTATTTGTACAGTGCGGTCCTTCCCTATATAAAGACAACGTGGAGGAGCCGCCATCCGTCCCGTTTGAGCGGGCGGGCGGGCGGTCTTGTCTCGCGTGTCTATTTGTGTCCTGGTAAATGGGTTAGCGTGGACTGGAATAATCTGTGTGGCTCCCGATATAAATACACTTGATAGGACCACGCAAGCAGATGTTTCTCTATGATAGCGTCTGAATTAATCATCTCACTCCTCAAGTCTATTCATGAGGCGGAGACTATGTTTTTTTTGGTGGGGGGTGGGCGGGGGGGGGTGTTGATTTTACTGCTTCCCAAGAGCATAAGGCCTGACTTCCTCGATAGGCTGCCAAAGAATAAAATACAAAGATTTTACTACTTTGAAACAAGCCAACTGTGGGATTCAGTCAAGCCTAACGTATGACCTGCCTAGACGGGTTGCCAAGCAATGTGGAAAATGAGGGGAAACATGAAAAGTGCAAGTTGTGCCTTTCGGAAACAGAGAGGGTTTTACCACTTGCCAACCAGATGGCGGTAAGATTCATTCAGACCCGACCGGTTTCCTGCCTGATCGGGTTAAGCAAATTGTAAAAAAAATGACATTTGGAAAGGAGCCAAGTTAATGAGAAAGCAATTGAAACATTGTGGACTTTACTACCTTGCAACCAGCAGATGGTTGGTTTCAATCACAGCCAACTAATTTCTTGCCTAAATGGGCTGCCAAGCAAACTTTTATCCCTGTACTGTTTCGAGTCATCCACTCGGGAGGTTCAGTCTGCTAATATTGATCCGCCAGGTTAAACGGTCTTGACAGATCAAGTGTTTCCTCAGGCAGGAACCGGAGTGATTCCGCTGCCCGTCTCTTCCCCTGATTGAATTTGCTTCAGTAATAACTTTAGGTATCGTCAGCCCCGAGCGCAATTTTGGGCCGATTCGATTTTTGCTAGCTAGCCTGACCGGTTATCTGATTTTTGTGATTCGCCTTTTGTGACGGACCTGAGCTTGTGTTGTCGTCTTAGTCTTTTTTTTTTTTTTTTGCAAGTGAATCGACGGTAAAGCGCAACAATTATATCTTTATCACCACCAGGCGGCTGAGGTATAACGTACGTAGCGTGACAGTAACTTCCCTGTTTGTCTGAAGACCCCGTAGGCCACGCTAAGATCGGAATTGGTTTTAACTTGGTGAAGGGCCATGTGGCTCACGACGCGAGGTTATTCCAGGAAGTGTCAACAATCGTACATTTGTGTTCATGAGGCAGCTCAATGTATTTTGAATTACTTGACAACTATTCTGATCATCGATTATTTGGAAACCTTGTTTAACTTTAAATTGTACAAATCATTGGCAAAAGTAAATACAGTCAAACATCAGTTTTTGTCCATAATCCGTTCCAGAAGGCTGTTCGAAAACCGAAACCACGCTTTTTAAAATAAAAATGTTGACTGAACACGTCTGCTCACAATGGAAAGCAACACGAGGAAGCGCCACTTCCTCGTGTAAGGAAGGCCAGAGGAGTCAAATGGTGCATTCAAGTGCGCTCAGTTTGTTCGAGAACCAAAATTTGTTCGTCACCCGAGGCATAAAAAACTCAACATTTTTGGTCGAAAACCGAATTGGTCAAGGACGAAGACGTTCGAAAACAGAGGTTTGACTGTGTGTGCGTATATATACAGTCAAACCTCGGTTTTCGTCCATAATCCGTTCCAGAAGGCTGTTGGAAAACCAAAATTGTTCGAAAACCGAAACCACGCTCTTTTTAAAATAAAAATGTTTCCTGAACACGTCTGCTCACGATGGAAAGCAACACGAGGAAGCGTCACTTCCTCGTCTACCCGAGAAAGCGTCACTTCCTCATGTAAGGAGGGCGAGAGGAGTCAAATGGTGCATTCAAGTGCGCTCAGTTTGTTCGAGAACCGAAATTTGTTCGTCATCCGAGGCATGAAAAACTCTAAATTTTTGGTTGAAAACCGAATTGGACGAGAACCGAGACATTCGAAAACTGAGGTTTGACTGTATTGTAAGGGCGGCCCGGTAGTCCAGTGGTTAGCACGTCGGCTTCACAGTGCAGAGGTACCGGGTTCGATCCCAGCTACGGCCTCCCTGTGTGGAGTTTGCATGTTCTCCCCGGGCTTGCGTGGGTTTTCTCCGGGTGCTCCGGTTTCCTCCCACATTCCAAAAAACATGCATGGCAGGCTCGTTGGGCACTCTAAATTGTCCCTAGGTGTGAGTGTGAGCGTGGATGGTTGTTCGTCTCTGTGTGCCCTGCGATTGGCTGGCAACCAATTCAGGGTGTCCCCCGCCTACTGCCCGAAGACTGCTGGGATAGGCTCCAGCACCCCCCGCGACCCTAGTGAGGATGGAGCGGTTCGGAAAATGGAAAATGGATGGACTGTATTGTACGATTTCTTTTGTCCTCCACGAACAGAGTGATTATCTTTGTGTTGAGTCATTTGCAAACATTTGCCGATTTTCTGAGATGATTTGGACCAAAGCAGAAACTGAATCAAAGTTCAGTCATCAATTCATCAATTTGTGCATTTTCTGCACGGCCAAATTGAAATAATGTCCTGCTTTTAAATAGTTGTTTTTTTTAATCTGCATCTTCGAATTGAAAAAACGATTTTTTTTGCTGATTAAAATAATAGCTTAGTATTGACGCTGCCATCTACGTCAGGCCTTTAAAACCGCATTTAGTGAGAACTGCTAACAATTGTATGTTTGTTGATTTGTTTACCCCCATTGAAATCGTTTGCGTGCGGAGGCACATTGTCTGAACCGCTGATCGAAATCAAGCACAAGGCAGAAATGGTCCTCCGAGCGGGAAATGAGATGAACCCTGGGCGACTTTTAATCAACGCAGCCCGGTGACGGGTCCCGGGTGGGGACAATCTAATTGGGCGGAAGCTACGTATGGCCTTTAACACTGCCACTCTACGGCTCCCCCGGTGCGGGCGTCAAGTAATTGCGCCTTGGTGGTCCGTGCTGGAGGTCAACTTGAGGGTCAATGGCATTTTGCAGCAAGGGAAAGGAATTGGAACGCCGTCCTCTGGGCATTTTGTCCGGAACGGATTGACTTTCTCGGGCAGTCACCTGCCGTTAGCCGCGACGCTAATTTGACACGAGACCGCTGAGCCGTGGCAAGGAAAGCTATCCGTGAGCAGCCAGCTTATTATTAACCCGGGACCTCATCAGGCACTTAAACGGTTTCCGCGCCTTTGATGACATAATCATCAAGGGTTCATTCTTTTGGACGTGATGAAAATGAAGACATTCTAACCCAAACCATTTACCATCAAATTTAACGCCAGACTCAGTAAGGGCTACGTTTTAATCATGCAAATATAACCAAGTGGGTTGATCTTTTTTTTTTTATAAGTTCATATCACTAACCTTATCTTTATGTTTAAATTCAGTCTCAGTCCTAAAAACAAACTTGAGCCCAATTTCAGCCCTATGCCCTAACCTAGCCTAAAGTCTTAACGTACGGTAGGGCTACTTGGAACTTATGGTGAAGACAATTTTTGGGTTGACTTCCCCTCTATGACAATGTCGCCGCTGCTCAACCCGCATTGTGTTTTATTGTTTTTGTTCCTGAATGTAAAAGTGTCCTTGGGTGTCTTGAAAGGTGCTTATAAATAAAATGGATGATGATTATTATTATTAGAGCCTAGTGACCTAAACCGGAAGAAATTGAAGCGTTTTTTTGTTTCCACCTTTGTTGGTCTTTAATTAATGTGACTCTTAACAAACAAATTACAGATCGGTATGATCAAGGGCTCAATGAAGGCAAACCACGATTTGTATTTACGATTTTTTTATATACAGTCAAACCTCGGTTTTCGAACGTCTCGGTTCTCGACCAATTAGGTTTTCGACCAAAAATTTTGAGTTTTTTATGCCTCGGATGACGAACACATTTCGGTTCTCGAACAAACTGAGCGCACTTGAATGCACCATTTGACTCCTCTTGTCTTCCTTACACGAGGAAGTGACGCTTCCTCGGGTAGGCGAGGAAGTGACGCTTCCTCGTGTTGCTTTCCATTTTGAGCAGACGTGTTCAGTAAACATTTTTATTTTAAAAAGAGCGTGGTTTCGGTTTTCGAAGAATTCCGGTTTTCGAACAGCCTTCTGGAACGGATTATGGACGAAAACCCAGGTTTGACTGTATATTATTTTGTTCTAAAGAGCACGTTGATCTGATTTGTTCTTCAAGTTACACTGTTCTTATCGTACCGATGCACGCGAGGGGAAAGTCGCTGTTCACGTGTTTTGTTTTTTTTTAAACAATCTTTATACGTGAGCCAATCTTATCACGATAAATACGACTCTATTCACGTTATAACGTGATATTCAGTGGGGGGGGGGGGGGGTTTCTGGTGTTTCAGCAATTCTGTAAAACTCCATAAACGGCAGCTGTGACCTGTGAGTGAACGGATATAATTGCAGCACGTTCTCGACTGACTTGGATCCCCCCCCTAAGGGACAATTAATCATGGAAATGAGCCAGCAGAGGGGACGCTAACGTGATGCGTTCTATTTATGCACACGTCAACATGGGTTTAATTGCGTGTTTGAGGGCGAACATCTGCGCACACGCGTGCTTTGTGTCAGTTCAAAACATACATGAAGATCCCAGTGTCGGCCTTGTCGGAGGTTTCCAGGCGCCTCGTTTCATGGGCAGGTTTGTCGTCTAGCATGTCGAATTTCAGACGATTGTTCGCCCTTTTGTTCATCACAAAAGTCCACGGGGCACAATAACGGCTGTCATGAGGGGCGTTATTGATCGAGCGGCAAAATCAGATTTTAAAATTGTACATTGTGATTGATGTATTTGCGCTTATTCACACGGTAGAATATTGATGCCCGCCTTTGGGGCCTCCAGCGTCGCTAGCTTAACGCGGATGAGCGATCGATATACGGCAAGATAAAGGCGGAAGTCCATTTGAAGTGATTCATTGCTCAGTGTGTTGGTTTTTTTTGTAGTTCATTTAAATGTTTAGGGCCTAACAAATCTTGTAATGACTGCCTGACAATTCTATGTTGCTCATGTTTTATGAATTTTGCAATTTGCCGCATCGGCCGCCGTGTTGTCGTCGACCGGCCGTCGCGCGTCACAATTTAGCGGTGGTGTGCGGCAGCCAATTGCCGAAAATGATCGAAATGATGATTTTTTTTTTTTCAGACAATAACAAGTGACATTAATTCGGTTAGATACATTTGAGTAAGTTACTGATTGATTGATTGAAATGTTCTGAACTCCCGTTTGATGTTATATCGATACTTGTTCACCGTGTGTAATGGTGATATTTTCCCATGTTTTTAACAATTGTTCTCCCATTTTTTCTTTTTCCCCAACAGGACAAGTCATCGTGGCGACCGCAGTCGTGTCGGGAGTGTACGTGTCACGACAAGGTGGTCATCTGTGCGCCCGTCCAATGCGCCAACCCAAAGTGCGACTTCCAGAGAGTAAGATGACCTTTTTCAACCATTCCGATGTTGACTATTAAAACCATCACGTCACACCCAAAACTAGAAATAAATTAAGCTTAAAGGTAAAATAACGTATAAATGACACTGTACGACATAACGTACGTGTATTTCGCAAACTTAACGTAGACTTCATGTATTTTCAAATACTGTCGTTCAACCTGAAATTTTGTGTTGTTTTCTTGTTGAAAATACTCGAGTCATCAATACTAGCCAAAATGCCGTCTAGCATTCGATGTGTGTGTGTGTGTGTTGTCCAAAGGGCGAGCGCTTAAGGATTCCTGCCGATCAATGCTGCCCGGAGTGCGTTTCCTCCGTCGAGGGATCGTGCAACTACCAGGGCATCACGTACGCCGTAAGTCACGACAACACGCGCTAAAGTTCTTTCTGCGCATTTCTTACGTCTTCCCGTGTGCCTTTGTCGGTTTCTCTCAGCATGACAGTCAGTGGAGTCCTTCGCCGTGTACGATATGCGAGTGCTCCACAAGTGTGGCATCTTGCGGGCCCCACCGCTGCCCCGCCCTCAGTTGCCCCGACAACCACTACCCTTTCACCCCAGCCGGGGAATGCTGCCCGAAATGCGCTCGCAATGGAGGTAAGCGCACCCTGTTAGCCAGCAGAAACTGGCATTCTGGAATTTTTTTTACCTCTGTGCCCGAAAGACTTTTTTGGTGACTTGACATGAGATGCGTGAACCCTTTCAGGGACAATTTCCCATGTTATAAGGTTACAGGGTGTATGAAGGGGTTAAATATCACCTTGGTCATTTCGTTTGGCTTCAGGGACGGAATTTTCAAACATGGAATAAGATTCTCCGAAAAATCTTCGTATTTCCTGGCAACCTCTGATGATGTCATCCTATTTTCTTACCCAGTAAAAATGACCAAAGGGCTTTCATTGAGCCTATTCATCCTTAGGAGCGCTTTTTACAAGGTTAGTAATATTCCTTTATTCCGCTCAAGTACTTGCGAGGCCATCGAAATCGCACCCCAAACGACACGCTTTTACATAAGTTCATTTCCTTGCGCAAACTTGAGCGTTTCTTCGTCAAAGTCGAGCTATTATATGCTAATGCCGAAAACAGGCAGGAGGCTGTTTTTTCCTGTTACCACACGCAGGCGGGAGTGCGGGGAAATTGCGCTCAAAATAGCGTTGAGGATTTCAACAACACATTCAACCTTAACAATAATGGCAAGTTTTGACATTTAACTTCCCTTTCAACTCGCGTCCGTCATTTGCATGTGAAACAGTTTTGCTTCTCATTGCTGGGATGATTCATCCACGTTGCAGCTCTTTGTCTAGCACATTTGTGGGGGTTTTTTTTTTCCTTTCAAGATTGTTTGAGAACATTTTAATGACTTATGTTTCACGAGGAAGCAATTTCCTGCTCAATGGATGCTTTCAATTGAAAAAAGATGAGACTTCCTGTGTCTTTTGGGAAGTTGCTTGTTAAGACTTTTTTTGTGGCAAGATGACCCCACGCGGCTGCTTCGAAATGGCAAAATTCATGTTTTTTTTGTTTTTGAGCATGGCCCTTGGAACCATATTTGTGAGTCTCGTCATGGTAGACATGCCGATGAAATTCCATTTCGCTAAGTGAAACTGGCCTCAGAGGATCAATTTTTAAACAATTAGAAATGAGAAATAAGCCGGAAAGGGCCAAATCGACCCCAAAATCACCACTTTGAAGCAAAATGGCAGAATTCCTGCCAGCATGGCCCACTTGAGACATTTCGTGCGTCTACTCATGGAAGAGATGCCTACCGAATCCGAATGCTGCTAAGCGATACTGGCTTCACATGCTGAACTTTCAAACCATTTGAAGGACCGCAGAAATGACCAATGTGATCCCCAACCGACCACTCGAAATCAGGAGGCTTTTTGAGACTTTTTTTGGTGGGTCTACTCATGATAGGCATGCCTTCTGAATTCCACACTGGTCCTATTTGATAACAATTCAAAGGATCCCGGAAATGGACAAAGTGACCCCATCATTGAAGCAAAATGTTTGATCGACTTCCTGTGTCTTTTTCGGGCCTGATATTTTCTCGTGGCTCTACTCATGATCGACCAGACTACCAAATTCCATTTCTCATGATCACGTTTGCCTGTGTCAGAGTCTTGCTCCTGGGAGGGTTCCGAGTACAGGGATGGCGAGGAGTGGCGTCCCAGCCAGTGTTCCAGATGCGTTTGCCACAACGGCGACGCCCGATGCTCGGTGGTCGAGTGTCCGCGAGTTGTCTGCCAACACGTGAGTCTCCCACGCAAACTGCCGTAGCCCCTTTCGCACTTTGCCGTCCATCGGTAGATTTAGAATACAAAACCATTGTTTCCCTTGTCTGCCGCAAATGCCACAAAATTTTGATGCTCTCGCCACAAAATTTTGATGCTCTCGCTCAGAATGAAAACTTGGTGATCCAGCCTGGTCAGTGTTGTCCTCAGTGCGTCTCCAACCCGTGCTTGTCTGCCGGCAAGCAGTACCAGGTAAAATCTCTTTATTCGGTAACCCTCAGAACGCAAAATCTAACGCGTGATGGTGTTTGTGTGTGTTTGCGCGTTGACAGCATGGCGAGCAGTGGCAAAAGGACGACTGCACCACATGTGTGTGCCAGCGTGGTCAGTCCAAATGTCACACGCACAACTGCCGGACGGTCACCTGCGATATGGTGAGTGTGTACACAGTGTTCACACAAACATGAATGCACTCTCACAATTATAGACACACACACACACACACACACACACAGATCGGAATATAAACAGGATGGTGAGGCGGTGAAGGGCGGACAATTGTTTATCCTTGCAACGTATGTTCCACAACACACATATACACACACACACACACACACACACACACTGTGATTAAACAGTAACCAATTTGTACCAGACAGCACTAAACAGTCAATGGTAAGTGCAAGACAACATAGTTACCAGTATGCGCTTGATATTTACAGTTACCGGCATGGTATGGTATCGCAATGTACTAGACGGGTGGTTTCAAACTCATGGCCAGCGGGCTATTTGTGGCCTGCAGGATGACTTTTGCGGCCCTCAAGTTTAATGTTTGTGTGACCCCCATGTTTTTTGCCATATCACTGCCCCAGGTGTGTTCCCTCCCACCCCAACACACACACACACACACACACACACATATTTGTGCTACCATAGCTCATGCTCATGGCAGCTTTCCGTGAAATGTAATTCTGTGTTGACACCAATTGGAAGTTAAAAAAAAAAAAAAAACATACCATGGACATAGAGAAACTAGATACAGGGATGCGCAATGACATTCCGCTGTGAGCAGATCCTCCTCCATTTGGATGCACACAGCGACTCTGCAAATAGATTGCGGCGCAAGACCTTGTGGAATTGTTTCGGTCTCTCCCTCTCTCACACACGCACGCAACAGTTGACATTTAATTCGCAGTTGTAAGCAATTTTATCTGTATCGGTACCTCGTTAGGAAGGCGTCGGAAGGCGCACGCTGATGAGCACGCAATCAAATGTAATAAAAAGACGCAGTTGCGCCCGAGAAGCAGTTTTACATGTTGTCACACAACAACTGACACAGTAATATCCGGGGCGGATTTTATTCATTCATAATTCCTAATTTTATTCATTGGATTATTATTATCATCAAACTGCCGTGACCTGACAACTCAGCTTGGGAAATATATCAAAACAACGCCTCCCTCAAATGGGCTCTTCGGTGCGTTGTTTTGTTTGCAAGTCAATCGATTGATACACTTCGGTGGTTAGTCATTCGCGCAGTTAGTTAGCTAGCTAATTAGTTAGCTAGCTAATTAGTTCCAGGTAGTCATTCGCGCAGTTAGTTAGCTAGCTAATTAGTTAGCTAGCTAATTAGTTAGCTAGCTAATTAGTTCCAGGTAGTCATTCGCGCAGTTAGTTAGCTAGCTAATTAGTTCCAACTTAGTTAGTTAAATCACTGACCATTTGATCTGTCAGGCAGTCAGTCCGTTGGTTGGTTAGTTAGTTGGTTGTCGCATTGCTGGGTGATCAGTTAGTTTGTCACTGCGTTGGTGCAATGGATGGCTAGTTAGGTGGCTGGTTATTGGGATTGTTGGACGCAGAGTTATGTAGTTAGCTACCTCGTGAGTTGGATGATTGATGAGCTGTTTGGTTATTTGTATTGTTGGTTAGTCGGTCAGTCCGTTGGTTAGATTGTCCAGTCGTCCTGCGAGATGTTTCGAATATTTTATGTGGTCGTGCGGTAGCTAACAGTACATGAGGTAGCCAAAATATTGAGGGCACGACAGTTAACATATATTGCATAGTTGTCCATACACCAAATTTACTGTCACTTGATGTATCTTTAAAGACAAAGCTGGTTATCCATCTCACTGATGCGTCACTAACGAAGTAGAAGCTCAGGGTTGGAAGTCAGCGCAGAGCTTCAATCATGTCGCGTGGAACACATGTGTGAAAATGTCCTCCGGGATGATGGAGATCAGTGGCGGGGGTGTGCTGCTAACAAGCTCACTCGCTGGCCTGCCGCCCGGTAGGTTGGCCGACTGGCCGGCGTTAATCAAAATTCAGAACGTGGCCGCATGCTGTGCATCGACTTCAATCTCACTTTCTTCTTTCCGGCACTGCGACAGCCGCAATTGTCGTCCATCAACTTGTGTGACAAGAAATGTTCTAAAGATGTCACGCTACTTCAATGAAATGCCACTGCTGTACATCGCGTCACGCATTTAAAGAACCGCAACAAAAAAAAAAAAAGAAAAAGCAGAAAACGCTTCCATGAATCATTGCAAATGTCTGAAAATCAGTCATGGATAGTCATGAAAGAAATGTTTAATTGATGTTAAAGAACCGATGCATGCTAACGGGGGTGAATTGTATCCAATGTGGAGTAAATTGTGTTCAATTCAGAATGAAGCATTTTGGAATTCGAATTAATTTGATTGCATCGGCAGCGGCTGAATTCTATTGTTTTTGTGGTCCAGCATATCACAATGGGGGGAAATGTCATCATATCACAACCACAGAGCTCGAGGATCACATTGGAACAGGATTGAATTGGAGAGTCATTGCAGTGAATCAAATAGTGTCACAATTTTCGTGAAACGAATCACATTCCAACTAGAGCGATTCGGTTTTCAATTGATGCGAAACTTAAAATTCAATTGAACCATATCGCATGCAGAGTCATTGAGGTTTACTTGTGCAGTTTCCTAATTAGAGCGAATCATATCATATGACGTCAATTTTGAAGTGAATCTCCTCACAATTTGAAGTGTCAGATAGCAAACCTGGAGTGAATCGTAGTGGAATCGGAATGAATCCGATTTCTATTGGAGTGATTTTTTTTTTTCATGATTGGTTTGCGGTTAATAATGTCACATCACATGAACAATATCATAATTGGAGGGAATCAAATCGAAATTTAAGTGAATCGCATCACATTGCAGCCGAAGTGAATCACATCCCAATTGGAGGTAATCGAACCGGGTTCAATGGTATCTTCAGCGGAGCGAACTGGATCGGACCTGGAGTTTGTAATATTCTAGCTGTAGCAAATCAGGTCCTATCGCATCTCTTTTCTCTTCATAATTCCTCTCAATTATAGAATTAGATTGACTCATATTTGAATGATATCGAATCGGGTAATTTTGTCGCTCAAAACGGGGGTTTGCTCTTGGCAGGGTGAGACCAAAGTACGACGCGCCGGCCAGTGCTGCGACGAGTGCGCCGCCGCCCGGGGAAGCTGCCTCTACCAGGGCATAGTGCGTTACCACGGCGACATGTGGAACGCCAGCGGCTGCGAATTCTGCACGTGCAGCCGGGGTCAAGTCCTCTGCCACAAGGCCGAGTGCGCTCGCCTCCGCTGCCCGCAGGTAAATGTCCTTTTTTTTTTTTAATTTTGCGGTGGTTGCTAAGAAGAGGACGCTTGGGCGGCTGAAGATTGGATGCTTGCTTGCTGCAATCCTCGGCTACTTATTTGTTTATTGTCAAACGACTCTGTGATTCAATGTTTAGGATTGTTAGGCCTTGGCAGAGGTCCGCGGGTTTGCGTTGCATGGCAAGTATGAGCTTGGCTTCACAAATTAACTTCCACCACTGTAGGTCACGTTGTGTCACATTGTTAATAGTTTTTAAAAAGCGTGTTCAGCGAGATGAAATAAGTTGAAGAGTTGTTGGACTGGCAGTGAGAGATAATGTGCAACTTGATGACGCTTCTTCCAAATATTAACTGATGGAGGTCAAGTAGTAGCTGCTGCTTTTCAAGGGCTATTTTCCGTCATCTTCCACTGAAACGTTACATCCAGCCTTTTGGGTGGCGTCAGAGCACACGCACCGCCTGTCAATTGTGCACACAAGTGAGAACTCCCGACAAAGCCCAAGGATCTTCTCAAGCAACTATTTGATTTGCTGTGCTCAATTCAATTTATGTATTTCTTTATGGCCTCAGAGAGCGAACAAACCTTTTCATGCTTTTCATTACCTTTTTTTTTTCCCCCCTCTGCTCAAAGTCAAGACTCATTTTTATGGATTTTAATGTAATCTGAAAATTAAACTGAAAATATAAAGGCAACTGTTATGTACTTGCATTTGATCAAATAATCGCGTGGTGTCTTGGTTAGTTTCATTATAAGTTGCAGTCAACTACAGTTCTAGCTAGCTAGCTAGCTAGCTAGCCAGTTAGCTAGTACTGTAGTTGACTGTAGTTCTAGCTAACTGGCTAGCTAGCTAGTTGACTGCAACTTAAAATGAATGAAACTAACCAACTAACCAACACACCACGCGATCATTTGATCATAGCTAGCAAACTGCCTAGCTAGCCAGTTACCTAGCTACAGTTGCTTAGGTGGTTTACAAGACAAGTTACAGTCAGCTTGCAGTGGGGCAGTTACCAGATCCATTTGGTTAGTCAATCAGTCATTCAGGGAGTTGTACTTGGTTACTGTAAAGAACATTTGCTTGCTTTGAAGCACATTGCAATTACTCTCTCGCACATTCTTGTAATTTTCAAGCATGTTTCATTAGTGGCCTAGAACATTCTGATAATTGTCTTTAAGAACATTTCAGTAGATGATTACCGGTCATTGTATGTATAGCACGCTCGTAATGACTCTCTTGTGACTTCCGGTAAATGTCTTAAGCATTTTGTGGTTACTGACTAGCGCATTCTGACAACTGTCTAGCACATTGTGATGACTGTCTAGCAACCGCACGGGGAGATTTCAGTAACTGTCTATAGTTGATTGTGTAGTACGCTTGTTAACTGAGTTGCAGTTACGTCTTTCCGGTAACTGTCTAACAACTGCCGGAAAGAGCACATTCTGGTAAGTGTCTAACACGGTTCCAGGAAATGTCTGACATGTACAATACAATCTAAGTGGATCGTAGTTAGTCACTTTGACGGTTGGTTGATTGGTTTGTGTCCATGGAACACATTTTTCGTACACATTTACCTCATATTTCATGGATCAATAACGTGTCATATCATCATCATTTTTATGCATCAACGTGTCATATTTACATGATATTTAATGATCTGATATTTTATTATCTTAAGTCTTAGCCGCGATATGTGGCCCGTGTTACACAGTAGCTGCGGCGGGAGGACGGACGGGGAATCATTTGCACTTAAACGCTTGGCCGCTTCCACTTCAGCTAATTAACTCCGCCAAAGTGACTCAAATGGAGAGAGTGGATGAAACCTGTGCCTGTGTGTGCGTGTGAATGTGTGTGTCGGGGAGGAACGAAGCCACACTTTCATCCAAAAAGCCCATTAGGTAGCACAAAAATTATTTTATGCACAAGTGCACTGTGCTTTTATTGTTTTTTTTGTGTGTGTGTGTGTGTGTGTGTCTTTTTATCGGCCGAACAGTCGCAAATGAAGACAACGTGTAGCGTCATTAAAGAGGCATAGCAAGGAAAAATAAACAAGTGGGTTAAGATGATTACGGAAGGCGTGAATTTTGGCTGGCAAATAAGTTTGAAGTCAAAGCTTCTTCCGATGTTTTTGCCAAGTTTGTTTGTACAGCCCTTAATCACGGAAAAGTCTCAAAGGATTTCACAAGCGCACAGTTGACAAATATTAGCAACGTTGTAAGTCGAGAAAGGTGAATTTTTCACTTCCTCTGCTCGCGGTGTTTTTCATAAGACATGTTATGGTTTTTGGGCTCTTTTTGCCATTTGTACAGAGACAAACCTAAATGTCGGGAGTAAACTGATTTTTCTGGTTTTTCACTAAGATGTTAAAATTTTGTTTCGAAATCTGTCTTATTTCCTCAAGCGTAATGACTTTTGGTCATTGGAACTGTCGATTAAAAAAAAAAAATCAGAATTCAATTTATTTTCCTTTTCTGAATGCGTGATAGTTGTTGTCAAGATGATGTTTTCTTACTTTTGCGATGAAAACATTCCCATTTTTCTGTATATTTGTGACCTAGCTTTGACCACCTGGCTTCACTATCCAGAGAATTGTCCCTGTTAATTCATCTCATTAATCCTGCGGTGCTAATTACAGCTGTCAAATTGCACTGACTTGATCTTAGGACGCTGGCTGTGTTGAAGGTCAACTTTACGTGTTCATTGCCAGCCAATTTTCCCATTTTCCGAAACTTCTCTTTTTATTTATTTTTTTCTTTAGGGGTCAGAGCTGGTTCACCCTCCAGCAATGTGCTGTCCACAGTGTTCCTCACAGAAAGCGTCCTGTTTGCACCAAGGACAATCTTACAAGGTAAAAGGACAATGACCTGACTGTATGAGTGATTTGCTTTTACAGAGCAGTACATAAAGCGTATAAAAAAAAGCTCTAACTCATTGCTGTAACTTTTAGAATATTTCAAGAACCGTCACGTTTCGGCTTGTCTAGCACGTGCCGGGTGCTGTTTACTGTCTAGGGTGTTTCGGTTACTTTCAAGCTTCCGGTAACTGTCTTGCATATTCTGGTCATCGTCGATCATAGTCGCCAAATTCCCAGTTTGTGTTCTGAACTTCTTCCAAAATGGGATAGATTTTCATGTTCCTAATTACAACGAGGGAAGACATGTAAAAAGCCTGAATGCAAAGCCGTGCATTTTTGTTTCCTCCACGCCTTTAGTTTTGATCGTCCAACTTTGCAGAAAGGGTCAACCGCGGCCCAAAGCAAAGGGGGGGCGCTTATCTTTTTTCCAGCAGCTTCTTCTTCCAACATCTCCCTGGAGAAATCCATCCTGCTGGTATAAACAAATAATGTAGCGGATCCTCCGGCTCACTTCAGTGCTCACGCGTCACACAAGATATATAGATACATATTTTTTTTATCTGCCTGTGTACGATTTTTGCTCTGGTTTGTCAAGTGTCGGCATGTTTTATTTGAACTTCCCGAAAATTGGGGTAATCTCTTCTCAGGAGACCTCCGAAACTTTTCTTACCGGGTCTTGCGAAACCAATGAGATAACAACGTTAGTCATTTGGTTCGTTAGGAACAGTCTACTTTCCAGTAACTCTCAAACATAGTCTAGAACATTTTAATATCACACATCACTCTAACTGTTGAGCACATGCATTTAATAATCTAGCGCAGCAGTCCCCAACTTTTTTTGCCCCACGGACCGGTTTAATGTCAGACAATATTTTCAAGGACCGGGCTTTAAAGGCAGACCTGCATGAAAACCGTGGTATTTTCTAAACATAATAATAAAAACGAATCATCTCACGAGGAATGTCCGGAATTTGTCCATAACACTCTCTGTGGTCACTATGGTAACGTTTAAACGTGCCTTCAAAATAAGATACACCGCAGATAAAAAAGTGCTTGAAAAATACGGGCTTGGTCCGTGGGAATCGCCCGTTAAATCTCCCGATACTTTCTATTAAATGTAGCATTCTTTTTCTTGAAAGTCGTAGGCTCCTCTTCTGTCTCCTGGCTGGTCCTCTTCCCCTTGCCCAAAAAAAACTTTCCAAGACTTTTGTTTTTAACTCATCTTGCTAGCTCCTGGGTTTCATTTTAGCGGTAACCTATCTCGTGACCGAGAAGTGCGCCTTGACCCGTGTCAAGAGACAGATGTAACAGAGAATCCGGTCATTTTTCAAAATAAAACATCTTTCAGATTCAGAAATGAATATATCGGAAGTAATGTTAAGTTATTTATCCTTTCTGTGTGGCCTGGTACCAAAAGACCCACGGACCGGTACCGGTCCGCGACCCGGTGGTTGGGTACCACTGATCTAGCGTGTTCGGATAACTGTTTAGCACATCCATGTCATGGTCGAGCATGTTCCAGTATGTTTTGGTAACTGTCTCGGACAATCCCGTAACTTTCTCACATGTTCTGAAAACCGCCGTTAACTATCTTGCATCGTCCTTTGTACCGTCGTATGTGTTCATGTAACCGTCTCACAAATTCTGGCAGCAGTCTACCATGTTCCTCAGTGTTAAAGCCTATTTTTCTCCATAAATATTGAATCTACCCGTCGTCGCCGTAGGACTTGGATCGCTGGACCGATGCCAGCTGCCGCGAGTGTGAGTGCCACAACACCCGAGTGACTTGCTACCTGCCGTCCTGCCCGAGCTGCCCGCCGGGCACCTTGGTCGTCGCCGTGGAGGGACAGTGCTGCCCCCAGTGTCACCAAGGTCAATTGCACATGCGAGTGTACGTGCGTGCGTGTGCCACAAAGGATTGCCTGTCAAGTTGGATTTGACAGCAAAAAGTCCCTTGTCTGTTCTCCGTGGTCGTTTTGTTATGCAAATCAGCCGCCATGATAAATAATGATGAGGCTTTTAAGGAGGTCGGTGCCGTTATAGTCGCGCCGCGTGAAAACCCAGAGGAACTTTTCGCCACGCGTCTTGGGATTAGGTCGACTTTACATATTTGCTGTTTGCGCAGGAAATGTGCTGATTTCCTGCATCGACATCAAGGCTCAAGCAGGTCGTTTGAAGGCAACGCAGCAGGTTTAGGAGCTACTCACGCACAGTATATAAAAAAATATAAATATTGAGAGGGCTTTTGAGTCACAGAAAAAAACTTCTTTTTTTAACCCAAAATGTATAAAATATGAAAAAAAACATTGGATCGTGTTTGTTTATTTCAAGTCAATGTTAGGGTTTTTTTTTTCTTCCTCACACATTGCTGCAACTATCTTGCTCATTGCAGTAATAGTCTCTCTCTTTCTGATAACTAAATGTCACGGTCACAGGGGTAGGGAACTTGGGTTCCTCGAGAGCCATATCCGGCCTATTTTCGATCCCTCCATACTCCAGCACACCTGATTCAATTAATTGTTCATGAAGGTTTTAGGCCTCTACAGAACTTGCTGTTCTTGTAAATGTCTAGCGCAGGGGTGTCGTCAAACATACGGTACATGGGCCGGAACTGTCCCACAAGGAGATTTGATCAGGCCCGTCGGGTAATTTAAAAGTGAAAAAAATGCATAAAAGACACGGAATTAATATTTTAATAAGGTGCAATTCGTGGAGTATCCGCTAGGGGGACACACTGTTTTGATCAGAGAAGAAGACAACAGCAGCCTCAGTCTGTCACTGAGATAGACCCAACACAGCAGACGCTATCAAGGACGTGAATACTTTATTCTTTACACATTTAATAGCACTCTCCTTAGTTTGTAAGGTGTAGGCAGTTATTACATTTTGATTTTATATACATGTGTAAATGGTTTAAAAAGTGTTACTTTGCTGTCTAGTGCGGTCTGCTCACTATTCAGCACACTACTCTTTCGCATGCTCTGTTAACTGTCAAGTACAATTTGGTCACTGTCACGCTCATTTTGGTCCATCTAATGTGTTTCAGTAATTGGAAAACATCTTCCAGTCGCTGGTAAACATCTAGCCTATTAGCGTAATTGTATAGTATACTCTTCCAACGGTCTATTGCCGTAAGATCCTGTATAAATCTATCACTAGAATCTTCTAGAAACCGTCTAGAACTTTCTGGTAACGAGCACATTCCAGTCATTTGTCGAACATGACCGTGTAACTGTCCAACACGTTTTGGGAACCTTCTACTGGAGCAGCTATTGCAGTTCTAAACAGCAACACTGTTAATTTCTGTCAAAAGTAAGTGTCATTGTATAGCGTGTTAAATAGTGTGCGTGTGTGTGTTTTGTCAGTCAGTCCCCATTAAAAGAGGAAAAATAATCCTTTCACTTCAAATCTCAACCTTGCATCTTATCAGACGGCAAACAGGAATGCTTTGAATATTAGGAGTGTTAATGTGTGTGTGACCGGGGGGGGTGGGGGGGAGGCGGGGTTTGTGTATGCTTGTGCACACGCACCTGGGTCTGCTTTGAGCGCCATCCAAAAAAGTGTAAATAGCCTTAGTGAAAGAAGGGTATGTGTGTGAGCGAGCTGAGAGGGAGAGCGAGCCGGATAAATAAAAGGACATCGTCGGGTAGAGTTGATGCTGGAGATAAAACACGCACAAAAAGACAATTGTCCTTGACGAGAAGGAGGAAGGCGCCAACTCGGCCGGTCTGCTCCGGTGTCGGGCTCAAGTTACCGTCAAGCACGCGCTGATAACTGCTGAGAAACATTCTGCTAACTGTCACATAGTTTGCAGTCACCTTCTCTTATGGTACTCTGTAACATGTACATTCTGTACACACCCTTGCTTGCTGTTTGTCGAGCACATTCCCATAATCCAATAAATGTCAATGTACATCTTACGCGGTCTTGCATGTTCTGGTCAACTCTTTAGCAAATTTCGGTACCTTTTCAGTAAGTGTCTAGCATGTCTGGTACCTTTTGAGGCACATAAATAGCATTTACCATTTAACATGCCTGACATGTAACGGTAACTGTCTAGCATGATACGGAAACTGTCTATTGCGTTACTGTCTGGCACAGTCTTATTTATATTTCAAACGCTTTCTGATAATTGTTTAGCATTTAACGAGAACTCTTTATTAACAATCCTGTACGCTTTAACTGTTTAGCACATGATGAGAACTGTCTAGCTCGTTACAGTAATGGACGTTCCCGGTAACTGTCTAGCACATTCTGGTCACTCTCTAGCATAGAGCTTACATTCCATTTTAGCATAGAGCTACATTCCATCTTAACATGTTCCAGTAACTGTCTAGATATGCTGCGTTAACTGTCTTACCTATTCCGGTAACTGTGTAGCGCGTTCCGCTAGCTATGTCGCAGATTCTGGTACCTCTCTGCTGCACACTTTAAGAATCGTCTCGTCTTTTCTGGTAACTCTGTAGCACCCAGTAGCTGTTTTTACTTTTGATAAAACGGTGTAGAACATTCCTACATACGAGTAACTGTCTAGCTGCGACACATTTCAGTTACTCGGTAGCACATTCTACTACTTCAGACCCTTTGGAATTTGTCTAGTACCTGGTAACTCTCCACTGCATTTGATAACTCCCTAGCACGTGCTGGTACTCGTCGACCACATGTCCACATTCTGGTGATTGTCTAGCACATGTAAACTACACTGTACCATTATTTTTCTTCCTATTTTTTGAACTAGGAATCAATGATTTCTACTGATTTTGAAACAGAGTGCTGGAGCGATCCATCACAGCCATACGAGAACATCCGCACAATTATCCTGGCTTATTTGGTTTTATGAGTTATTAGCGCCTTTGAAATGCAGCTCTTCAACAGTTAAACACAGCCTCATTACGGAAAATAAACAAAGGGGCTAAATCTCTCCAGCGTTGCGTCGTATTGTTGTTAGGAGCAAACGCCTCGGCGAACCGCCAACGCGCTGATTTATTCGGCAAATTAGCAGCAATGCTCATTAATGAATTCTCTTATTCTGTGTACGGTACGCCTGTTATTCAACCGCGCTGGGCAGGAAACGGTCAAAAGTAGATAAATGCAGCATTATGTTCTGTGACATTTCACATTTATCTCACATGTGAGTTACGTGGCACATCGCATGTTTTCCAGAAGTTGTATATAGAGCGTAATGTGTACAAATGAGTCATGTTTGGTCATGCGTGGACTGCGAGCGTATGTCATTATTTGCATGCATGCCTGACTGAAATGTTCATTTGCACCCCGGCAAATCAACATTATTAACACAGAGTTAGAGTATTTTATTTTTTTTTTTAAGGGCTCTACTTAGGGTTTAAAGCAAAGCTTCAGGTTTCAAGTGAGAGTATTAAGCCAGGTTTACGGTTTCAAACAAGGGTCAGAGTTTCAAATTGAGGTTCCGAGCCAGGGTTGGGGTTGAAAGTCTTGATCGGGGTTTAAAATTAGGGTTTCAACTGGAAGACAAGGATTAAGGTTTTATGTTAGCCAGGGAAAAGGTTACAAACAAGGGCTATGGTTCCAAGTTCGGGTTTTAAGCCTGCCCGGGGGTTTCAAACAAACGTGACAGTTTCAGATCTAGTTTTTAAGTCATAGTTCGGATTTCAGATCAGCGTTTTAAGCCAGTTTATGGTTTCGAATGACAATTTGAAACAAATTTGGGGCATAGGTTTCATCATTGAGTTTAAAACCTGTGTTAGGGTTTCAGGGTGAGGTGTTAAGACCGGGTTAGGGTTTCATTTGAGCTTTTCAAAGTAGAACTTTCTTCGCATTTGAGTTTGAAGGCCAAGTTTGAAAGTTGTTGTGTGTACGATTGGTCATCCGTCTTGTGGTGACACCGAATGACAAAAACAAATAACGCGCCATCACATAAACAGCGTGTGACCTTTTTCTTTGTAATTTTTCACGGCAGCGACACCACACCTGAGACAACTTTTTTTCTCTGCCCTCTCCATCACTTAAGGCTTCATTCTGTGTCACTGTGCTCAGCTGATGCTGAAACAGACTGAAAAAAAATGATAGATAGGTGAAAATCCGCAACGGAGAGTGGCCATATACAAAACTCCTAATGAGCAATCCGCTTATTGATTTTTCTCTTCCCGCCCCACTATAAATAGTATCATTTGTCTATAAAATTGTTATAAGTACACATTTGCATCACACTGTATCCTTATTAACGTATAAGAGAATAAAAAGAAAGAAATATGGACCAACTTACAACAAAGAATAGTTTTACTAACTGTAACAGAAAAGATTTAAAGTGCATCTGAAATTCAAAAATAACATTAAATCCTTAATTATCTGTAAATATTTTTTGACTGACCATGTCAAACCATATGATACTGAAAAATTAAATTACATTAAATCAATAACTAATAATGCATACAAACTAATCACCAACATTATCTCAGGAGCACAATATAAAAAAAAACTAACGAGCAAAACAAAACTATATAAAATATTTTTTATTTTTTTTTGTTTGTTAATCAAAGATGATGTCTGGATTAGTGGCTACAACGAGCACGTTTTGCAATGCACTACTTTTCAAAGCGAGGTTTAAAGCAGGATACAGCAACTCTCGACTCTTGCTCAATGTGCAGCCGGGACTTGTATTTTAGCTTACTGAAGTAGCAGTCACAAAGCGGCATGATTGTTGGCAATATTCGTCACAAAAAACTCAAGCGTCTTACCAGCGTGATTGGGGTGTAATGTATTTTAAGTGACGCCTTAATTTATTTGGCTTCATGCTGTCCGCTACCAACATTTTTAGACACAGTAGGCTCACCGATCTTTCCTCGTCTGGTACCGTCGTCATAGTGGAGCCAAGCGCTACATACGCCTCGTCATATTTCCTCCCTTACCATTGCTCCCTGCGCAAACTCTGCCAATGAGAGCGCCACTGCCCCCTAACGTAGTGGAGGTGCTACTGCACTATATTCTCGGACAGTTAAAAAAAAAAAAAAAAGCATGTTCCCCGAGTTCAAACGCGCCCCCCTTGACGGAGCCTCGCGTCCCCCCACCCTGGGTGGCGCGCCCCACTATTTGAGAAACACTGCCGTTGACTAATAGACGACGGTAGCCAATACTCGCCGTTCATCATTTCTCCTCGGGACTTTTCCTTGACATTGATGCACATTTAATTTGCCCTCATCGGCAAGCTTTAGCTTGGCAAGCTAAAGCTTTAAATGAATGATTGGTGTGTTTGTGCGCGCGTGTGTGTTCCCGTATATCAGTTTAAGTGCAGAATGTTTCTTAATTTGCTTAAGGGCTACTGGAGGGTGAACATTTACATTCTAAGATTGATTTTCAACTTTGATAGTATCAAGGAAAGCCACAATTTGAAGATTTTTCTTCTTCTTGTATTCAATTGCTTGTTGACGTATTGAGTAGTTTTGCTTGTGTTTTTGGTTGGTTATGTAGTTGTTTGATTGGTTGTCTGGTAGTTTATTTGTTTGAAGGATTGGTTGCTTGGTTAGTTGATTGTTTATTTTGATTTCGTTTTTTTCTTTTGCAGTTCTATGTGACGCAGACTGTCAATCATGTTCCGGGACTCCCGATCACTGTGACAGCTGCAAGGATCCGAAGGCCGTCCTCCATCTTGGTCACTGTCTGTCCGTTTGTCCCAACGGTTTCTTCCCCGACGGCCCAAAGTGTTCAGGTATTTTCTGACTTGACTGCCTTATTCCAAATTCCATTCAATTTGTTTTCTTATCAATATTCCACCTCCAATTTCAGTCAGATGCACTTGACGTTCTCATTTGGTTGATAAATTGAAATCTCTGCGAGTTTCCCCATAATCAATTAAGTTAAAATACACCATCATCACACTGAAGCATTTAATTTAATATTTGCAAATTTGCTAAGGATAAAAAAGTACGTGTCTGAAATCATATGCATTCTGATTCTACATATAGTCAAACCTCGGTTTTTGTCCATAATCTGTTCCACAAGGCTGTTCGAAAACCGAAATTGTTCGAAAACCGAAACCACGCTCTTTTTAAAATAAAAACGTTTACTGAACACGTTTGCTCACAATGGAAAGCAACACGAGGAAGCGTCACTTCCTCGTGTAAGGAAGGCGAGAGGAGTCAAATGGTGCATTCAAGTGCGCTCAGTTTGTTCGAGAACCGAAATGTGTTCGTCATCTGAGGCATAAAAAATCTTTGGTCGAGAACCGAGACGTTCGAAAACCGAGGTTTGACTGTACTATTGATGTATAAAAACAATAAAATATTATGTGTCATTTTCATGACAGTGGCATAGTGTGTAGCTGAATTGCCCCGCGCCCTTTTTTGTTGTTGTCCTGATGTAAAATAATAAAATGGCGGACATTTAAAAAAAATAAAAAACAGAACAATTCTGAATGAGCTTTTTAGCCATTTTAAGTGTAACAACTCGATGGCCTCAACTTTCACCCATTAGATTTTTCTTCTACGGCGCTTGTCCACCTCGCAAAAACTCGACCACTCGACCTTATTCGCATATTCCAGCGCAGCGGTTCATCTCCGAACTCTCTTTTTCGCTTGCGATTTTTCTGATGTAAGCAGAAGCTCCATTTTTCCTCACCAAACTTGTTGGGAGAGTAAATGTCAGCTTTGAAATAGTGCAAGTGCAGCTCGGGTGGCGGCGACGAGTGGGGGGTGGGGGGAAAAAAAATTCGGATCAATAAAAAGGTGAACTTTGTTGACTACTAAATTTCAAAGATGGCTGTGGGCTGCGCGTGCCGGCACAGATAAAGCCGATAAAAGACGATTTAAATGCGTCGTAAAAGTCAGAAGTTTGCAGACGGAATGCACAAGTTTTCGTCGCGGCCCGCTGCACTTCGAATCACATCAAACTAAAATTGCTCCCGGAGGAAATCATGGAAAGAGAAATCATCGGAAAAAGTGTCGCCATCAGTTGACAAAAAAAAAGTTGACACGCACAGAAAACAGAAACAATCAAATCATCGTATGGCAAAAGGCAAAAGCTTTATGCGGCACATTATCAGCAATATAATCACGATTAGCCTTGTTACTATTAGCATTATCCAATTTGGAATTATTCAAATGATTTTTCGTGTAAATATTTTATACATTTATATTTTATGTATTTTTTAATTGTTTGTATGTATATATTTAAGTTGGTTATTTTTGAGGTACCGGGTTCAAATTTTGTGTGGAGTTTGCATGTTCTCCCCGGGCCTGCGTGGGTTTTCTCCGGGTGCTCGGTTTCCTCCCATTCATGCATGGCTGATATTAAATTAGGTAGTGTGAGCTTTTTAACATATTCCCCCGCCTACTGCCCGAAGACAGCTATTAGGAGTACAGTAGTGTTACTAATAATAACTCATGTTAAATAATAATATTCAAAGTTGTTGTGTCATGCATTTTTAATTTGATATATTTTAATTGGTACTATTTAATGTTATTTGAATATATTATTCTTTATTTTATGATTATTTTTCCACTTATTTTGTACCTTCTCTCATCTGCTCCTTCTCGTTGCACAAACAAAACAAAAAAAAACAGAGCCAAGGAATAACAACGACCCAAAAAGTTTATACAGTCAAACCTCGGTTTGCGAACGTCTCAGTTCTCGTCCAATTCGTTTTTCGACCAAAAATTTCGAGTGTTTTTATGCCTCGGATGACGAACAAATTTCGGTTCTCGAACAAACACTTGAATGCACCATTTGACTCCTCTCACCTTCCTTACACGAGGAAGTGATGCTTCCTCGTGTTGCTTTCCATTGTGAGCAGACGTGTTCAGTCAACATTTTTATTTTAAAAAGAGCGTGGTTTCGGTTTTCGAACAAACTGAGCGCACTTGAATGCACCATTTGACTCCTCTCACCTTCCTTACACGAGGAAGTGACGCTTCCTCGTGTTGCTTTCCATTGTGAGCAGACGTGTTCAGTCAACATTTTTATTTTAAAAAGAGCGTGGTTTCGGTTTTCGAACAATTTCGGTTTTCGAACAGCCTTCTGGAACGGTTTATGGACGAAAACCGAGGTTTGACTGTACTTGAAGCTGACTGAACTGAGTTCTCGCGTCCTCCCGTCTGCCATCCCAAAATCGGGTGACAACTTCTCTCAGTGTCATCAAGCGTCTTTTCATGTTGCCATTTTTGTGTCCGCAGACTGCCCTCCGTCTTGCGCCGTTTGTGCAGCAGCAGGTGGTCGTGTCAGGCGTGCCACCCGCAGCGCCCCCTGCTGAGCGCCGATGGCAATCAGTGCCTGGCGACCTGTCCCGCCGGCACCTACCAGGACAACCGTAAAAAGCAATGCAGACGTGAGTTCCACTTTGGATTTCCCCCGACTCGGCACTCGCCTCGCGTTTGTCCCGGTTTTGCTCACGCTTTCCTTTTGTTTGTTTAATCATGATGATGATTTTTATTTTATTTTTGGGGGTTCAGTCACGACTCCACAAAAAGTGAAGCAGTGCTTGGATGAGTCACGTCAACTTGCTGTGCCTTGTTTCCTTTGCATTGATTGCTTATTGATTCATCCGCCGGGGTTCCCGACGTCATTTATTGATCTTGACGCTTTTTTATTTTTTTTATTTGGAAAGTAGGACGTGAGGTACCGACAGCGGCAGGTTAGCAACGAGTTTCAAAAGGAAAGGCATAGCATGAGAGCACCCGGCGGCACCATAAAGTGCTTTGACGCAGGCTATCCAGCACCGTCACGTGCTTTTCAGCGAGGTTTCATGTGAATTATTTTTGATTTGGTGAACTTTAATTTGGAGTCCTTAATGCAGACTCATTGTATTCTGGCAAGCTTTAATGCGGACTCTTTCAATTCCAGTGAGCTTTAATGCAGATGCTTTGAATTCCTGATGAGTTTTATAGAAGAATCGTTGCAGTCCGGTGAGCTTCATTGCAGACTCTTTCAATTCCAGTGAGCTTTAATGTGGACCCTTTCATTTCCACTTCACTACAATGCAGAGCCTCTAAATTTCAGTCCGCTTTAATGCAGACACTTTAGGTTCGCCAAGCTTCTATGCGAGCTACAGTGACACTCCTCTACAACGAAATCTACATGGGTGAAAACACCCCCTCGTGTGAAAAAATCTTCATGCATAAACACCATTCCCACTTTCCTGTTTCAAATTTGCTACAGTGAAAAAAAAACCCTATTATGAAAAATGTCTTGCTGCAAACATGATTTCGTAGTAGAGGAGTTTCACTGTATTTTCATTTCAAAGTTTTAACGTGAATGAAAATTTACGCCCTTCTATTTGAGCTGTGAAAACAACAAAATCTACATCAAAAAATCTTCATGCATTAAACACCATTCCCACTTTCCTGTTTCAAATTTGCTACAGTGAAAAAAATACCCCTGTTGTGAAAAATGTCTTGCTGCAAACATGATTTCGTAGTAGAGGAGTTTCACTGTATTTTCATTTCAAAGTTTTAACGTGAATTTCAATGAGCTTTAATGCAGACACTTTAAGTTCGCCAAGCTTCTATGCGAGCTACAGTTTTAATGTGAATTAGTGTGAAAAAATCAATAAACACCATTCCCACTTTCCTGTTTCAAATTTGCTACAGTGAAAAAAACCCCCTGTTGTGAAAAATGTCTTGCTGCAAACATGATTTCGTAGTAGAGGAGTTTCACTGTATTTTCATTTCAAAGTTTTAATGTGAATTTCAATGAGCTTTAATGCAGACATTTTTGGAGTTCCTTGAGATTCAACGTAGACTCTTGGCAGTTTCAGTTATCTCAAACCCGAATCCCTTCTGTTTCAATGAGCTTCAAAGCGGAGGGATTCGATTTCAGTGAACTTAAATGTGGAATCTTTTCCATTTCTTTGAACTTAAAACCTGGAGTCTTTCAATTTCACTGAGCTTTAATACAGACTGCCTCGATTCAAATGAACATTCTATCGTTTTCAGCAAGCATTTTCAGCAAGATATCGAATTGCAGCTCTGATTGTCCATTTTTTTGCAGCGAGATTTACCCGCTATCACAGTCTTACCCACGAAGCTTGTGACGGCATGAAAGCGTGCGCGGTGGCGGCAATTATCCACTTGGATTGTGCGTGAAAGGCACAGGCCAAGAAGTAAGCGTGTTTAATAATGCAGTCCAATCTAATGTTGGATGACTTAGCCGCATTAAATATTACGGCTCGAATTCCCGCACTAAACTTCGGGGGAACGTAACAATAAAATTGCAGCGCCGCATGATGGATCGGCTTTATAACCTTGACAGAAGGAGGCGGCAAGAGAGGCGAGAGACTCGTTTGCTCCCGTGCCGTCCGCGCCGCCGTTAATCAGGCAATCTGCCCCGGAGGTCCGCTCGTACCATCCAGCCAGGAGCGATAAGTAAAAGCCGGCTGAGGAGGAGGAGGAGGAGGAGGAGGAGGAGGACAAGCCCCCGCGGGCGCGCTAATATGCGAACGTGCTCCGAACGGCTTTGGCTGGAAGACAAGACGGGCAGGCGACGCCGGGGTTGTATTTCGCAGCGTGTTGAGCATCGTGGAGACGACCCCGCGTCCGCGACGAGAAGACGCCCGCCCGCCCGTACGGCTTGATGTAGAAAAGCCTCACGTTGCCGCGGCACCACGTCGTGCATTTGTGCTGCCGATGCTGCGGCGTAATTCCTCCCCCCCCCCCGCTCATGCATTACTCGAGCCGCCCTTTAATGCGAATCATATTGCGCAAAGAGCAAATGACCGCTCTGGCGAGCGCTCTCGCGAGCCCTCCGTTCAGCCGTCGAAGGTCCAACGCCATCTGGTTGGATTTGGACTCTCTCAAATGGTGAGATTTAGTGTGGACCTTTTCAATGCCACTGAGCTTTCCCTTTCATCTCGGTGAGCTGCAATGCGGACTCCTTCACTTTGTCAACTTTAATGGGGGGCGCTTTCCATTTCAGTGAGCTTCAATGCCAACTATTTTGAAGTTGGCGAACACGAATGCACTCTCTTCGTTTCAGTGATCTTTGTGAGCTTCGGTGTGAACTATTTCCATTTCAGTGAGCTTTAATATGGGCTCTTAATTTCAGTGGGCTAAAACAACCAACTCTTGTTTTTAATGAACTCTCAAGTTTGTGAACTTTGATATGAACGCTTTCAATCTGGGCAAAATTGAGCGTGTACTTTTTCAAGTTTCATACAGTGAAAGTCCTCTACAACGAAATCATGTTTGCAGCAAGACATTTTTCACAACAGGGTTTTCACTGTAGCAAATTTGAAACAGGAAAGTGGGAATGGTGCTAATGCATGAAGATTTTTTCACACCAGGGGGGTATTTTCACCCATGTAGATTTCGTTGTAGAGGAGTTTCACCGTATTAGCTTTACATCCTTGAGCACTTTTTTCAGTTTTAGTGGCCTTTCATGCAGACTCCAATTTCAATGAGTTTTAATTCGGGTTGCTACAATTTGAGTGATCATTACCGTGTCCTCCTTCATATCTGAGAAAGCTTTTATGCACTCACCCTCCATTTGAGTCTCAAAACTTTGTGAGCTTTAATGTGAACCGTTTCAAACTCTGAAGAGCTTCAATGCAAGCTCTTTCAATTTTAGTGAGCTTCGATGCGGAGCGTTTCGATTTCAGAGAGTGTTATCATCTTGTCCTGTCTTGTGGTGCATGTGAGAGGATGCGCCTGGAAAGGTTCCCAGCAGACGGTAGCTTATCTTGGCAGAAGGGGCAGGACCACCCAGAAAAAAAGACTTTCTCGTACAGAGGACCCCCCATGGCGTGGTTATGTCGCTGGCTCACACTTTACGGCTGCGGCATGTAAACAATGTTGGCATGTTAATAACACCGAGGAGGCGTCGCCTTGGAGACGCTTTTGTTCTTAGGACAAGGAACATTATTCATATCCCACTCTGGAGTTTACCCGGCAACAGCATTTAGGAGCCTGCAAACGAAAGACTGCGCAAAATCTCCAGGAAAATAATCGGCACATAAAATTTGGCAGGCATATCTATCATGAGATTTGGTTGACATGTCCTTTTTGTGGAGACTCACCAAAAAGTCTTAAGAAGCCTGGTCTGAAGAGTGAGGAGGGGGAAGTCTCCCATATTGGTGTGAGGCCGCCCTTTGAAGACGACGATCGCCTCTTCGAGGGTTTTTGAAAAACCTGAGCCTATGGTTTATTTCACTGCGCAACATAAAATTTGGTCGATCAAAAATAGAAAAAGCTTGACGCAGACACGAGTTAATCATTTCTGGCTGATTTGCAGTGGTCCGACAAAGACAAATGAACTTTTGTTTTGAAAGCCCCTGAAATCTGTCTCACTTAACATGAAATTTAGCAGCCATGTTTATCACGAGTTGATCCACCAAAAAGTCTCAAGAAGTCATGCCTGAAAAGATACAGAAAGTCTGACATTTGACTTTGAAGCTACCATTTTAGGCTAATTTACTCCGAGGCATCTTTTAAAGACAAACCTACTGGAGAGTTTTCTGGAAATCCAGCGTCCAAAATCCATTTCACTCAGCAGCATGAAACTTGATCAGGATTTTTATCCTGAATAAACCCACAAAAAAAAAGTCTCAAAAGATTTCTAGCCTGAAATGACAAGGGAGGTTTGCCTTATCAGCTTCAAACAGTCCTTTGACTCTTTCCAAAGGTCCCCCAAAGACAAACTACTCATGCGATCGACTGTTGGATGAAATTAAATTACAAATAATGAGATTTTTCCTTATTGCGTGTGAATGGAGCGCGGCGGTTCAATGACGCCAATGATTTGCCTCACCTCCTGACCTGGTTATGGAGCTATAATTACCCTGGTGGTAACGCATGTAGCAAGCACAGGTGAAACGGAAGCAAAGTGAAGATGACATACATTTAAAAGTCAAATAAGTGGGGATGTATAAAACCCATCCAGACGCGCAAGCCTGCAAGTAGAACTCCCAGAGACGAGACAAAAGTAGCACATAAAACCTCCAAAGGAAGAGGAAACTCTTTGATATATTTTTGTTGTTGTTGTTGTGGTTTTGATGAAGTGATGATTTGAATGTTTTGACTTTTATGTCGGGATTCCGTAAATGAGAGCGGGGACTACTTTGCTATTTTTCATCGTGATAGTTGACAGGTCACTGGAGGCCTGGTTTGCCCTGATTTTACTCAACAACAGGAAACCACCTATGTACCGTGGTTGCATGTTGTGGAAAAATGGATTTGTTCCGATGAAGACAAAATAACAGAAGCTGGAGAACTCTAGGTTTATTCTACAGAATTCTCCATTAGCCTCGTCGGTACCGTTTCCTATTCGATGTTTACCGTTCCTGTAGCCCTTCTGTGAGGGCAGGTCAAAAAAAGCCCAAGAAAAAGCAAAGCACAACTGGACATTTTAGTCATTGTATATTTTTTGCATCATTTAAAATGATCAGTTCTGTCAGGAAAAGGAAAATAGTCCCAGTTATTAATATTATTGTGGATGGATTCTGATTCTCTTTCCAAAGCTGCTTTGTCTGCGCTCGCTTTAATAGGCCAAATTCTGATCTTATTAGGAGAGATTCAGCTTTGGTGCTTTGTAGTAGTGGTAGTAGCGTGTGTGTGTGTGTGTTTGGGGGGGGGGGGCGTAATCTTGTGTCCTCACCTCATCCAGGATAATTTGGTTAGGGGGGGGGGCTTTGGGCCTACTCAGATTACACACGCTGATAACGTTTTGGATTCCAGCTGCACAGGAAAAATAAATTGCTTTCCGTGCAAAGGGGCAAAGTAAAGGACGCGTAATCCCCCTCGTGGGCCACAACCGACGTCGGGTGGGAGGGTGTGTACAAGACACACGGTCATAAATAATACATTGCAATGTTATATTAAAGCTCAAAGGCCCTCGTGTTCTCGGTTTTCATGCAATCATCGCATTTTGACACCATGCTTTGAACCCATGCCGGATGGCGGAGGCAAAAACGTTTCACAATATGGCGTCGGCCGACTATTGAGGAGACCTGCTATGAATTTTGACTCATTTGAGTGAAGTTCCAAGAAAAAGTTTATGTCCCCCCCTAAAAAAAACAACAAACCTGGAACGTGCCCAAAATGGCTGACTTTGAACCAAAATGGCTGACTTCCTCTTCGATTTTGGACATGGGTCCAGGCATTTTTTAGTGCATCTTGTTTCGTTAGACTGCCAAATTTCCTGACGATCGGCGAAACCTAATGCGGCAAGAGTCGAGAACATCATAAGAATGTGAGATGAGAAGAAAGGAAAGCTATGTAGGATGAAAACATCATGGTGGTATCATTACAATGGGACTATTTCTCATTCTCATTTCTTATACACGAGGCTTTCATCTTTTAAAGCCTTACTTTCGCGATACGAACGAAGTAAGAAATGTCCGACTAACTTTTTGAAGCAAAGGAGCTTGCGTCGTGTTTTTTGCGCATCAATCAAGTCTGGGTGTTTGTACCTCCAGGTTGTTCCGAGTCGTGCTCCGAGTGCGTGGGTGCGACGCCGCGAGAGTGCTCGTCATGTTCCGACCCAGCCGCCTTGCTCAAGGACGGCGAGTGTGTTCTCGACTGCGGCGAGGCTTTCTACAGTCAGGATGGCGTCTGTCACGGTAAGTACGGCTGCTACTTCCTGCTAATGGAAGCTAACGCGCCCGCTCTGTGTTGCCAATGGAAGCTAACGCGCCTGCTACTTTCTGCTAATGGAGGCTAACGCGCCCGCGACGTGTCGCTAATGGACGCTAACGCGCCCTCTACCTGTTGCTAATGGAAGCTAACGCACCCGCTACTTTTTGCTAGTGGAACCTAACGCGCCTGCTACTTTCTGCTAATGGAAGCTAACCCGCCCCTACGTGTCGCTAATGGAAGCCAATGCGTGTTATTACAAGAGCTTGACAGGGAAAGGATTGGATGTGGTCGTGTTAGTTAGTTAGTTGTTAGTTAGTCAGTCAGTCAAATCAAAAATCAAGGTAACTGGTTAGGTAGTTATTTGGTTGGTAATTTACAGTTGATAGTTATTGACCAAGTCAGTTAAAAAAAAAAGCCAGTCAGTCACTTGTGCATCCGAAGTTAATTAGTTGTTGATTTAGGCAATTGTTCAGTCCGTCAATTATTTAGCAAGTTAGTCTGTTGATAAGTTGGGTGTTTTGTAATGTTGATTACGCAAATACTTGACACATTTCTTTCAGGCAACATTTGATGTCTTGGTAAAACATTTAGCTTAGTTGATGGTGACTTCAGTGTAGCTGTCTGGAAATGTCTGATGCTTTGCATTAAGAACGTCTCGCACACTCTGTGAGTGTGTGTGTGTGTGTGTGTGTGTGTGTGTGTGTGTGTGTGTGTGTGCAAGCGTCCATCGCAAAGGTCAGAGTTATCAGTCACTTGAGCGGTCGCAGTGAAAATGTCACAGTCGGCTCCCTGCCGGAGGACTCTTGACTTCTTCTTGACTCGTCCTCCTCGGGGTCTCCGAGGCCGCGTCCATTTCAACTCTCGTCTCCTATTAAAACTTAAACTGCACATTTATTTTCTCACCTTTTGCTCCACGGCATAATTGACTTACATGAGATGAGAATCCCATTTTTAGGCTACAAGTGACCACGGTGAACAAAGTCACAGGTATGGTGAGTGAGCGTGTGAGTATGGAGTGTCCAATTTGCCAGAATGACCTTCAGTTCGAAAATACTGCTTCCATTTTTAGTTGCCTTCAATCTTAGGAGATTGAAGTTTGAGTCCAAATTGAGAAGGGCGGGAAATGTCCTCATGCGGATCAAAGACTTGCACACATCACGCGCTTCAACTTTCAACGCCTCTGATTTGGTGCTACCTGCGCCATGCAACACTTTTCCAATTAGCCTCAGCAAAAAATGAGCGACGGCTGCGCCGAAATTGCTGCCTTGCATCACGTGGAGGCGGACACCGGTCTTCGCATTTAACGGGAGTCTTTGATGTCTTTGATGACTTTGGCAGCCTGCCACCCGTCTTGCGCCTCCTGCTTCCCCGACAAGCCCGACTGCGTGAGCTGTCCGCCGAGCGGCATGTTGCATCATGGGAAATGCCTGCCGGCCTGCCCCGCTCAGTACTATGGCGATCACAGCAGCAGGTGCAGAGGTAACGTATTTTGTTTCTTAAACGCCCCTGCTTATTTTCAGCAAGACAACATTCAGCACATGTTAAGTAGTGAAAGTGTACTAGGCTGGCCTGCCTGCAGTCCAGACCTGTCTCCCATTGAAAATGTCTCAGTTCATGATTACAGTAATCCCTCGTTTATCGCGGTTAATGGGGACCCAAAACCACCCGCGACAAACGAAAATACACGAAGTAGCCACCAATTAACATATATATTAAAAAAAAATATATATATATGTATATATATATATATTTTTTTTTTTCACGAGACGCTGCGAAAGTCAGCAGAACAACAGCGAGTCACATAGAGAAACATATACAGTACTGTACTCCATGTATATGAAAAAATATATATATATATATTTTTTTTTAATGAATATGTTTGAAAAAATCCGCGCTGCACTGATAAACGAACCGCGAAATAGCGAGGGATCACCGTATTTTTCTTAAAAACACCTCACATTAAATATCATGTCTTTGGGGTGTATTCAGGCTAAATATGGTTTAACATGATTTGCAAATCATTGTATTCCGTTTTTTATTTGTTTAACACTACTTCCCTGCTTCACTGGAATTGGGTTTGTCTATCGATCTATCAATCTATCTATCAATCGATGGATTAATCCATCAATCGATCCATACAACGATCTCTATCTGTCTCTATCTCTTTCTTTCTTTCTTTCTTCCAAAAACATATTCTTGGTGTGCCCTCCAGGCTGCCACAGCTCGTGTGCATCATGCTGGGGTCCGTCGGCGTCTCAGTGCACGTCGTGCGCACAGGACCTCCTCCTCCACCAGGGGCAGTGCGTGGAGGCGTGTGGCGAGGGCCTGTACCCTCACGCCCACACCTGCCACAGTAAGCGCGTCCAGTCAACATCCATCCATCCATTTCCGGGACGTCGGCTGATGTAACTTGCTACATTTTGCGTGGGTGCGTGCAGACTGTCACCCGTCGTGCCGCTGGTGCGTGGGCCCTCTGGCCTCGGACTGCCTGCGCTGCCTCAAAGCCGCCGAGGTGCTCGCCCCGCAGTCACGTGACCTTCAACCTCCGCGCGGGGTCTGCGCAGCGGCCTGCCCCGCCGACACCTACGCCGACCACCGGCGCACTTGCACGGGTAACGTACAAACACGCCTCATCAAATCATCGGATGCTTCGCCGAAATATGCTCAAGCAATATCCTCGCGCTGAGGTGTTTTACCCCCGGTCGCTCTCGTCATTCATGTCATGCGGTAAAATGGTCCAAATGAAGTCTGCCGGGCAGCAATGTTGTCGTGTACGATCGCGCGATATGCCAACACCGCTTTGCTGATAGAAACGTCCATCCCTCTCGCTCACGGCGTCACCGTGCTTGTGTGCGTTTGAAAATGGGGTTCTGTGAAATTGTTCTTTGTAATGGCCTCATTTTTAAGGTACTTTTAGTGCACGCGCGCACATGCACACATACACACACTCACAGACACACACACACACACACAGCTCCTTCCCGACAGCCTTTTTTTCTCCCAATACATTCAGCAGGACGACAACAAAGAGGGGGAAAAAAGTCTTGTTTGTCCACCAAGTGACGGTGTGAAATTGTATCCACTTAGCAGCCGTCTCCGCCTTTTGAGGGTCATCCCGCGTTCAGCAATACGCTTTTTGGCAGCCGATGTTTTTTTACTTTGTTTATATATATATATATATATATATATATATAAATCAATGAAGCATTATTTCTACAATCCACTTATTTTGAAGTATCATTTATTTACATCGCATTGTGTCGTGAATTGATCGTACTTGAGGATCACAAATCGGACATTGACGCTGCGCAGAAAGTGAAGGAAACCATTTTTTGCTCTCAAGCTGACTTACCTTGACTCACCAGTCTTGTGAAGAGAAATTCTATTTTAGCTTGGAAATTTATTTGTGTCTTTGCGCGACTTGATCTTAACTATTTGCTATTATCCTCTAAAAAACAGATTGTTATTCTTCCATACAAATGTCTGTATTGGTCAGGTACGAATAGTTGCGCTGTGTGGGTGTTTTTTGGGGGGGTTTAGTTTTTTTTTGGTGGCAGCTTTCTTTCTGGCAGTGATTGCCGCCAGAATGATTGCAAATCAATGGTCAGCATTTGGCTTTGTTTGCCTTCATTCGTTTCGGTGACCTCGTGGGACAAAAGTGGTGCCGGCGTGGCCTCAAATTCAATTCTTGTTGTTGATTCTTGGAAAAGAGCAGAAAAGTCCTCCAAATGTGATCGAGGGAGGCCAAACTGCCCAAGTGTCTTCGGCCTTTGCAAAGTAAACCTCGTGTTGGCTCCTTGAAAACTCTGAATTGCTTTGGATGTTCCGAAAAATGCTCAACTGAAGACTAAATTGTCTTTGATGTTTATTATTAATTGTGTTTGATTTATAGAATTGCCTTTATTGCTGTACAACTGTGTGTACGTGTGTGTGTGTACGCATGTGTGTGTGTACGTGTGTGCCTGCGTGTGTACGCGCCTTCTCCTCCTCCACTGCCCCGAAGCGATGTACGGAGATGGCGCTTGAACAAGCACACCAGACTGTCAGACTCCCAACATTTACACTTGCGCACACGCACGAGTTGCAGATGACAAGTTCCCAGAGAACGGAAATTCCAGGCTACACGTCCCACTCGTCTCCTGTCAGAGACAAAGACATCCACGTGTGTCATAATTATTGTTTCCGCTTGCCGCCCTCCCGCCTCCACACTCCTTGATCGTCGAAACCGTCTTTGGTGTTGACAAAACGTACGACAGGTGGTTCGCCAACGATTTAAAAATGATCTTTGATATTTGCAAAAATCGTTTGAAAAAATGTGTTTCTTTGATGTTGACAAAACTGATTTTGGTGTTAGTTTGACTGAATTCTGAATTGTAGTTGATGTGACAAGAATCAATGAAAGATAAAATTGTCTTTGATGTTTTCTTTGAAGGCTAAATTGTCCTTGATGATAATGAAAAAAAAAAAAAAGATTTCTTGGACGATAGACTTATATTTGATATATGCAAGTTTCATTGCATTCTAACGTGTCTTTGATTCATTCGTCTTTGTTTTTTCGGAAAAGGTGCTCATTAGATCCACTGAAAACTGAATTGTCTTTGATATTTACAAAACAGTGGTTTCAGTGACTAACATTTGATTTTTACAAATGTGTGTTTGGTGATCTCCAAATTGCCTTTGATGATGACGTCTATCTGTTCCTATGAAGACTAAAATGTCTTTTTTTTTTTTTTTACAGAAATCATTGAATGGAAATTTATCTTTGACTTTGACAAAAAATGTCAGTCTAAGACTCAATTGTCTAATATTGACCAAAAAATCTCAGCTTGGCTGCGAAATTGTCTCTGAGATTTACAAAAGAAGACTTACTTGTCTTTGAGCTTTCCGGAAAAAAAAAAAAAACTACTTTGCAAGCACGTGTGTATAAACGCGCGAGTGCGAGTTTGCTCTCTGGCATCAAAAGTATAAATCAGGGCCGCCCGCCTCGAGACTGAACTCCATGCATCATTGCAATCGTTGCTGCAAAATCAGCCTCATCGACTGGCAAAAATTGTCCCGAATCAGCGAGAAAGTGAGTAATGAGGCTGATTCCGTGCAAGAGGGCCCGCTTGATAATGCGTCAAGCCGGCGAACGCTCGTATTAATCAATACGCGCTCCGACTTTATGTATCACACTTAAGCGGGAGATGAAAGCGCACTGAGGAATCTCAAAAAGCTGGAAACCGTACCGCAGTCCCAAGAAAAATCATTTACTTGAACTTTCAGTCAGCTTTCTTTCCCAGAATTGAGTCGGCGCTTGGGTTATTTATACCGAGCGCATTGGGTTGACAACTCAATGCTACGCTGTACAGGAAAACACATTGGGTTGAGCAGCTACTTGTCTTTGGGGAAAAAAAATAAATAAAACAACCAAAATGCTACGAGCAGCGTGTAAATGTGGACATGCACTTTCTTGAGGTGTCTTTGATGTTTACAGAAATGCACAGTAAGTTAATAATGGACAACAAAGGCTTCATTGAAGACTCCTTCATCTGTGATTTGGTGTATTGGTTGTCCTCGTTCGCAAAACAGAATCCAGGATCACGGAAAACAAAATTGTCGGATGTTTACAAAAATGCCCGTTGTGTTAATTGAAGGCTTGAAACTGTCTTTGCTGTTTAAAAAAAAAAAAAAAATGTTCGTGTTTATGGAAGACTAAATTGTCTTTAATACGTACAAAAATGCATGCCGCGTTCATTGAACATTTGAAATTGCCTTTTACAAAATGGACACAAGGTTCATTGACGAGTCTGAAATTGTCTTTGAAGTTTGACTCAAACGCTTTTGGTTTGTTCAAAAGATGTTCTTTTCTGTCTTTGATGTTACAGCCAGGTGAATTTGATTAGTCTTGGTTTACAAAGTGGGCATTAGCGTCACCAATGATGTACTTAGTGCTCTTTGACATTTCCAAGAGGTACATCAAAATGTACTTGGAAAAAGTCTTTGAGGTCAGATGTCGTGGAAGTACTTGCCTTTGATATTGACAAAATGTGCATGAACTGGCGACTCAAAATTATCTGTGACGTTTACACAGAAATGGATTTTAGGTTTGTTCAAAACGTTCAAAACCGTCTTGATGTCCAAGTTGCCTTTGATGTTTCACAAACAGCTAATCGGGATCATTGACTTTGATATTTATGAAAACTCATCGTAGAACTTGGCCGAAACATTTTTTTCTTCTTCTTGCAGAATGTCACGCGTCCTGCTGGCACTGCGCAGGACCGTCTGCGGACAACTGCACGTCGTGTCCGTCGGCGTCCAGCCTACACGAGGGACAATGCGTGCCCGCATGTTCCCGCAAGGATTCTTCGTACAGGACGGCCAGTGTCAAGGTATTTACCGTTTCCCACTGACGCAAATCGGATTAGGGTTAATTGTTGATGTGCAGCAATGGTGTTGATATAGAATTAGGGCTTCGAATGTTGTGGTAAATTCTGGGTTGAGGATTTTAAGACCCAGATTTGCAGTTTAATCTTGGGTTAGGGTTTCAAACAAGGGTTAAGGTTTACGAATAGGGTTTCAAGCCTGCGTTAGGGTTTCAAATTATGGTTTGATGTCAGGGTCAGGCTTTTAATATGGGTTTCAAATTAGAGTTTGAAGTCAAATTTGTGATCATCAAACAACGGTTAGGGTTTCAAGATTGTTTTAAATTACGGTTTCAAGGCTGTGTTTGGGTTACAGATTAGGATTTCAAGGCAGTTCAAGGTTTTAGGTTTCGGTTTAAAGCTTGTTTTAGGATTGCAGCAAGAGCTTCTGTTTGGAATTTGTGGTTTGAAGCCTTGAATCGGTTTGAAATTGTTTTTTCAACACAAGTTTAGGCTTTCAAATTCAACATTGAAATTATGGTTTCAAGGCAGGGTGGGGTCTTCAGATGAGGATCTGAAACAAGGTTAAGGGTTCCAAATGTGGATTTTGAGGCAGGTTTGTGATGTCAAACAAAAGTTGGGTTTCAATTTAAGGTCTGAAACCCCGATTATGGTTTGGAACTCGGGTTTCAAGACCATGTTAGGGATACAAATTAAGGTTTCAACATTGGGCGACAGTTTCAATTTCAAGATTTTAAGATGAGGTTTTTATTGAGGTTGCCAAAGTATGATTTCAAACCTGGATTAGGGTTTCAGATGAGAGTTTCTCAGGTTTGTAGCTCAAGGTAAGGGTTGTCAATTAGGGTTAGAAACCAGGACGAACGTTGTAAATTAGGGTTTTAACACTGGGTTAGGCATTCAATCTTTGATGTCGAGCAAATGATAGGGTTGTAAATCCCTTTTTGATGTTTTCCTCCACCAGCCTGCCACCCGTCTTGCCAGACGTGTTCGGGCGCCTCCCAAGCCGACTGCACCTCGTGCCCCCCGCTGGCCGACCTGCAGGCGGGCCACTGCCGGACCGGCTGCCGGGAGGGCCGCTTCCTCCATGCCTCCACGGCCCAATGCATCGGTAAGCTTCATGTTTACCGCTAAATCCACTTACGCCTTGTTTTTTTGGGGGGGGTGTAATTCCCCTGTTGATGCCTAGATGGCAGCACACTATTTTGTTTTGATATTGGAAATATGAAAGAAAAAGAGTGATAATAGGAAATATTTCAAGATCAACCTCGTTTTTGCTGAAGATGATTGAATGTCAAATCCTCTTCAATCCAGCTTTTTACGCCTACAGAAATCGACGGTTTTAGGTTTGTTTTATAAAGTGAGTCTTTGGGCATGATTGTCGGTGTATATTGTGAGATGGTATGGTTGCTTGGTGGGGAAAAATGGGATTTGGTTACTGTAAACAAATGGAGGACTGGGTACATTGTTGGTGTTTGTACTATATTTTCTCAAGGCAACACTGTAGCAGAATAAAATGAGCTCTAAAGTGCTCCCTCTTACATGCTCCAGTTAAGAGGCAAGCGGCAGCATTTGGAGGCGTTAAAGAGAAATGCATAATCTGTGTACTTTTACCACCTCGGAAAATAATCATTTGTTAGATGAAATGAAAATCAGAATGTCGTGTTAGTTCTGCCTACGGCTACTGTTGTTGTTTACATCCTTGCTGAGTGTGGGAGGGGGGTGGGGTGGGGGTGGGGGGACATTTTACTGATCGGGACCGCTCGCTGAAGATGGAAAACAGTCTGAGGAGGATCAGGACGTGATGGAGGAGGTTGCGGAGGCGCAGCGCCAGCAATGCACAGACTTTTAATTACACTTTCTGATGACGCGCTGTTCTCGCTCGTTTAAGCGATGCGCCTGCGCAGATTTATGGACGCAGGCGCGGATCAGGAGATTGGGCCCAGGGTCAAGTGCAGCCAAAGTGGTAGTTAATAAAAGATGCCTTGTGGGGTCATAAAAGTACAGCAGTCATTATTTCACCACCGCCTCCACCTTCACACTCCAATGGCCCGTATACAAATGCACACACTCAATTGGTCTCTCATCACATTGACGACTTGTAGTTTATTTTACACGCAACACCCTTTGTCGTAATTATCCATGCGTGACCAATGTTTTTCCTTCCTCCCAACTTATGCTTGCTTGTCTGTCTGGCTAGCTAGCTAGTAGCCACATAGCTACATAGCTACATACATCTTGGTATGTATGTATGCTATTGAGCTAGCTACCTGTACGTAGCTACATAGCTAGCCCTCAAGTTTTGAACGGTTCTTTTTCAAATTTACACTTGGGGTTGCTAATTGCGTTTGAACCGAGCGTTTTGGTTTGAAATTTGAGTTTAAAGACAGGGTTGGAAGATTTCAAGACTGAGAGGATTTTAAACTAGGGTTAGAATTTCATATGAATGTTGCAAGACAAGGTTAGGTTTCAAATTAAGGTTTGAAACTTGGGTTATGGTTTCAAGACATGGTTGTGGTTTGAAACTAGGGTAGGGCTTCAATTAGGTGTTAAAATCAGGTTTAGGGTTTCAAATTAAGTTTCAAGATAGGCTAAAGGTTTCAAAGTAGGGTTTGAAACTTGGGTTCGAACTTCAAATTAGGGTATGAAGACAGGATTAAGGATTTAAATTCAGGTTGAACGACAGGGTTACTATATGAACCAAAGGGTTACGGATTAAGGTTTCAAGATAGGGTTGGGGTTTCAAATTAGGTTTTGAAACTTGGGTTTAAAAAAGAAAAAGGGTCAAAAGGGACCGATCCCATCCTTGAGTCAGTTTGACCAGACTTTTTCTTTATTTTAATTTATTTTGTTATGTTTTATATTATTTTATTTTGCTCAACACAACAAAGATAAGGTTAGGGTTTCAGACAAGTTTGGGTTCAAAATTCTGGTTTGAAGGAAGGGGTTTGAAACTTTTTTTTTCAAAGATTTGGGTTTCAAGATCAGGTTCTGGTTTCAAATGAGTTTTTGAAGACAAGGTTATTTCGATTCGACTTAATGAGCCTTCTTGCTGCTGATTGACGGATGTGATTTGTTGACAGAGTGCAGCCCCGATTGCCAGCGGTGCACGGCCGACCTCCAGACAGGCGTAGGCAGCGTTTGCCTGTGGTGCAAAGAACCCAGCGCTGGTGCCTTGTTGCTAGGTGACCACTGCGTCCCTCGCTGTCCACGGGACCACTACGGCCGGCACGGAGCCTGCATACGTAAGGACTGGCAATGGCGCGTTATTGCAAATACAGGCTTTCCTTCTGAAAAAAAATCGGATCTATTTGTCAGAAGAAATGCGGTAAGATCCTCCTTCTTTTCCCAGAAAAATCGTTGGGCAAAAAGAAATCAGATTTTCTTCTCGGAAAATGCTACTTTTTCCGACCTCAGGAAAATGTGACGTAGGTGTTGGAGGAAAAAATCAGAATTCGAAAAAATATGACTTTGTTCTTGAAAAAACTTTCTTCCACCCCCCAAAATGGTGACTTCTGTGTCAATACAACGCAGTTGTCAGGAAAACAAGCTTCTTTGTTTCGTAAAAGATATTTAATTGTTAGTAACAATATTACTTTATTCTCGGAAAACTTTTTTTTTCCTCAAAATTCTGGCTCGAACCAATGCTTTCTTCTCACAAATTTTTTTTTTCCTCTCCCAAAACACGTGACCGTTTACTTTCTTCCTGTTGTAAGAATCTCGTTTTATTCCCCAGGATGTCACCAGTCATGCGAGGCGTGCAGTGGGGCGGGGCCTCTTGCCTGTACTTCCTGTCACGCCCACAGCATTCTGCTTGCTTCTGGGGAGTGCGCCCCCCAGTGCCCAATAGGTTACTACGACAACGGCCGTGGGGTCTGCGAAGGTCAGTCCAAACAACCAAACCAAACAAACCACTTTTCAGGCCACCATACTTTCTCTTTTGCGGATGTAGGATAGAAAAAATGAGCGCATTCAGATGCAGGAATTTCTGGCAAGTTGTAGCCCGTGTTCTACGTTTAACAACATATTTTCTATTCATCAAAATGTTCTGTCATGTGAGACTTCTGAGCTCACAACGGTGTTGTCGTTTTTTGCGTGTAGCAAGTGTGTCGTTGTCGTTGACAGCGTGCAAGCAGCAGTGCCTGACCTGCGAGGGGGCGGACGCCTGCACTTCCTGCCGCGACCCCGCCAAGGTGCTGCTGTTCGGCGAGTGCCAGTACGAAGGCTGCGCCCAGCAGTACTACCTCAACACCACCACACGCACCTGCACAGGTAACTTTGACGAGTGGCAAACTTTTCCAAAATTCCTGCGCCAATAGCCGAAATCGACGCTATACGTTCAGTCCGACAAATCACTTTTTAAAATTTGATTCTATTTTCAAATTACACAACAAATAAAATGGGCAAAAACATTGATTTGCACTTTTTACCAAACCGACATGAACCGAATTTTTATTGCGCAGAGTGCGACTGGAGCTGCAACGCCTGCCGAGGGCCCCTGCGCACCGACTGCCTGCAGTGCATGGAGGGCTACGTGCTGCGCGACGGCGTCTGCGCCCACGGGTGCCCGCCGGGATCCTACCGGGATGGAGACAGATGCCTCGGTCAGTTGGCAAGCGCACAAACCGCATCCCGTGTCCATCATCGGCCGTGCTTTGCCCGTCGTACGCAGGAAGCAAAGTAGCCACAGAAAGAAAAAAACAACAACTAAAGCCAAACGTTCATGCATGTTTTCAGTTGTTTTTGATTCAAATTTAAAGTTGATTTTCTCACTTTTGTGTATGTCAAATTCCCAGTTTTTGGAGTGCGGTTAATGCTGTTTAAAATCCAAATAAAAAGCAAGGCACCGGTAAACCATTAATCGTTTGCGGAGGTTTATGTATGATTTTGGTGTTTCCCATTTTGTTTTTGTTGGGGTCCAACTTTCAAATTTGATTGAATTATCTGACAAAATAGGACTTCGTTCTCATGTTTTTCTCTTAAAAAAATAAGTTTGTCTTATTGCAATTTTTTTTTTTAAAGACGTTTTTTGGTTTGGTTTTTTTCAATTCTCGTAAGTTTACAATTTCATTCTTGGAAATGACTTTTTCCCTCTCTATTTTGTTCACTTTTAAAAAGTAAAAATAAATTTCAAAAGCAACTCCTAAATTTTGTTGACATTTTTTGGAGGCGGGTCCACTTCAAAATTTTGTGAATACAAACAGCCAAAGTAAAAGCAAAATGCAAATGTATTTCTCCCAAATATGGATTTGGAGGAGAAAAAAACCCAACCTATGCGTTTGTTAAATTGTTGCTATATTTTTTTGTCTATGGACGTTTCAGTTTTCTTTTATTTCAACAAAAGTTTGCTGTCGCGACTTAGACTCAAAATTTCACATTTACAATGAGTGGCGTCAAGACAACAACAAGGCAAAACAGCAGAACAAATGTCAATGAATGATTTCAGTTCCATTTTTGGCAGTTTTTTGTAGATGTCACCCTTTTTTTTGGGGGGGGGGGGTCACATTCGGCTTGCTTGTTCTCCATTAAATGACACTTCCCTTTTTCAGGCTGCGATGACGCCTGTGTGGAGTGCAGCGGTCCCGGGCAGTGCCAGCAGTGCCAGCCCCCCTACGCTGCGCTGCGTGGTCAATGCGTGCTCCAGTGTGGCAGGAACTACTTCCTGGACGCTGACGCGCACTCCTGCCAACGTGAGAGCTTCCCTGCTCGTTTTTCCGACAAAGCCTATTTATCAAAAATTTGCCGTTTGGGTTTTCAGCCTGCTCCACCGACTGCGTGCTCTGCGACGGAGTCGGACGTTGCCGAGCTTGTGGACAACAGAGTTATCTCATGGAAGGATACTGCACCCCCGACTGTGGACAGGGTTACTACGCCCATCCAAAAAGTAGAACCTGCCATGGTAAGAACACTTTTTTTTTAATGCGGAGTTATTGCTTCTATATCGAATTCCCTGTGTCTTGGGCAGCATGGGTTCTTGAGATTTTTTTGTGGGTCTACTGCTTGATAAACGACCAGATTTCATGTGGCTAAGCTTTTGAGAGAGTACGTCTTTGAAGGACCAATGGAAAATGATCCTGTAATGGCCATTTCAAATCAAACTGACAATTTTGTCTTTTCGGCAAGGCTTCTTGAGACTTTTTTTGTGGGTCTACTCTTGATAGACATCCCTACCAGCGGAATGGGCTTCGCAGGCTGATTTTTCAGAAACTCTGGTCAGGGTTTGTCTTTGAATGGCCATTTCAAACCAAAATGGCGGACTCCCCGCAACTTTTACAGCATGGGCTCCTGAGACTTTCTTGTTGGTCTCCTCATGATGACAATGTCTACCAAATTTCATTTGGCCAAGGGGGGATGAATTTTTATAAACTCTCTCCGAGGAATTGTTTTTGTTAACGGGAGGCTTCTTGTATATTTTTGGATCTGCTTTTTTGTGGGTCTGCTCATGATAGACACGCCTACCAAATTTTATGTTGCTAAATGAAATGGGCATCGGGACCCGAATTTTCAAAACGCCAGGAGTAGTAGTTGTCTTTGACCCAAAATGGCAGACATTCTGTGAATTTTGGGGCTTGGCTTCTTGAGACTTTTTTGTCAATCTGCTCATGTCTACCAAAAAAATATACGTGGTGTTAGCCTTTGATTTGAAGAAAAAAAAAAGCACGCATGATACATTTGAGTCATTTAATGTCATGTAAAAGGAGAATATATCCATCCTCACTCCTCCTCCTCCGAAGAAAGAACGAAAAGATGTTTTAAAGCTGATGTGTTATTTAAAGGCCGCGGGCTGACAATTTTTCACTATTCCCTGAGCGGACAGTGAAAGATTGTACATTTCTCCCGCAGATATACATTGCATAACATGTCATAAATCATCGCACAAACGAAGCTCTCCGTGGTTTCCCTCAGCCTTAAAGGTACAACACTGCAACAAGAAAGATAAAAGCACTGGGAAAAAAAAAGACATCACTCTTGTCACTCATTGTGGTATTGATGCTACTATTATTTTATTTTCTGATATGTTCTGGCAGAACCCCCAAAAAAACATGTTGAGACTTTACAATAATCCCCTCACGGGAACTCGTGAGTTACTCATGATGCAGCGTATGCAAATTTAATCAAGACGCTGTCATAAATTACCCAGACGACCTCAACGCGTCACATGAAAGAATAAATCAAAAGGTTGACGGACAGGTTAGCACAGCCATGCGGCCTGTGCCGATGCGCGTCGCGTCAAATAATAAAGCATTGTCGTCACTGTCAGCAAGAAAGACAAATTGCACACCACCTCGCTCGTCAAATGTTAACGACGGCGAGTGCGTCGGCACTATTTAGCCGCCACCCACCCGAAACAATAAATAAAATACTCACTATAGAAATACTACACGCATGCAGAGCCATAGCATGAATTTCCCGCTATTGTCATCTAATAAAATCTAAATAAATGTAGGATCTAATAAATCAAGCGTGTAAATGATCTGAGAGAGTGCATACATTAAAGCGCATCACTTGATCGGAAGAATGAATGTGAAGACGGAGATTGCTACCTAGCTAATTCTGGCGCTAACCGACTGTTCCAATACTTTTTTTGACATTCATTTGACTGGGAATGAGGTTAAAATGTTATTTGAAGTCAACTATTATGTTATGTTTGGAGTCAAATTGGCCCGTTTAATGTTTAAAAAAAATAATCTAGAAGAAATATTAAAAAAAAAAAAAAAAAAAAGATCGGCAGGAATGCCCTTAAAAACAAAAAAGTCTCAAGAAGGCATGCGTAAAAAGTCATTTAGGGTCAAATCATCTATTTCTAGGTCCAGGGGTTCTTCAAAAACGAACTCTTTTGAGCGATTTTTTATTTTTTGGAAAATTCAACCCCATGAAACCATTTCACTTATATTTTTTTGTACGCATCTTTTTTTTTTTTTGTAGAAAAAAAAATCTCAAAAAGCATTGGCTGAGAAGACATTTTGAAGCAGCCATTTTAGGCTGATTTTCAAGTGGAACTCCAGCTAGAGTGTTGATTTTATGAATTTAATCGGCTTGTCTATCATGGTTAGACCCACCAAAAAAACATCTCAAGCAGCCATCCAAAGTGCAAGTCCAACAATCGGTTTTGAAGCTCCTACTTCAGGGTCATTTCCAGAGGTTGACCAAGAGAATTTTTATAAATCCATTTCCCGAAATTTCATTTATTCACATAAAATTTGGTGGGCATGTCTATCACAAGTAGACCTACCAAAAAGTCAAATGAAGCCAAGCCTAAAATGATCCATTTTAGGGCTTCTAGTATTTTACAAAGACAAATCGTCCTAGAGTTTTTAATTTTTTTCTTTAGCCCCCCCAAATCCTCTTTTACTTTTGGCCGGCATTTATATCATGGGTAGACCCACAAAAAAAGTCTCAAAGCCATGCTCAAAAAGTCCCAGGTATTTGCCTTTGAGCCTTCATTTTTGGGTCACCCTCTCAAGAAACACCTTCAAAAACAAAACCACTCCTCGAATTTTGCTCGCAGGTTTGAAACTCATGTATATCGACACGGGTTACAATAATGGCATCAATTTGAGAATAATTGACCAAATGAATGTTTAACATGCTGTGGACGTTGTCCCCCTTTCAGCAAACCGCAGCCCCCCCACGCTCCACATCAACGGTTCCCTCCAGGTTCCCCTCGGCGGTTCAGTCCCGCTGACACCGACTCTGGTGCAAGTGAAAGATGCCGACAGCCCGCTGGAGGCTCTCGTCGTCCAGCTCGTCCGGCGACCCGCCAACGGCCGCCTGCTCGTCTTCCGTGGCGGGCCGGAGGACGAGGAGGAGGCGGCGGGGGAACGCGAGCTGAGCGACCAGGACAGCTTCACGTGGGCCCAGTTGGGAAGCGGCCGAGTTCACTTTCAACACCACAAGGGCAAAGCGAGGTGAGGCCATTCCACCTTGTTTTTGGATGGCAAAGTTCCATCTTGAGAAAGCTCAGTGGGACGGACGGGAAGCTTCATGGACGCTATTTTCTTCCTCACTACGAGAGATGAATTCTTCATCACTGTGACTTGAGAGTTCATGTTTTTGTTTCTTCATTTGAACCAGTGATGAATTCTTCATCACTATGTCTGGGGAATTCCTCTTTTTCTTCCTCATTGGAACCAGTGAATTGGTTTTTTATTCTTCCTCGCTCAAATTGGCATTCTCGAGAACTGGAAAATAACAGTATTTTTTTTCCTCACCACAACTGGTGTTTTTGTGCATTTGTGTTCGTGTTCGCATACTTTTCCACTCACTAGAGCTTTCTTCGTTTTTTTTTTTCTTCCTCACTCAAACTGTTAAATGTTTCGCGCTTTGATTTAGTTTCATATTGCATAAAAATAACAGACCAGGTGGCTACGGGCTATTTTTTCTTTTTTTTTTTTTTTTATGAAAAAATATTAAATTGACCATATTTTTATTTTTATTTCATTTTTTCCCCCAAACTTATGAATGTTTGCATTTCCTTCTTTACTAAAAACGTTTAGCATCTTTTCTGATTGGTGACGGTGCTTTAAATTAGTTCATATTGCATAAAAACTGTTTTTTTTGTGCTTTTTTTTGCGTATGCTTTTCCTTCTCGCTCGAATTGGCCAAATCGTGTATTTTCTTCTTCGCTTGAGCCAACTAATTCATGTATTTTCGTTCATCCTCTGCAGGACTGGTGAATTCACTTTGCGAGTGGCCGACCCTCAGCTGGCGTCTCAAGCAGAAACAATTCAAGTTCAAGCACTCTCAATGCAGGTGAGCCACACGCCACGCTTGTGAAATATGAAAAATTGACATACAGTATGTCAAATAAAGGGTTAAGTGATTGCCCCAAAAAATAAAGATGTGCCCTTCCTTTGGCAGCAATGATTTGAACACCAGCTCAGTTATATGCGGCTTTCTGTTCAGCCCGTGTATTGCTGAGCGGGCATTAAATCCACCGTGAATCCCCCGCTGAATGGAGAAAAAGTCCTTAAAAAATGGCTAAATTGGTCCTCAAAAGTCATTAAAAGGTCCATAAATAAAAAGCAAGTGGAAGAGTGGGAACCCTGGGAAATGCAAATTTTCCCTCTCGTGTCGATACAAAATACAGCAAGAAAATGTAGCCTTTGCGACGGGATTCCCCATTGTGTCTTTTTGCCTCCGTTGGAATTTCTGAGTAAGTGTTGACCCTCACTGGAGGGCTGCGAGTGCTTCTTGCGCCTCACATCACAAGCAGTGACGCAACCTTCGCTCTCCACTGGAGGAAGGTTACCCAGATGTCTTTTTTCTTCGCCAACCGCCGCAACAAAAAGGCAAAGGCTGTGCGCTCGACCCTTTCGCTTAGCATGTAAATGCCGGCCGGCCAGTTCGAGGATGCGAATCGGCCCGTCTGATGTGGGGTCAACGTTTCACGGAACGTAACCAAGATGGATATGTTGAGAAAAATGGAAAAATCAAGCAGCACGCCTTCAACACAGAAACAAGCCTGAGAAAGAAGAAAGGCTTGATTGAAATCTCCGCCGGCAGCCATTTTAGCGAGTCCAGAATTAAAACGATCTCCCAATCTGATAACCTAGCAACACCCTCAAGTTCCACGAGCTGAGTAAGTGACGGAAATTTACCCTGCAAGGAGGGACTTTTGGAGAACAAAGCAACTACGATTTAAATTTCGTGCCAGGGGGGAGTAAGCTCATCGCCAGATCTTTTCAAAGCAGTTCTTTTTTTTTCAATGACGGTTCTTTCAGAGCATTTTGACCTGCAGAATATTGTGTTCCTTGGCAATATCGGCACCAAACCGAACAAAAGAAAACGTAGACTATAATTCGCCAAAAATAAAACAAATGTATTGTAGCCTTTGTTTCCATTCAGCAGTAGAACGTGGATCGGTGCCACCAAAAAAACGGGTGTCTGACCAAAAAGCAGAGAAAATTAGCTTTTGGGGAAAACAAACATGTTCTGCAAAACAGACTTTGCTGCTATTATTGTTTTGTCTTGACATCTCAAACTTTAAAACAGCTAAACCACGAGTGCGAAAAGGATTTTTTTGAAAAATAATATGGTTGCAAATTCTGCGCCGTGAGCGACCCTCCCCTGACTCACTGCATGAATTTTTTTTTATTTAATTTTTTTTTTTTTTTACATGGCATTTGCCCATTTAGTCCGCAAACAAAATAATCTTTTCTCACATTTGTTACATTTACTAGCTACCGTGACACATTTTGTACCAGAATCAGACAAAAAAACAACAAAAAGAGATGGTCAATAATTTATAAAATGACCACAGCCACATGCGGATAGATTTGTGAAAACTGTGAAATTGACCAAATTTTCCACAACATGGTTTCGACCTGATTTTCTCTTGGCATTTCCTGCCTTCACAATTGACGTGACAGGCCGAGATTCTCCGCCAAGTCTTTCTCTTCTACTCAAAAGCTGTGCTGAGCTCAACCCCAAACTGATGCAGCATTACTATCTGCAATCATTGTTGTGATTTCCAAGTCCGAATTTTGCTGACAAGTTGAGCCAGACCCTCTTTGACGCTTGTTGAAAACAAGACGTCCATGTTTAGTGGCAGTAAACGGTTGGATTCCACTTGAGGAATGTCGACGTCCACAGCACTTGGTGTGCAACTCTGGTCTTTTTGCGACAGTCGTTCACTGTGTCAGTGGGCACTCAGTGTGTCTTTATTTGGTGGAGTGCGTTGTCTTAACCGCACAGTGCCGAAAATGCAAGTGTAAATCAGTCCTTCTGCAGTGCATCGAAAGACCTCACAGCTTGCAAGCAAAGAAAAAAACAAACATCCCGGAAAGCCGGCAGCACGCACCGGAAGGATTTTGCACCCCCCATGAGGGCCGATGACGGCTCTTTCCCAAGCTTCAACCCCTCCTCTTCCCTCACTTACCTGCAGCTCTGCGAGACAAGGTCAAGCCTCCTGCATTGAGTGTTTGTTTGCCTCGGGAGGAGATTTACTTGTTTGCCTTTTTGTGAGTTGGCGTGTCTTTGCGTACACACACACACAAACGCACACACATTGACACACGCTTTGTTTTGCTGCAGTGGGAAGACAAGTCGGGATTTGGGTGGTCGCCCGGGGGGGTTGGGGGGGCTCGGTTGTCTGTCTGCTGGAGATAATTGCTCCAAAGTGAAGAAATTTGTCATCGGACCTTGACTGAGTTGCTGCTTTGTTTCGTGGCTCAGTCGCTGTTTGTCTGTGATCATCGCCCTCTTTGGCGCCAGCTTGTTCGCCTCTGCGTGAACTATTTTTGCTCAAGCTGTCATCACCGCCACCCGCTGGAGCTCAGCCAGGATTTAAGGAACTTTTACACCAAGGTGAAAAAGACTTGGAAACAGCAGGTGGAAGGCACTTGTAAATCAGCAGGAAAAGGCCAAGAATTAAAGGACCAGGAATCCAAGATGCTGCGAAAGACTTGGAAAAACGGTGACGAAACACCAGTAAAAAAAAAAAACAACCAAAATGCTAGAATCATAATATGAAGATATAATTTCATGTTTCTGTGGGTAGAAAGCGAAGCCTGGAGAGTGTCTGTCTCCAAAATGCACAGGTGCAGTGGTTGAGCGGGTCGATCGATAGCCAACAGCTTCTTCCTTGACAATCACACCATGATTTTGTGGTTCGGTTAAAAATATTAAATAAAATACGGTACAGTATGTTGTCTGTGGGGGCGTGTCAATAAAGTTTACCCAGTAGATAATCTCCCCCCCGGCGTCCGGTTTGTGACTTGCAGCCACCGAGGGTGTTGGTGTTATCGCCCCTATCGGTGGCGGGTCCCGGCGAGGCTGGGGCCATCACCAAGTCCACTCTTGTGGTGGACGATCCCGACAACCCGGCGGACGTCTTGCTGATGCTTCTGGAGGCCCCTCGCCACGGCCGTCTGACGCGTGGCCACGGCGACCAATCCGCTGAGCCGCTTCAAGCTGGAGGAGCTTTCTCGCGAGCGCGTGCAGTACGTCCACGACGGGTCGCGGGAGGCGCGGGACCACCTGGTGCTGCAGGTCAACGATGGACACAGCTACCAGAATGTTCTGCTTCAAGTGCGCATTAATCAGAAGGTAGGAAATCCGAATACCGGCTTCCAACCCTAAGTTGGAATTTGACACCCTAATGCTTTGTCATCGGTAAGCTTTTCTTGAAACCCGACCTGTGTCTTGAAACTTCTTAAAAACCAACTTCGTCCCGATTGGTTGAAAGTTGCTTCCTTCTCATTCGCTTCATGAACATTTCGTGTGACAACATGTCAGCGCAGGCCATATGCTAGGCTACATTCATGAGCCTACGACCAGAAGGTTCGATTTTATTTTATTTTTTTTCCAAATCTCACCATCTGGACCATATGCAGAGTTCTGTGGAAAAACCCTCAAAATGATTCTACGGCGTGTGTTGAAAACTTGAGTGTGACGCTTGTGTTTAAGGCGGATGACTCGCCTGAGCTGCACTCTGTCCCGGTAACGTGGGTGAAAGCGGGCAGCATGGTGAGACTTGGCCGCCGGCAACTGCAGGCGCACTACAAGGGGGTCGGCGCAAACGACATCGTTTACACCATCCTGGACTCTGACGAGCAACCCAAATACGGTAAGAAAGCATTTATCGGTCAAAAACACGTTACATTGAAAGTCTATCTAGCATCTAACAGGATGCTAATATGCTAAAGTCCAGGAGAGATTTATCGGCGATGAAAGGCTTCTGTTATGTTGCGGGTCAAATTGACCCAGGAACATTATTGCTTTTCGTCAAGATCGAACAAAACAGGATATACTATCAGTATGGGACATCAAAGGTTTAAGGCCATTTAAACTGACCTTTCATGTTACGGGTCACATTGACCCGGGAAAACAAGAACATAACAGGCTGGTTGAATGTGATGAGAAACTCTACGTTCTACAAACATGTGTGTGACGGAAGTATGCTACCTTTGAGGTACATGGAGGTAAAAGTCTTTGTTTTGCTGTGGGTCAAACCGACCCAGGGTCATTACGGCTGTTCCTGAGAATCCCAACCCGAAAGGAGGGTTAAATAATTTGTAAATGTGTAGATTAGATGGGATGTCGACATTAACCCTTCTGTTATTTTTATTTCTCAACCAAAAATGTTAATGGGTCAATGTGACCCGCTGCATCTTTCGTTATTTTGAAAAAAGAAAGAAACTATTTATCCTTAAATATCTATTGTGAAAAGAAAAAAAATACCTACTGCCCAAAGACGGTTGGGATTTGCTGCGGCACACCCGCGAACCTCGTGAGGATAATCGGCTCGGATATGGCTGCATGGATGCATGATGTCATTTTCATTTTAGACTTAAGGGCGGGTCAGTCTGACCCGCAGCATAATCGGATGATTAAATATGGAACACAAGTGGGTCCCCTTTCTCCATCCAGGTGAAGTAGTGCTGGCGTCCATGCCTGCCGACGGTCCGCCCGAAGGTTGGAACCCGACGCTGACGGACAACCGAGGCTTTACCGCCACCACCTCATTCACCCAGCAGGACGTGGACGACGGCACCGTGTGGTACCGACACTTCGGCAGTGGGTCGCCGGCCGACTCCTTCCGCTTCCAGGTCGGTGAAAATGTTGCCAGATTTTGCGTGTGTGTGTGTGTGTGTGTGTTTGTGTGTGGGTTAAATACAATGTGGTTAAAAAAGTATACTTCACAGTGAAGCGCTATTTTTCAAGACGGGGGGGGATACTTTCCAGACCTTTCTTGGTTCTATCGTGTGTCCACGTTACAAATGAGAAGTGAGTGTATTCCGATCGATCTCTTCCTTATCAACACGACAAAGCAGCCAAAAAAGCTTTGCAGCTCCATCTAATCAAGCGTCTGTCAACACTCGTTCTTGGCTCCGTCTATTGTCACAAATTGATTTTAATTATTTGCCAGCGCCATTCAAACGACTAATCTCGAGTGTATCTTCAACTTGACGCTGTCAAATTCCCGCAATCCTCGCCTGGGCTGGAAAAAGAAGGTGATTAAACAGTTGGAGTGATTTCAGAATGCACCGCAGGACTCAATAAGCAGTCCGTCCCTCCAAAGCAATCAATTCACAATTCAGCATTTGCAAAGATGATCATGCGCAGCGCTGTGGGCAAAAGTGTTATTAAGGTGTCTTAATTAGATGAATCCACCCACGAGTTTCCTTTTCGAAACCATTCCCCATAGTAGCTTGAACTGTGCTAGGTAGAATGAAAAGAGTCGTGGGCCAACGACAGAGCCCTGTGGGACCCCATGTTCACCTGGACACAGAGAAGAAAAAACACACACACACAATCAAAGGTGAATTCCTCCAGAGAGAATTTTGAAATTGCAGCCCCCCCCCCGGAGTCAGTTTTAGTTGGCAACATAAAGTTTATTTGTCATTACGAGATGCACAAAAAAAAAATCTGAAGAAGCCATGCCTGAAAAACAACAGGGGGCCACCCACTTGGGTTTGAAGGCGTCATAAAATCTGTTATTTTATTTAGCAACGTATGTTTTTTTTTTTTACCTCCTCAGGTATCCACAGAAGCCGCTGCTGTCAGGCAAAGTGAACCGCAGACGTTCAGCATCGGAGTCTTACCGCAAATCCCCGGATTCCCTCAGCTCGACCCGGACTGTGATCTTCAAGTCACGGTGAGGCCAAACATCACCAAATGTCATTCACGAGACTGTGCCCCTAAAGTTTGTCTCACTTACTGACTTGACATTTTGTAAGCGTGTCCTTCTATCATGAACAGACCCACAAAAAAAAACAAAAAAAAATGGCTCGAGTCCTGAAAGTCTGCTACCATTTTGGGGTCATGTTCCTTGTGGTTTTGTGCGATTGCTTGTAGGCTAAAACAGATGGCTTACTACCTCAAATTTGATCACCTTGTAACGCTTGTGCATGTGGAAACAGGCTCTCGAGGATCGTGTGACGGAGATAACGCCCTCAGCGCTTTCCTTCATGGACTCCGAGACCCCCAGTGATCGTCTCATCTACAACATCACCAAACCGCTACTGGCTGGACAAGGTCTCTCACAAACGCACTTTCGGACTATTTTCAGTCCATATCATCTCCTTTTTTTTTTTTTTTTCCCCCCTCTGGTCACCAGGCGCCATCGAACACCGCGACAGGCCGTACACGGCGGTCAGACATTTCACGCAGGCGGATGTGGACAACGGCAAGATTGTCTACAGGCCCCCCGCGGCCCCCTCGCATCTGCAAGAACTCTACCAGTACTCTTTCATCGGTAAGAACCATGCAACCATGCGTGATTTTGCAACTTGATGAAATTTTTACAAACGGCATCGGTACGATATAGTTCAGTTGTGTGGGGTGGAAAATATTTTGACAGTGTTAAAAGTGGAGACCCTGCAATTAAAAACCGAGCAACATTACTTTTGCAATTTTCTTTTTTTTTTTTTTTTTAATACAGCTCATGTATTTGATCATATTTCATTTTGTGGGTGTTAAATACCCTGATTAAATATTCACTTTCATCCCTGCAATTATTTTGTGCAAAATTTGCCATCACTTTTGAAAAAGCTCCCGATGAGGGTTAGTGGAAAAAGGTTTGCATATCGATTTGGTCTCACACTTAACGCATTTGAAAACAGATTTTATGCACAAATATAATGTTTGTTGTTGCAAAATTATGTATTTTAATTATTTTATTTTATGTAGCTGTGTGGAATAGAATTTTTAAAAAAAAATATGCTCAAGTGCAAAAATATTTACCTTTCATTAGCATGGATTTTTTGGGGTGAAAATTTTCTCTGTGAAATTTTACAATGTCACCAATTTAAAAATAAAAACTACCCATGAAGATATTTTAAAAAGTTATTTAATTAGCATGCTTGTGTTCAATGGCATTTATGAATCCAATCCATTCGTCATACATACAAGAAATCAAAATGAACATTTGACGTGTATTTCAACTTGAAGTTTTAAAACACTACAATTATTAATGTCGAATATTTTTACAACAATTTTAGAGAATTGTTGAGTTTCTGAACCAATGAGCGGTGATACCTGATGCCGTTTTTTTTGTCCACTTGAATATCGACTGTTGTCTGATTTCCCCGCAGGTCTGCCCGAGTCATTGAGCGTCTACTTCACAGGTAAATCAAAAAGAGCGCCACCTGCTGTCTGCCTTCAATCAACATTCATCTTCTCCTTCCTCTTTTCCGTTTCTTGTTTGACGACACTCCATAAAACAAAGTCAGATCCACATGGCCGCAGCTTGACCGAACGTTTTGCATCACATGCAAGGCAATTAATTTTTGGGCGCATGTGTGTGTGTGTTCTTGTGTGCGTGTCAAGTGTCCGATGGCGAGCACACGACTCCCGAGTTAGACTTTGCCATCCTGCTGCTTTCCAACCACCAGCAGCCGCCGATGTTCCAGGTTCTGGATCCACTCCTGGAAGTCGACATGGGTGGGCAGGCCGCCGTGGGTAAGGAACTGCACACACGACAGACACAAAAACAACATGAAACACCTAAGAAATGAATCACGAAAGCAAACTTTAAATTAAAAATTAAGGTGGCCAGCAGCTGGCGGTGAGCGACGCCGACACTTCCCCCGACGAGCTGGAGTTCGAGCTGGTGGAGGCTCCGGTCCACGGGGAGCTGCTGAAAAACCAGGCCGGCGCCCACGTCAGGATGACTAACGGTGAGACCTTGCGTCCCCGCGTGCAGACGTTCATCACTAAAACGTACCGTCCACTACCCACAAAAAGGTAGCTTGAGATAACGGACAATGAAGGAACTTTGTCGAAGTGAGTTGAGGAGCATCATTTCGACATAAGCAGCCTTTTCTCCCCTCGGTCAGGCGACATCTTCACCTTCGCCGACGTGACCCGCAACTCGCTGCTTTACCGCCACGCCGGCCTCTCCGGCCAGGACGATGACGCCTTCACAATCTCGGTCAGCGACGGCATCTCCATGGCGACCGTCACCGTGCAGGTAGCGGTGCTGCATGGCGGCGGAGGCGGAGGCGGAGGCGGGGCCAGCGGACACGGACCTCAGCGAGACCCTCACGCCGTACTTTCCATGGAGGTGGGCAAGATGAGCAGCACCGTCGTCAGACGTTCGCATCTGGCCTACACGGTGAGTCGGTCATGTGAATATCTATTATGAGACCCTCTCTCTTTCTCTCTGTCCGTGTGTGTGTGTGTGTGTGTGTGTGTGTGTGTGTGTGTGTGTGTGTGTGTGAGATATTATTTGCATCTCTCGCATAACTTTCCATTTGTTTGTGGTAGGATGAGTCATCGCCAGACGAGCAGATCCGCATCCAGCTGGTGTCGGTGCCGATGTACGGCATGCTGACCAGGACTCCGGACCAGCAAGGAGCGCAAGAACTGAGGGAATATTCCACTTTCTCCATGGACGACATCAACCGCGGAACCATCAGGTGGCCGCCAAGTCGCCAGCGAGAATTGTCTTTTATGATGTCATAAAAATGATTCACTCCAAATGGAATACGATTTCCTCCAACTGTGATGCGAGAAGATACGATTTTAATGTCTTGTTCAGATACATCACGTCGTTGGAGACGGGCAACCAGCCCATCACGGACGTCTTCCACTTTGTCGTCTACGACGGCGACAACAATCGCCTGGACAACCAGATGTGCACCATCACCGTCACCTCCATTGCCAGGCAGCCGCCTGCCGTCACCGTGCGCGGCGGAATCGAGGTTACCCATGCACATTATTTTAGCACCATTTGGGCTGTGTTCAAGCTAACGCAGGGAATGTTTGTTGTCTGGCGACTCGATTGTATGTATTTTAATGGTTGTTGCCGGTGTAGGTCCAGGAGGGCAGTCGTGTGCCACTGACAACCAATCACATCTTTGTATCCGACCCGGATACGCCGGGGAAGAACCTTCTGGTATGGCTGGTCAGCCCGCCCAAGTACGGATTCATTGAAAACACCATGCAAGGTAAGTACGCAACAACCCCCGCCTTGATCTCAGTCCACTTGTCGTGGTGTGACATCATTTACTCAATCGAACAGGATTCAGCAGAATTCCGTTCACATACAATATGATTCACTCAGATTCGGAATGTGGTCCGATTCCACAATACGATACGATAAACTCCAATTATGATGCAATCCGATACGATTGAAGTCACTCCAATTATGAGACGTTTTACTTTTATTCCGATATAAGAACCAATGCAATTACTGTGCGACGCGATGTGCCTCGCTACAATTACGATACGATAACATTTTACTCCATTTACGATACAGCTCACTCAAATTACGCTGATTTGCTCCATGATGTGATTTACTCGATTTACGACAGGGTTCTCTCCAATTATCGTTCGATCAAATGCCAGACAATATTTTGCGAATTGCTGCAGTTCCAATATGATATGATTTGTTTAAAACCCGATAAAATCCGACACGATGCGATACAATCACGATAGGATGTGATTTACTTCATTTACGATACCGTTCTCACAAATTACGATGATTTCTTTCAATTATACTGCGATCAAATACAATCCGACACACCACTTATGAATACGAGTCGAAAGGATTCACAAAAGTCACGATACGAACTTCAATCTTCCTCCTTCTCAGTTCTTGCTCCCGGCCGTCATCGGTCATGGCGACATTCAAGGCTGTGGCCTTCCTCAATTTTCCTGAATGCCGACGTCCCAAAAATAATATTGGAGAAAAATATGTGACATTTACTTTAAATGTGAAGCTGTCCATCACCGGGGAAAAGATTGCATTTCGGAAAATGGAATATATCAGTGGCAGGCTAGAAATGAAATTATTATCCACAAAATTGGAGAAACTGCACTTGAGGAAGGTCTCGCTGCATGGCAGCTTTGATGACTGGCCATGAAAAGCAAACCACAAGAGTTTTTGGGGGGGAAGCTTCAGCCCTTGAAGCCAGTTTGTCTTGTCACAAGGGGAAATTTGGTCCACCTGTCACAGGTAGGCCCACAAAAAAAGTCTCAAGAGGCCATGCCAGAAAAGACGCAAGAAGTCAACCGATTGTGTTTGACGGAGGCATTTTGGTATTGTCTGGTCATTTTCAGGAGTGAAATGTGGTAGGCCTGTCTATTCTGAGTAGACCCACAAAAAAGTCTCAATAAGCCCTGCCTGAAAAGACACAAGAAATCTGCAGTTTTGCTTTGAATTGACTATTTTAGGCTGAATTTGGTCGTTTTTCAGGGGTCGTTCAAAGGTTTTGAAAATTTAGCCCCGGAGATCCGTTTTACCTAGCATCAGGAAATTGAGTAAACATGCCTATCATGAGTAGACCCACAAAAAGCTCTCAAGAAGCCATTCCCAAAAAGGCACAGAAACTCTGCCAGTTTGCTTGGAAGTGACCACGTTATGGTCAATGTATGAATTTTTCGAGGTCCTTTGAATGCTTTGAAAATTCGGGCCCCGAAATCAATTTCACATCCCAACATGAAATTTGGTCGGTATGTTAATCACGACTAGACGCACCAAAAAGTCTCAATAAGACATGCCTTAAAACACACAAGAAATTGACCGTTTTGCTTTGAAGTGGTGACTTGAAGGGAGTATGTTTATTGTCAGGGACCGTTGAAAATTTGGGGAAATCCAGCCCCCAAAAGCCAGTTTCACTTAGCTAAAAGAAATTTATTAGACGTGTCTATCATGTGTGCCCTCCCAAATAAGTCTCATGAAGTCATGTGTGAGAAGACACACAAAGTTTGTCATTGAGCTCGAAAGCAGGCATTTTCAGGAGAATTTTTGTTGTCATTGCATTTTGCCTTGCCATTATTCCTGCTTTTTTTTGGTTGTTTTTAAATAAAGCCTGCAGAAGCCTCAGCACGCCCCCACCCTTGTTCGCTCCCCTTAACACCACAGTGGTCCTGATTGAGATTCCGCGCAGGTTCCTCTTCAGATAAGAGACTCCTTTCGCTCACCTTCTCAGAGTCACATCATGATGGAAGTGCAACGTGACGCTTTGCCAGTAAACGTCACCCCTGTGTCAAAACAAGACACCGCGACACCTCCTCACCGCGTCTGCTTTCTCGCCAAGCGATGCGTGAAAAGCCGCCATCATTCGGGCTGTCAGATGCCGTAACAGATTCCCGGCACCGGCGTATCTGATAAATGCAAACTGATTCAGTAGTCTGTTAGCGCTCACCTGAGCCGGTCCAAAGCATCACAGCCCCCCCGTCCCACTCAGTTCCTACACTGTCGACTGTTGGCAAAGGTAGAACAACGCACGTTCACGTCAGAGTTCGTGAGGGTTCGTTCAAGGTCGCAAAAGTTTTGAGAAACGTTCGCCAGACGTCGACCAACATTTTGAACAAAATTCCCGTGCGACAAGAAGAGTTCAGGCTTTGGGCTTTTAACAATCAACAGAGCTTGGAGGGTTTCTATTTTGTAGTTGCGTTTATGTATTTATTTTTGCCGTAGTATTGAGAAAGAACGGCGTAATAACACAAAAATGTGGAGTTTTGGATGCAATTCCCAAAGTGAAGAGATGTTTTGACAGAATTGGCTCCCCGTTCAACATGTCTTGACAAAATTCAAGACATTCAGACTTGAGAAAGACTTTCCAAGACAAAATCTTCTCCCCCCCCCCCCCCCCCAAAAAAAAAGAATCTGCTCGTGAAAATTGTGTCATCACAAAGAGGCGGAGCAGCACTTTAATCATTAGAATCCCTCAAGGGGAAATGAAACAATTAATGATCAGTATTGTCTGCAGAAATAGGGCCCCAAAATTATTATGAACCCCCATGCAGTAATTATCCCAAAATTGGACATTTCGGACGATTTTGGACTGTTGGACAAATGGACACCACAGCCAAAACAGTGAAAAATAACTCCACGAAGCTGAAATGTTTGCATAGGATGTATATCTATGTCTTGGCCAATTCCCACTGAACATTTTGAGGGGTTGAAAGTGAAAACAAATTAAAAGTGAAAAAAGTTGTTGCACATTGGAAGAGGGACATTTTTGGGACGTAATATTCTTTATGCAGCCGCTTAAAAATACTGCATGAGGGTTAAAAAAAATATATATATATATTTTTTTTAATGCACACCCCCTCGTGTATGTTTCACCCGCGCAGGCGGATCGGTGGGAGGTTCGCGAGCCGTCACGCCCGAAACGCCATTCTCCGTGGAGGACCTGCAGTCAGAGCACGTCTTCTACGTGCAGCGCGCAGGGCAGCCGGCGCGGCAGGACGCCTTCAGCTTCTACGTCAGCGACGGACACAGCCAGACGGAGGCCTTCAACGTCCACATCGACATCCAGGTGATGCGCTGATGATGCATTTTGATTGTTTGTGATGCATCCATTTTGAAAATATCGCCCCAAATAATGATCTCAACTTCAAAAAAAAATGTTGATGATGAGTGAACCTATGATCCAGTTTCAACAAAATGGTCCGTGTAAACATGGCGGACATGACAAGGCAAATTCGCCGCCCAAGCTTCATCTTCTACTCAAAAGCTGTGCTGATCTCAAATCCATCGCGATGCAATGCCGCCATCGACAGGATCTGCTCGTTACAAAGCCTAAATTTCGTCTCCAACCGTGCATCTCTGGACTATGTTCTGTTCCCCCGGCACCCCAAATGAACGTAGATGCTGGCCACTCATTGATTCGAGCCCTGACAAATGTTGAAATCTTGGCGCAGTTGCCTTCATTTGTCCATGTTGTCCAAGTGTGACCTTCCCTGGCTGTCGGCCCCCGGATGAATGAATTCCGTCCTCTCTTTCTCCCTGTCTTTCTCGTTCGCTCACTCGACAGGGCAAGCGGCAGAGTGAGCCGCTGGTGTCGGTCAGCAGCATCCACGTGGAGGAGAACTCCGGAGTGGTGGTCACCAACGCGTCCCTCAGCGTCCTGGACCAGGACACGCCGGAGAACGAGATTGTGTTCACCGTCGTCCGGAAGCCGTCCTACGGTCGGCATTGCAACACGCCGGGCGGGGGCCGATGCGATGGGGTTGTTTCGGTGTCAAATTTGGGGAAAATTCAGCCCCTGAAGCTCTTTTCACTTTGCAAAGTGGAAATTGGCTAGCCTATCAATCGTGAGTCTCATGCGATCAATGTCCAAAAAGACAGTCGGCAATTTTTTTTGTGTAAATGGCCACTTGAGGATCATTTTCCAGCGGTTGTTAGAGAGTTTTTTTGAAAATTCAGCCCCTGGAGCCTGTGTCACTTAGCAACATGAAATTTGGTATGCATGTCCATCATGACCCCCGACAAAAACAGTTCAAAAATCCATCTCCAAAAATACACACAAGTCTACCATTTGGTTCAAAGTAGCCATTTTAGGATCATTTTCTCGCAGTTGTTAAGACACTTTGAAAATTCAGCCTCCAGAGCCAGTTTTACTTTGCGGCAAGGAATTTGGTAGGCATATCTAACATGAGTACGGCCACAAAAAAATGTCTCAACAATCCATGCCGGAAAAGACACGGAAGTCTGATGCTTTGATTTAAAATAGGGGTCGACAACCCAAAATGTTGAAAGAGCCATATAGGACACAAAAAAAACCCAAAGAACAAATATGTCTGGAGCCACAAAAAAAATAAAAGCCTTCTAAAAAACTTACAATGAAGGAAACACATGCTTGTATGTATGTAGGAGACTGAACTGTCTCAGAATTGTTTGTCATTCATTCCTTTGTTGTGTGTTCACAAACGCCCCAATAGACATTTATTTTGTAATTTCCTCACTTGATTTTTTTTATTTTGGTGCATTATTTTCGCTTTTCTTAGTGTCAGTGAAGTGATCATTAATTTCCATTTTTCGGAGGCTGTCTTTGAACGCCTCTCGAGTCGAACGAGAAGAGAGAAGGCACGCAGTCGGACGCAGGCGCGTCTGTGTTTGTCGGTACAATTCAAAGCATAAATAAAGTGTACGTTTTTAAAAAACCAACACTACAGCTCTCCTTTTTCGGAGCTGCAACATGTATCGATATCTATTTGAGCTACATTAGCCTACTATCAAAATATTTTTCCATTTTCAAACATTTTTTATAAAGCTCCAGGGAGCCACTAGATGTCGCTAAAGAGACGCATTCGGCTCTCGAGCCGCGTGTTGCCGACCCCCGATTTAAAGAAACCATTTTCGGGTGATTTTCCGTGGTCCTCCCTGCTATTTTCCAAAACCAAATTTGACTCTGAGCCTTGGTGGAGGTCTGCGCACTACTACAGTGGGGCTCAGACTCTTATTTGCACACACACATACACACACACACACACACACACACACTTAACTGTGGCGTGTAGCTTCTACAGCGTGGATGGTAAATGACTGGGACAGCGCAAAAAAAAAAAAAAAACACTTACACGCAAAGTTGAAAACAAGACATCCATTGCAAGCTGACTGCAGCCATTTCTCAAACACACACACACACACACATACGCACCCACATGACACACACTCAAAATTAGCTGACCTCCAAACACAAAATTGCAAACACAAAAACAAGCAACACAAAAACAAGCAAAATTGTGCTTTCAATGCTCGCTGCCACAGTGAGACCGGCGAAAACAAAGTGCTTGCCAGAAATAAAAGACAAATACAGCTCTGCAGTTTTGGGGACAAAGTGCATCGGTCTCTTTTTCACACGGAAACCAGCGAAGGTCCATCCATTTTCACGTCGGAATATGTAGAAAATCGAAAATGTACAATCTACCAAATTGGACTTCCGCCCTCCATTCCGTGTTCCGACAGCAGCCGTCGGGTCGTGTTTTGAATCGCCGGAGAAGCGCAAAGGCTTAGATTTGCCAACGTGATGTTGTCTCTCTCTCTACCTCCTCAGGTAAACTCCGCCGGCGTCAGTTCTACTCGCAGCCGCTGGAGAACGGCCGCGTCCTCACGCAGGGATCCACCTTCACCTTCCAGGACGTCCTGGACCGCCTGCTGGTCTACACGCCCGAGACGGTCAGCGGCGGCGTGGACGAGTTGGCCTTCAGTGTCACCGACGGCGTCCACCCGCACGCCACCGGACGCCTGCGCTTCACCATGGACGTCACCCGCAGCGAGGGGCCGCGCATGACCGTCAACAGGGGCTTGCAGCTGCCGGCCGGTGAGTGAGGCGCCGGTTTGGGAAAAATTTGGCACCAGTCTCGCGAATCGACGTGAATTTTGGTGGACGTTTCTTTCATGGTCGGACACATGAAAAAGTCTCAAGCACCCATGCCTGTAGTTCAAGGGCGGAAGTCAGCTGTTTAGGTTTGAAGCAAAAATTAGCACCTGACACGAATTTCAGGGAGCAACATAATATTTGGTGGACATGTCCATCATCAGAGGACGCACGGAAACATCTCAAAGACATCGGCCCCAAATTTTTGTTTGAAGCAGACGTTTTAAATATGCATTTTAGGAATTGTCCATTGAAAAGTTGGGAAAAAAATGTGCCCCCAAAACCGGCTTTATCAATGGACAATAAATTAGGTGGAAACGTCCAGATAACACGACACACCAAAAAAATCTCACCTACAGTTTTTCTGCTCAACCAAAAATTTCTGTCACAACAGGACACACAAAAAAGTTTCACGTATCTCAAGTCGGTGACGTTGAATTGCAAAGTTTTTTGTTTTTACTAAGCTCAAGGTAAGTACAGTCAAACCTGGGTTTTCGTCCATAATCCGTTCCAGAAGGCTGCTCGAAAACCGAAATTGTTCGAAAACCGAAACCACGCTCTTTTTAAAATAAAAATGTTTACTGAACACGTCTGAACACGTCTGCTCACAAAGGAAAGCAAGTAAGGAAGGCGAGAGGAGTCAAATGGTGCATTCAAGTGCGCTCAGTTTGTTCGAGAACCGAAATTTGTTCGTCATCCGAGGCATAAAAAAATAGACTTTTTTGATCGAAAACCGAATTGTACGAGAACCGAGACGTTCGAAAACCGAGGTTTGACTGTATATATTTTTTTCTCCCCTTTTCTGCAGGTTCTTCGTCCAGGATCACCGTGCAGAACCTGAAGGCTACCGATGTGGACTCGGACAGCCTGAGGCTGCGCTACGTCATGACGAAAGATCCTCCGAGCGGCAGAGTCCAGCTGAGCCGTAGCGGAGGCCTCGAGAAAGTTTCCACCAAGGGTCCCGTGCGCAGTTTCACGCAGGAGGACGTCAACCAAGGTTGGCTCAAAAGCTCCGGCGGGCACGTTGAGAATAGGATGTCAGCGCTCTGGTGTGTTTTTCGGGTTGCAGGTCTGGTGCAGTACAGCCACGAGAAAGGCGAGAAGGGAGGCAGCCTGTCGTTCAAGTTCAACCTGGTGGACCCGGAAGGCAACAAACTCATTGACCAGTCCTTCTTCATCAGCGTGCTCGGTAGCTTGGGCTCAAATTTCCACTCCTCTCACCCGCAAGTTACCGGAACGGATTGCCCCTTATCGTTCTCTCGCTTCGCCGCTTCTTCCTTCGACGCTCCCGTAATCGCGCGTCTGTCGGATCGCTTCCCGCGCCACACCGCCTGGCCGTCTTTCCCTCTTTGCGGGCATCCGTCTTCTCTGCTCTTGTGCAGCTTGTGTCAGTCCACATTTATCTTCTGCCTCACACCTCTTTGCTGCCTACGCAAACTCAAGGGGGATAAATTGAAGCCTCAAAAACATGAAACTTGGCCCGTCTATCATGAGACTCGCCGGAAAATCTCAGGAAGCCAAACATTCACTGTCAAAGAAAGCCTGCCATCATTTTAGGTTGAATTGCCAATTTTAGGGTCAATTTAGGTCATTGCGAGGGGTCCTCGGAGTGCTAAAAAAAAAATTCTGCTCTTTTCCCATTGGAAGCCTGAAATTATTAGGAGAGGCATAAAAACAGTGTCAAGAAAGCCCATCTTGAAAAGACACCGGAAGTCATTTTGTTTTGAGGTGCTCATTTCACGGTGCTTTGTAGAAGCCACGTTTGGGTAACCCCCAAACCCCCGAGAGATTTGCTGCAATCGCTAACAAATCCGAACCACGTGCATGTGAAAGACAGATTGCAAAGAATATCTTGTGTGTGTGTGTTTTTTTTTTTTTTTTGTGCATCTAATGTTCTTGTGTGTGTGTCCCCCCCTCAGAGGACCGCCTGCCTCCATCGGTGGTGGTCAACAAAGGCCTGGTCCTGGACGAGAACTCTGTGAAGAAACTGACCACGCTGCAGTTGTCGGCCAGCGACCAAGACAGCGAACCCGGCGAGCTGCTCTACCGCCTCACCAAGCAGACTTCCCTCGGACACCTGGAGCTCGCCGCCAACCCCGGTAGGCTCAACACTCCCGTTCATCCATTCGCTTGTTTCCATTTAAAAAAAAAAAAAATCATCTTGGCATTTCCATATTTGTTATAAGGTTGAATGATTTTTTTTTTTTTTTTTTTTTGATGGCATAAGATGAGCAAGATTTAAAAAAAAAAAAAAAAAACAGACTTGCATGCAATTTTTGCTGGAGATTTTCAAACGAGGTTGCTTATCAGGAACAGTCGAGCTGGCGATAAACACACTCGGTGGCAGCCATTTTCAAACCTCATGACCACGTGAAAATAAATAAATAAATGAAGAAATCAATCCTTCGGGCCGTACCTGGGAATGAGAGCTTAGATTATTCCAAAACACGTGGGGAAAAAAACCCGTCTCTGGCATCGAATGAGTTTTTAAGTTGCTCTTGTGTTTTCAAAATGAGCCGCTTTAAAAAAAATCGCCATCCCTCTCATTTCTTTGTCTCTTCTCATTTGGCTCCCCGGTGCAGCCCCGCCATCAATATTGTTAAGTATCTCTCGGCTCCCTCAAAGTGCATTTCGGCACCCAGCTTGCAGCTCATTAGCGGGCCGTAAAAAAAAACCCCCAAAAAAAACGCTTCTTGTAGCCTCTTGTGCCTAAATAGCAGAGTGATGCGGCGCCATTAGGATCACAATTAAAGATGATTATTCTTTCAAATGGTCTCGTTAATAAGCAAGCGTGTTCGTTTGAGCGAGAGAGGACTTGATTGTCTCGTTAGGATGATGATGAAGGACGGCAGGCGCGAGAGGATGAGGACACGGAAGGAAATTGATTTGCAAATGAGAAAAAAAGGGGAAATGGACGCTGAAATCCAACAGAGGAAATTTTGCTGGTCTTTCAGGACCCACCGAATATTATATTCTGACACAATATAAGTACCCGAAACTGCCCCCCCCCAAAAAAAAGAGAAGAGATTCCTTTCACTATAGAAAAATACCAGACTTTCTTGTAACTTTTATAGACTTTAATAATCAGGAGTAGAACATGGGTTGGTTTGACCAAAAACAGCGGTTTCTGGCAAAAATTTGAGATCGAACGCATGTTTGAAAAAATCAATTGTGAAAAGGGTTGAAATGGAATGTTTTACAGTATTGTTATATTCCACGCAGTCTAAATCCACATGAAGGGGGCATCGGAATCTTTTTCCCAACCGGAATATGCAGTACCGTTTTCTTTGCCCGTCTTGCAGGCGTGCGAATCGACAGTTTCACGCAGGCCGACCTGGCGTCCCGCAGCGTCCAGTACGCTCACACCAGCCAAGAGGAAAAGCACGCCGACCAGTTCTCCTTCACCGTATCTGACGGCACCAACGAGGTAAATGGAAGTTGTAAATATTAAGAACATGTCAATATGGTAAATGGTATTAAATAACATTTTACAAGGGATTGTTTTGACTTTTTTTAAAGTGAAGGTCGTAATTTAAAAAAATGCAAAATGAAGACGGTACCGAAAGGTAAACGTTTTACAAAGGTATTTTTTCAATTTAGGTTTACAGCTACTAAAAAGAAGTCAATTAAAACTGCAAAAAAAAGTTGATTGAAAGGAAGGGTAAATTACATTTTTTTCGTTTTTTTAAAGTATTGAAAGGTGAATGATGTGCAAGACGTAAATCTGCATGAAAATGTTTTGATTGTTTTTTTTAACTCTAGACAGACGTTAAAGGGACAGTGTATAAAAAGTTTTTTTCCCACAGTATTCATTTCAATAATATGCAAAAAAAAAAGTTCTGTCACATTAACATAATATGATTTTTTTTTTTGTGTGTGTAATTTGATATGACGTAATCGCTAATTAGCTTAGCTTGGGCGCGCTTCCCCTGCAGGAAGGAGGCTGCCATGTTTTGCCGCCATCTTATTGCTATGGCTACCCGAAGGAGACAAACTTAGCAAACGTCCTTCATGCACTTATTGATGGAATACTTGCATGCTCTCTCTGAGGCACCGTCGCGGAAGGGCTTCAAAAATGCAGCGTTTTGAGCTTACTTTGTTGCATTCTATTGGTTCGCCACAAGATGTCACTAAAAACTCTACCCACTGTACCTTGAGGGTATCAAAGTGCAAGTAATAATAATAATAATAATACAAGTGGAAAAATATTACGGCCATTAAAAGTAAGAGAGATTTTTTCGGGGTGAGATCTAAATTTTGACCTCTATAATCTTCCTCTTGCCTGAATTTCACGCCGCGTTGGCCTCCAGGTGGCGCAGACGTTCTACATCACCATCAAACCCGTGGACGACTCTCTACCCATTCTCACCGTTCCCGGTATGCGCGTTCAGGAGGGCGTGAGAAAAACCATCACCGAGTTTGAGCTCAAGGCCACCGATGCCGACACAGAGGTTGGTGACGCATACCTTTTTTGGGATGGGTGAAAGGTACGGAGACAGAGAGAGGTGGGTACAAAGTTTGCCCCCAAAATTTTCAGTATTGCAGATAGTGTCAGAGGCACAACAGATTTGTAGTGTCAAAAGCCCCCCCCATACCCACTGTAAAAGGAAGTAGTAAAGGAAAAGTGCATTTCATACTGCGTGGAAGGGTCCTCGATTTTAGCCCCCCGGTTCCGTCCTCCGTGCGGCAGGCCGAGTCCATCGTGTTCACGGTGGTACAGCCGCCGCGCCACGGCGCCATCGAGCGCACGGGCAACGGGCAGCACTACCGGCCCACCGCCACCTTCACCATGGACGACGTCTACCAGAACCGCGTCAGCTACAACCACGACGGCTCCAACTCGCTGCAGGACAGCTTCGCCTTCACGCTGGCCGACGGCACCAATCTGCTCTTCGTGCTGCGGGACCGCGCCGGCAAGGAGGCGAGTAATGCGCGCAAATGCGCATTCGAAAATGCCAACCAAAAATCAGCTCAATGAAATGAAATCAATCTAGATTTTGTTTTGAAATTGTGATTGTACATTCAGTTGCGAATATGGTCCCGCAAATATGAAATGTTGAAATGCGTTCACGTGAGAATGACACCGGGCGTCTTTTTCAGATTGTGACGGCAGCCCCGCAGAAGTTCAAGATTGAAATTCTTCCCGTGGATGACGGCACGCCGCGAATCGTCACCAACCTCGGACTGCAGTGGCTGGAGTACATGGACAACAAGGTCCGACGGGCTCCAAACCTTCATTTCATACCCCAAGCCTTGTTGGAATCCACGCGTGCACTGAAAAGCCATTCTTGAAACCCTAATTTAATGCCGTTAACGAGCTCTTAAAAACCCTGGCTTGAAACCCCGTGTCTTACTTGACACCTCGTTCGAAACCCAAACTGTTGCCCAAAAGCCTAACTCTGTCTCGACAAGCCCAATTTAAAATAATAGTCCTTGATTGCAACCCTAACCTTTATTAGAAACCAAGGCACAATCTTCAAAACCCTAATTTGGAGCCCCATTCCTTCCTTGAAACCTAAATCCTGCTTAATACCTTAATTTGAAACACAAGTCCTTCTTTGAAAGACCATAATTTGAAACTCTAACCCTTCATTGTCAGCGTATGGACTAAACACCATCAACTTGAATTTTCCAAATCAGTTTTACAACCTAACTTGAAACCTTAACCAGGTTGAAAACTCTAATTTGGCACACAAAACTTTGTTTAAAACCTTAACCCAGGTTTAAAACCCCAATTGCAGAGCCCTAACACTTCTCATGTAAACCATGAATTTGAAAACTTAGTTATTGATATAAACCTAAAGCAGGCTAAAGACCATACTGTGAAACCCTTCCTCTCATTTAAAACTCCAACAAAGGCTTGAGTCCCTAACCCTGGTCCTTGAAATTGTCATTTTAACGCCCAATCCTTCTTTGAAAGCCAACTTTTTGGGGGTAAAACCTTACTAAATCCAACTCTATAAACCTATCCGTGACACCTGAACCCCAGTGGCTAGAAACCCTAATCGGAACCCTCATGCCACCTTCAATCATTCCAGTCTTCTTTGCAATCAGTCTCCAGTCACAGCACAATGACTGTGTTGCAGTACCCCCTGTTGGTACAAACGCGTCATTACAAGAGGAGCTTTGTCTGCTTTTTTTTCCTGATTTTATTGAATGTGATGTGTTTGTCGTTCACGTTTTTTTTTTTTCTCCCCAGGCGACCAATCTGATCACCAAGAAGGAGCTGCTGACCGTCGACCCGGACACGGACGACGAGCAGCTGGTCTACGAAGTCACCGGCGAGCCCAAGCACGGCTTCCTGGAGAGCAAAGCGACACCGGGCGCCCGCGTCAGCTCCTTCACGCAAGGTTGCCTTGCCTTGCGCTAAAACAAAAAAAAAAAACAAAAAAAAAAAAAAATTGAAATTTACCAACTAGATTCTTTCCTTCGAGGGCTTTTCACAGACAAGGCTTGGAGGTTAAAAGTCGAGGTCACAGAGAGGTCAACCCCCAATAATCACAGCCATTTTCCACCTGATTGTCTTCAATCTTGGTTTGCTGATTCCGTTTATGCTTCTGTTGGAATTTGCCCTTCATAGACAAGGTCAAACATTTTTATTTTAGCGAACCCCGTTGAGTCAGAGCGCAAATTAAAGGTCTTGACAAGAGCGTTCCACATCATTCACTTTGATGTCAGTATGCTGGATCATCATGAAAAAAATCATCACAACTCAATGCAAAAATGATCTTGGAAGGTAGCAGCCTGAAAAAGAACTGAAAGAACGTGTGTGTGTGTCCCCCCCCCCCCCCCCCCCGTTGCCCTCCGCAGCCGACATCAACTTGGGCCTGATCCGCTACGTGCTGCGCGAGGAGAGCGCGGGGGAAACCATGGATAACTTCCACTTCCTGGTGAAGGACAGCAAGCCCAACGTGGTCGGCGACAACGTTTTCCACATCCAGTGGTCGCTCATCAGCTTCCAGCGTAAAAGGTTTGCATGGCACCGATGCGGCGCACAGGCGACCCCCGATTTGGATTTGCTTTGCTAGCCACCGTGATTATCACCCCTGAGCGCTTGTTCTCGCCATCAAGAAATGGGGAGACTCTCTTTAGATGGAGGAAACAATTTGCTGAAGATGTCAACTAGAATTTATTTAATTTTTTTAACAGGTGGACAAAATATTTGTCATTGTACGTGTATATTTCAAACTGGAAAAACTGTATTTTTCCAGAAGTATTTCGATCGTGTAACATCTCCAGTAACTGAACAGATCAGGCGACGGCTCACGGAGTGCTCATTCCTTAAAATGTCGAATAAAAAAATATAAATAGAATAATTATTTGCTGAAATTTCATTTAGATCATTAAAAAAAAAAAGTTAAGGTGATTTTAAGTCATACAGTATTATGCAGGTTTATATTTTGATTGATTAAATGTGAACTATACACGCAAAAACGACAGCAAAATATTTGTAAATTTAGATTTTAAAAAATAACCAATTTCTGTTTAAATCTTTGTTTAACCCCCCATGCAGTAATAATCCCAAAATTGGACATTTCGGACACTTTGGACGATTTTGGACTGTTGGACAAATGGACACCACAGACAAAACAGTGACAAATAACTCCACGAAGCTGAAATTTTGCATAGGATGTCGATCTATGTCTTGGCCAATTCCCACTGAACATTTTGAGGGGTTGAAAGTGAAAACAAATGAAAAGTGAAAAAAGTTGTTGCACATTGGAAGAGGGACATTTTTGGGACGTAATACCCTTCATGCAGCCGCTTAAAAATACTGCATGAGGGTTAATGTAATCAAATGCATTGAAACTGTGAAACACCGAAGGCGTGCAACTCTAAATTGGAGCTTGTCGGGGGGGGGGAAAGACGAACACTTGAAAATATTGACCGGGGCTAACACTCGACTTGATTTCTCCACTTTGCGGCGGCAGTTACAACGTGTCGGAGAAGGCGGGCACGGTGGCGGTGACGGTGAAGAGGACGGGCAACCTCAACCAGTACGCCATCGTGCTGTGTCGCACCGAGCAGGGCAGCGCCACCTCTGCCGGCGGGGCGGGATTGCGCCCCGGCCAGCACGACTACGTGGAGTACGCCGGACAGGTAAAAGTGAATTTCGATACCATTGGCCAATATTTTATTTGTTTGTATTTCATTCACTCGCACGCGTATTGACTTATCTTGGGCTTCCCCTCATTTCCCTCGGACTCAATTTGCATTTTCAGGTGCAGTTTGACGAACGCGAGGACGTGAAGGTTTGCACGGTGGCGCTGAACGACGACGCGGTTTTCGAGGGCGTGGAGAGTTTCCACGTGGAGCTCAGCATGCCCGTCTACGCGCTGCTGGGCACCAACACGCGCGCTGTGGTCAACGTCAACGACACGGAGGACGAGCCCACGCTGGAGTTCCACCGCAAGACCTTCCACGTCAACGAGAGCGCCGGCGTCGTACGCGTGCCCGTCGAGAGAAAAGGTACACGGCTAAAGACAGATGGGGCAAAAGGAACCCAAATTGGGTCAAAAAGGGGACTTACCCAGCTTCTTGGGTTACTCACTTCACCCCAAAAGTTGTATCAAATGAATAACCCACAAAAAAGAAAAAACCCAAAGGATTTGGTCATTCATTCGTTGTTCTGGACGTTAAAAATTTGCTTTTTGTACAGAGCAACCCAAAAATTGGGTACACTCTAAAAACAATTTCTTCAAGAAAAGAACTCACAATGGGACCAATGCAACTTCTTGGTTTTTTTTATTTAACCCCACAACCCCCCCACAGCTTCTATTTATTTATTTATTATTTGTGTGGGTTATATATTGATCAAACTTTTGCGGTTAAAAAAAATAACCCAAAAAGTTGGGTAGTCTCTTTTTGACAAAATTTGGGCTATTTTTTAAACTGTTTTTTTAATGTTTGCTGGCCTATGCTGTATCGTTGAATTATGTAAAAAAAAAAAAGAATAATAAAATCAACAAATGATTTTTATAATTTTGTAAATGAAATATAATTTGAATTTTGGGAAACAAATAACTCATTCAATTAAATAAACGTGTTTATTTTTAATAAATGGAATGCTATTCAAATGTACATGAAAATGAAAGGAAAGGAAATAATGATTTTCTTTAAAAAAAATTTAAAAAAAGGAACATGATTTAAACCATTCCGTGATTTTTTTATTTAAACGTAAAATAAGATTACATGTTATTTTTTTGCTGTTGTTAAAGTTGCTTGTCCTGCGCCCAGGTGACACGTCCAGCACGGTGTCGGCCCTGTGCCACACGGTGTCCAAGTCGGCTCAGGGCAGCGGCCCTCACGCCCTGGAGTCGGGTTCCGACTACAAGAGTCGCGGCGCAGGGCCCGAAAGCCGCGTGGTGCTGGGGCCCGGCGTGGCCATGGCCACGTGCGACGTTACCTTGGTGGACGACAGCGAGTACGAGCTCTCCGAGGAGCTGCAACTGCTGCTGTCCCAGCCCTCGGACAACGCCCGCATCGGACGCGTGGCCGTGGCCCAGGTGGTCATCGACGGGCCCAACGACGCCTCCGCTGTCACTCTTGGCAACGACACCTTCACCTATGGCGAAGACGCCGGTATCCTCATCGTTATTTATCCAAATTGCATGATTTCAGAACGGTACACTCCAAAAACAGCTCAAACAGGGACTGACTCACGTTTTAGGTTAACCCAATGGGGTTTGGTCAAATGACTCCAAAAATTATTTTGTAACAAAAAAAAGGTTGCTTTATATGAACAATTTAAAACATTGGTTGTTTTGTGGGTAATTTCATTTGACCCAATTTTATAGATTAAATTAACAACAACAAAAAAAGTTTTACAAAAATTTCATTTGACCCAATTTGGGGGCTTAACCCTAAAGTTGGGCCAGTCCCTTTTGAACTCCATATGGATTATTTTTACCCCAACTGTTTTTAGAGTATTTACTACAAAAACTAGAGTGTACACTCTATAAACACTTGGTTAAAAAATAATCCATGTTGGGTTAAAAAGGGACTGACCCAACAACTGGGTTGTTGCTTTTTGCGGGTGTTTTGTATAAAACGACCCCATTTTGAGGAAAAACATTGTAGTGAATTTGACCCCAGTACTGGGTCTCGGTCCCTTTTTCACACCAAATTGGGTCCTATTTTTGAAGTGTCGGAATACTTTTTGCACATATGGTCATCTTAGTACCCCAGGATTCCAAAGAGCTTTCTCCAAATGATCCGCATCATGTCTCCCATCTTGACTAACAGGCACCATTGAAATTCCGGTGCTGCGCCACGGCAGCGACCTGTCCTCCGTGACGTCGGTGTGGTGTGCCACACGGCCGTCCGACCCGCCCTCGGCCACCCCTGGCATGGACTACATCCCCAGCTCCAAGAAGGTGGAGTTCAAGCCCGGGAGAACCCAGGAGGTTAGAAACGATGGCGCTTGCTCGGAAATGGGTCTTCAGTGTCGGTCGGCCTCAGCGTGTGTGCGATTTTTCTCCCTGGCAGACGTGCAGTCTGACCATCCTGGACGACGTCCAGAATCCGTCCATTGAGGGCTCCGAGTCCTTCGTGGTCTTCCTGAGTTCTCCGCAAGGGGCTGTGCTTCAGGAGCCCTACGAGGCCAACGTGGTCATTGCCGACACTTTCCAGGACAGTACGTCCACCGTGCTTCTTTTAAAATTTGTCATTTTAAACTTTGGTATTTTTAATTTCCATGATTTGCCATTCTGTGTGGTAGCAATAAAGTTTTGTAACCGTCAATGCGGGCGCGTGTCAGTTCCCAGCATGCAGTTTGAGAAGAGCGCCTATATGGTGAAGGAGCTCGACGGCGACCTGCACCTGCCTGTGGTGCGCACGGGCGACCTCTCCTTCACGTCGTCGGCTCGCTGCTTCACACGCACCATGTCGGCCGCCGTCATGGATGACTTCCGCGAGCGCCCCAACGTGGACGAGTCGCGCGTCACTTTCCTGCGCGGCGAGAAGGTACCGCCCGCCCGTCGCACTCGCGTCCGTCTACTTTGGTGGATAGAAAAAGACTACACACCCAGTACACCCGAACAAATACCATTTACTTGAGGGTGTGCACACATGCACACCCGCATTTTCTCAGTTTTGAATTTCGACCTTCTCCATTGCAAATACCTAAATCCTTTTTTTCGAATTGAGTTCTACAGGGTGCATGTGGTAAAAACCATTTTTGAGTGTGATTTTTTTTTTCACTCTCACAAAAACATTACATTTGAAGAAGGGGGTGTGTTGACTTTTTCGAGCCACTCTGTGTGTTTCTGCGGGGGCGCTAGGTGAAGAACTGCACGGTTCACGTGAACGACGACTCGGTGTTTGAGCCCGAAGAAGAGTTCCAGGTTCACTTGGGGACGCCGACCGGGGACCACTGGAGCGGCGCCATGATCGGCGAGCGGGACGTCGTCACCGTCACCATCACCAACAACGAAGATGGTCAGTGGCACAGACAGAATATTTGTCTCCATTTTGAAATATTTGTTTCAAACATTCTCTTGAGTTTATTTTCAAATAAACTTGGGGGGAAAAAAAATCCTTTTCGGAATCAGTCGTTTTAAAATAGCTGAAGGCTTTTCAATAATTTATCTTTAAACATTTTTTAACTGTGCAACAATTAGGATTTTTGTCAGCATTATTTATTTATTGACGTATTTATTTATTTAATTATTAGTATTTGTATAAATTATAGTATTTAATTAGTTACATTTAAATCATTAAAAATGTGAACATGAATGCATTTTTATTGTGGCCACACATTAAAAAAAATTAAAGACTGCACTGTTACTGTTGTCACTCATTTTTGTAATTAAACATATTTTTTGTTCAACCATTTTAGTTTGGTTTAATTTTTTTTTTTTGTAACTTGTAATTTCAAGCGCCCACTATCGAGTTGGAGCAGGCGTCTTATCAGGTTCGAGAACCTCCCGGTCCGGACGGCGTGGAGGTCCTCAACGTCAAAGTGATCCGGCGCGGGGACCTGGACCGGACCTCCAAGATCCGCTGCAGCACGCGAGACGGCTCGGCCCAGTCCGGAGTGGACTACAACCCCAAGAGTCGCGTCCTCAAATTCACGCCGGGTGAGTTATTGGAGGAAAAAAAAAATACAAGAATGTTCTCCATGTGGTGTTTACATGTGGACTCCCTTCAGGGATGGACCACGTCCTATTCAAGGTGGAGATCGTGTCCAATGAGGACAGGGAGTGGCACGAGTCCTTCTCCCTGGTCCTCGGCCCCGACGACCCCGTGGAGGCGGTGCTGGGCGAGATCACCACGGCGACCGTCACCATTCTAGACCAGGAAGCTGCTGGGAGTCTCATCCTTCCGGCCCCGCCCATTGTAAGCAAACCTGCGGTATTCAATGAAAGTCTGCGAACTTCATGCGAACATTTGATACGGGCGTATGCAAACTACAGCGGCCTACGACTTAAAAAATATAAAAAGACATTTGACATGGGCCGCAAGTTTAATTTAAAAAGGTGGGCAAAGTGACAAGGGAGGTTGTCAGAAAAATAGGTGCCATTACTCCTAAACAAATTTGTTTACACAGTAGCACGCTAGCCTAATGCTAACATACAAATGGAAACGCTATAGACAGGCTAATGGAAATTAGCATCGAAGTAACGGTAATTATAACCCCCTCAAGTAACTGACATACAAACAGAACAAAGAACAATAATCCGAGGCATATATTCTTTCCGTACTGTGGGAACAGAGAGACTTCTTCTTGTTCTTAATCACGCTGGCATCTCTTCCAGTAGAGCTCAGTGCTGCATGGTAGTGGCATTACTTGGTACTGCACTAAAGTTGTGCATTTATTTCTTTATTTATGCATGTACCCCGCCACCATCCTCAGGTGGTCTCCCTGGCCGACTACGACCACGTCCACGAAGTGACCAAGGAGGGCAGCAAGAAGACGCCCTCGCCAGGTTACCCTCTGGTGTGCGTCACGCCCTGTGACCCGCACTACCCCAAGTTCTCGCTGATCAAGGAGCGCTGCGAGGAGGCGGGCATCAACCAAACCCAGGTGCACTTCTCTTGGGAGGTGGCGGCGCCCACTGACACCAACGGGGCACGCTCGCCCTTCGAGACGGTGACCGACACGACCCCGTACACCGGCGTCAATCACATGGTGAGACCATCCAAACGTTTGTCTCACGTCTTTAACCAGTACAAGGCCTGACATTTGAACAGGGGTGCGGAGACTTTTTTTTCCATCCATGTATGCCAACGGTGCTGCTTCTGCATCTCGCGCTCGTGTTGTCAGGTCTTGGACAGCATCTACTTCAGCCGCCGCTTCCACGTGCGCTGCGTGGCGCAAGCCCGCGACAAGGCGGGGCACCTGGGAACGCCGCTGCGGAGCAACATTGTAACCGTGGGAACCGACGGCTCCATCTGCCACACGCCCGTCACCACCGGGACCGCGCGAGGCTTCCAGGCTCAGTCCTTTGTCGCCACACTCAAATATCTGGACGTCAAACACAAAGAACATCCCAACCGGTGAGAGATCGGTGTCGGGTTTGGAACCGGCTCAAGTAGACGAGGCGTGCAAACTTTTGTGCTCAAGAGCCACTTTGGACTCTTAAAACGAACAGATGGGACAGGCCATGTCCAAGTGTCCAAATGTATCTCCTGCTTTCAGGATCCATATCTCGGTGCAGATCCCCCACCAGGACGGCATGCTGCCTCTGGTGTCCACCATGCCCCTGCACAACCTCCACTTCCTGCTGTCAGAGTCCATCTACCGGCAGCAGCATGTCTGCTCCAACCTGGTCACCCTCAAAGACCTGCAGGGTCTCTCTGGTAAATCCAAAGTCCGCCTTTGACTCACGTGCTTTCCAACAGATGCTGGAGTAAGCCGCATATGCGTGCTGCACGCATGCAAGTCTCAAGTGTGAGCCATCAAGTTTCAAGCATGTCCCAAGTTACTGTAGCAAAAATCAAGCAGGTCAAGTCAGGACTTCACCTCGTCACCACCACGTCAAATTGAGCCTTTGATGACTAGCGTGAGACAACTCCATTTTTGTCGTGTTCGAGTCTTCATCCTTGGGTTCATAGATTGGATCGCCAACGGTATCTTCTAGTTTGCCTGAAAGAAAAGTAAAAAATCTGGGTGAAAAAACAACTACCTGAAGATGCAGTCGTTGGAATGTTCATCGTAAAGTCTCGCTAAGTCAAGGAGTTCAAGTCAAAGTCTAGTCAGGTCTTTCACAAGCAAGTACCCAAGTGCTAAAATTTGGAGACTTGACTCTGCCCCTCTTGAGCCTCCTAAGGAAAATCCCGTTCATTTTCGATTTGTCCCTGCAGAGACGGGTTTCCTGGACGACGTGTCCTACGACAGCATCTCCCTGGGTCCAGGCTACGACCGGCCGTATCAGTTCAACCCCAACGTGCGTGAGGCCAGAAGCATCCAGCTGTACAAGCACCTCAATCTCAAGAGCTGCATCTGGACCTTCGACGCCTACTACGATATGACGGAGCTCATCGACGTCTGCGGCGGCTCCGTCACCGCCGACTTCCAGGCACGCATCCGTTTTTAACGGGAGATAGCAAACTATCTAAAAAGAAACCACGTGGAGACAGTAGGCCTTAGACTTGAAGCCTTGCTGTTTTTCCAGGTCCGAGACTCGGCCCAGTCCTTCCTCACGGTTCAAGTTCCGCTCTACGTGTCCTACATCTATGTGACGGCGCCGCGTGGTTGGGCTTCGTTGGAGCATCACACGGAAATGGAGTTCTCTTTCTTCTACGACACTGTGCTCTGGAGGACAGGTTGGCTAGGCGCTTTTAGACCAACCCAAACCGATTTTTGTGTTGTGCTGACTCCATCTTTGTTTTGTTTGTTTTTTCAGGCATCCAGACCGACAGCGTCCTCTCCGCCAGACTCCAGATCATAAGGATCTACATCCGCGAAGATGGGCGGCTGGTCATCGAGTTTAAAACGCACGCTAAATTTAGAGGTCAGTAAATAAAACTTGAGGGTCCTGGCTTTGTCAGCGGGGTACTATTTGGCACTTTTCTCCCCTCCTTTAGGCCAGTTTGTCCCAGAACACCACACTCTTCCCGGACTCAAGTCACACCTGCTGGCGCCGGAGCACCTGGGAGGCATCGAGTTCGAGATTCAGTTACTGTGGAGCGCCCAAACCTTTGACTCGCCCTACCAGCTCTGGAGGGCTACAAGCTCCTACAGCAGGTCAGCTTCTTCACGGTGGTACAAGTCGATTGGACGTACTTTCTACAGACAAAAACCATAAGACTGGGAAGACTGTGGACCGCAGGAACGGTGGCATATCCGATCGCTGATACTTCCCAATGTTGTCGAAGGATGCCAGAAACCTCACTTCTAAAAATGTGACGTCAAAGTTTTCTGTTACCCTGTAGGGCATTCCATTCCAAATTATTTGCAACCAGAACGATTCGTCCATCCATCCATTCTCTACCGCTTATCCAGGGTCGGGTTGCGTGGGCAATTAGCCTGAGCGAGGAAGCCTAGACTTCCCTCTTCCCAGCCACTTCTTCCAGCTCTTCGCGGAGGATCCCGGGGCATTCCCACGCCAGCCGGGAAACATAGTCCTAGGTCGTCCCCGCGGCCTCCTGCCGGTGTGACATGCCCGGAACACCTCACCGCGGAGGCGTCCGGGAGGCTTCCCAATCAGATGCCTGAGCCACTTCATCTGGCTTCTCTCAACAGCTAGTGATCATACGTAGGGTAGGAATGTAGATCGACCGGTAAATCGAGAGCTCTGCCTTTTGGTTCAGCTCCATCTCCACCACGACAGACCGACACGACAGTCCCCAGACCGATTCGTGGACTGTCGAAATTGATCTGACGTGTATGGTCTGAAAGTTCATTCGTAGACGTGGTAGGGCATTAAGTACTTTGTTCAAAAGCTGACGTCACAGAAGGACATGAGTTGGGACTGTCAGAACACTCAGGCCTCGAAATCTTGGGGATGATCTGTGGACCACTGAAAGGATGACAAATAATTCTCGGATATTTTGCCCCCTGCAGAAAGGATTATTCCGGAGAGTACACCGTCTTCCTGATCCCGTGCACGGTGCAGCCCACTCAACCGTGGATTGACCCTGGGGAAAAACCCCTGTCTTGCACAGCTCACGCTCCAGAAAAGTATGTCTCCAGCGAAACAAACCGAGACCTGTTGTCGTTGATCCTCATTGGCAATTTTTTTTTTTTTCCTGCAGGTTCCTGGTGCCTATTGCCTTCCAACAGACCAACCGCCCGGTCCCTGTGGTCTACTCGCTGAATACAGAGTTCCAGCTGTGTAACAACGAGAAAGTCTTCATGATGGACCCGGCCAGTACCGATGTCTCGATGGCAGAGATGGACTACAAAGGGGCGTTCTCCATGGGTACGGTACACCCAGAAAAACACCGGGAGACCTGACCTTGACCCTAACTCGAGAGCGAATTCAAATTTTTGGAAACTGGAGTGTCCTGGTTTTTCTGAAAGAGTCACCTCTGGTACATTTGCCGTTTGTAAGCTCTTTGCTGATTCCTTCAGGTCAGACTCTGTATGGCCGTGTGCTCTGGAACCCGGAGCAGAACCTGCACGCCGCCTACAAACTACAGCTGGAGAAGGTCTACCTGTGCACCGGCAGGGATGGCTACGTTCCCTTCTTTGACCCGACGGGCACCCTGTATAACGAGGGTCCACAGTACGGCTGCATCCAGCCCAACAAGCACCTCAAGCACCGTTTCCTGATCCTGGTACCGAAACTGGCACCGCCTCGGACCTCCGAGACCTCTCTGGCATCTGTGTTCCTCGCTATGATCGCTTTCTTTCAACAGGATCGCAAGCAGCCGGATGTGTGCGACAAATATTTCCACGACGTCCCCTTCGAGGCCAACTTTGCTTCGGACCTCCCGGAGTTGAACTCTGTGGCCGCCATGCCGGGCGTGGACGGATTTACCATGAAGGTTGATGCGCTCTACAAGGTCCGTAGCCCTTTTTGTCCGTACCTCAGTCCTTCCACTAGAGTGTTCCTGCATATTCGCCGTTCAGCTAGCGCAAATGTCCTTCTTGGTGCATATCTGCCGGTTATGTGGTCAGTTATCTTGTAGCATCTTGGTGCATAAGGAGCGAAGCTTCATTTAGTAAAAAAAAAAAGCAGGGGGGGGGGCTTCAATTACATACAGATTCGAAAGAGAGCGGTTTCGGCAAATCTGATCTCGTGTTGCGATGACTCAAGTCGGAGCACTACTCACGCTGGTGTTCAGGTGGAGGCGGGTCACCAGTGGTACCTGCAGGTGATCTACGTCATTAGTCCGGAGTCGCGGTCCAGCCTGAGGATCGAGCGTTCGCTCTCCTCCCAGCCGAGTCGGCCCAAGCGCGACCTGGTGGACCGCAGCGGGCGCCTGACACTGGACGAGTCGCTCATCTACGACAACGAGGGCGACCAGGTGAAGAACGGCACCAACATGAAGTCCCTGCGTCTGGAGAGCGGGCCCGGCGGAACCTTCCACGCCCACGTGGGCCGCTCGGTGGGGGGCGGGGTGGCCGCTCTGGCCCTCCTGGTCCTGGCCGCGTTGGCCACCTGCCTCCTCTTCCGGCGGTGCCACCGGCAGGCCAAAGTGAGTCACAACTACTTGGAAAGTTACAAAATGGATCTATGGCCTTTGTCGTGTATCTATCGATCGATGGATGGATAGATAGATATCAATCAATATAGATGGATAGATGGATAGATGTTTTTTTGTTGTTTTGCGTGGCGGTAAAGAAAAATTCTCTCATTGTTGCCACCAACAGAGCTCTCACTGCATGCTGTGTTATGTGTCTAAAAAGTATCAAATTTTGCTCCAAAAAAATTGAGGATTGTGGGGAGGAAATTTGACTTATTTGTAAAAAAAGCGCTTTTTTTGGGGGGGGTAGGATTAATGATTGGTGGGTGGGTGGTCATGAATGACCAAAAAAAAAAAATCTTGAAAAATAATAACTCTTTAAAAAAATCTTGCTACTTTTGCATAAAATTTTCCACATTCTTTTCTGTGAAATCAAATTTTTTTCTACTTTTGTTCAAACTCACTAAAAGTTCATTTCATGTAAAAACATTTTAAGAAATTTTTTTTTTTTAAATGTGTTTTTTTCATACAATGAAATCTTTCCAAAAAAAGTGTACCTGTATACCTTGAATTTTATTTTTCCACATCAAAACATTTTTTTTTCCTTTTACATTTCAGCATTTTTTTTTTTACAAAATAGAATTTTAACGTTAACATTTTATCAGACAATACAACTTTTTACCACATGGGAATCAGAAGTTTGTGCAAAAAAATATTTTTTTTGTGAAATGTAAACTCATTTTCTTATTGGATTTTCATCAAGAAAAAAGGTCAAATCTCTTTTTTTTCCCCTTATAAAATGACAAATCTGGTCATCATAAAAAAAAAACACAATTTCTTCCAAAATTGATATTCTTTTTCCTCTTAAAATGTTGACATTTTTTCTTGTTTGGAAAACAAAAAACAACCTTCAGGCACCGGCCAAGGCGGCGTACGAAGAGTACCCGCTGAACACCAAGGTGGAGGTGTGTATGGACAAGTGCGTGGAGAAGAACTTCAGCAGCAAGCACTGCACCGTCACCAACGTCAACGTGTTCAACCGCAACCACCAGCCCGCCGCCAACAAGGCCAAAGTCAAGCAAGTCAACCTGGAAGTCAAACTCCACAACAACCTCAACGACGGCACTGAGGTCTGAAACCAGATATTTGTTTGTTTGTCTTTGTTTTTTTTTAAGCTATTTTCTTATCGGAATGACATATTTGCTAATGTATTTTTGTACTACATTGAAAAGGGAAAGCGTGTGATGTGTCCAGAACTCGGCAGCAGTTTTTGTTGTTGTTGTTGTTGCTCATTCAACTGGGCTACCTAACACACGCGCAAAGCACTTGAAAGCTAATGTTGTCTTTTATGGACCTGTTGACTGTGTCCACACCAAGACGGCTATTTTTAAAAAATAAGTCAAACTGAAATTTAACCTTTAACCTTATGGTCGCTAGCTAATGTTAAAGTCGCAACAAAACATTCTCATAAAAAATTTTTTTAAAATCCCATAAATTATTTTTTTAATCTGTTTCTCTTTTAAAAAATTCAAACTATTGTAAAACTTTTCTTGATTAATAATTAATAATAAATTTTTCACATATTACCGCCAGCCGCACGAGTTGAAATGAACTTACTTCACGAAAAAAAAAAAAAGTCACGTTTTTTATTTTGAATTTTTTTCCCAAGCAACAAAAGGCGCTCCAACTAGTCATAATTATTCAAGAGAGAAGTTTTTTTAAACTTGAGAGAAATGACACCAAAAATGCTCATTTCATTTCAAATTCCTTCCACATAAAATAAATTATCGTGAAAAAAATGTTCTTTGAAAATAAGCTTTGTGCTGAAATGATTGAACTGATTTTTTATGATGAAGTTTGTCACCTTTTTCATGTACAATTTTTTTTCTCTTGTAAAGAAAATCACAATTTTCCACGTGATATTTGTTTTCTTTAAATAAATAAAAAATCTTATTAACTTTATTTTTACAAAATGACAATATTTATATCTTGTAAATGTACCACTTTTTCTCATAAAATTCATTCTCCCCAAAAAAAAAAAAGTTCCCATAAAAAGGACAACTATTTTTGGGTTAGAGCAGCACTTGTTGCTTTTAGCGACAGCCCGTCGTGCTGTTTTTATACGGACAGCTATGTTAGTATTCTTATTATTTTTTTAATATCCTTCTTCGTGTGGACATAAAAGCACAAAATTGGTGATTGTTAGCTGAGATTCTACTGTATCCAGTCATGTCACTGTAAAATAACAAATCTTATATCAGATGTACTATTTGTCATCAAGTACCTTCTATGCTGCTGAGTGTCGATGAGATTCAAGTGCAATTATGACACCTTCCTTTGTGCCATTACGATCAATGACTTTTTCCGATTATTTCCATCTTTCATTCATGTGAAAAAATATGTTTGATATCAACATAACGTAGGAGTTAATGTCTACGTTCATTAGCGTTCGACTGGATTTTGACGAGAAAGCGAAAATGATGCTTTCCTGCATTTTTGCAGAGCAAGTTTTCTCAAAAGTTTTGTCATTCATGGCAACTTTTTTTCCCCAACTATTTCGTTGTCGAATAACACATTTGACTAAATTACAACTTTCTTCTTTCTTCTTAATTCTCTTTGTTCATTTTTGTAGAACATGTATAAAACTTTTTTTTAACTTTTTCGAGGAAAACGATTTTCTTGTAAAATTTTCATATGAATTTAATGAAATTTGAGCGGCCCGGTAGTCCAGTGGTTAGCACGTCGGCTTCACAGTGCTGAGGTACCGGGTTCAAATCCAGCTCCGGCCTCCCTGTGTGGAGTTTGCATGTTCTCCCCGGGCCTGCGTGGGTTTTCTCCGGGTGCTCCGGTTTCCTCCCACGTTCCAAAAACATGCATGGAAGGCTGATTGGGCACTCTAAATTGTCCCTAGGTATGAGTGTGAGCGTGGATGGTTGTTCGTCTCTGTGTGCCCTGCGATTGGCTGGCAACCAATTCAGGGTGTCCCCCGCCTACTGCCCGAAGACAGCTGGGATAGGCTCCGGCACCCCCCGCGACCCTAGTGAGGATAAAGCGGTTCAGAAAATGGATGGATGGATGGATGGATGAAATTTGAATGTTTTTCTTGTAATATGAAAAATATTTTCTTGCCAAATTTCAACGTATTCTCCTCGCTTTACAACTTTTTATCTTGTAAAATTCCAATTATTAAACACACAAATTTCCATTGCTTCTCTCATCAAGGTTTGACTTGCTCCTAAAAAAAAATTTTTTTTTTTTTACTTACAATTGCAACAATTTTTTTGTTTCCATAAACATTCACATTATTTCTCCTCCTAATCCAATTTTTAAAGTTACAATAAAATTCCAACTCTTTTGAAAATGTCACTTTTTCACTCCTTTTTTTTCTCATTAAAAAACAGCATGTAAAATTGCATATATGAATAATTGAACTTGAGCTACGATGAAATGTTAATATAAAACATATTTTTTCAAGCCTTATGAAGACATATTTGTACAATGACATGATTGTTAGTTTTTCCTCTTTAATTTGTACACCGCTGCCGATATTCCAACAAGTGCCGTTTAATATTTGGAAAAAACAATCATCCAAAGTGTTTTATTCCTCCCCCGCGATGGTAACTAATCGGAAGTGTCGCCTTATTAACAATCAAGTGTGTGTGTGTGTGTGTGTGTGTGTGTGTGTGTGTGTCTTTGGAAACTTTTTCTATTCCCCCGCCATGTTACTATGCTTTTTTTTTTTTTGTTTTGATGTGATACTACTGCTGTCCAAATCAAGTGTGAGACACCCACCGGCATTGCAAAAACAAAAAAAAACAAAAATGTGACTGCTCTCGCTTCCTGTCTTCATTTGACTGTGTGCCTATGGGAAGGGGAAAAAAAAGAATGAGCAATCCTGGGGAATCACACGTATTTTTGGTGCTATGATTATTTTGCTGATACGATGAACGGACGCCTGTATTTGGTGCTTTTTTTTTTTTAAGTCAATAAAATGTGAAGGTCAGCTCAATGGTGCATTGTCGCCTTGTGTGTTTAGCGAACAAGTGTTGATCTGAATATGACACCTTGTCAACAAAAAACACATGCACGACACAAAATGACCATTTTATTCTTTGTATTATTATTATTATTATTATTATTATTATTACCCCAAAATTCCCTAAAAAGTCATTTTTCTTGTCAAATTCCTCATCCAATTTTAGATTTATTGTGAAACATTTTCCTTGTAACATCCCCCCCTCCCCCACCCCAGTAAAAGAATTGTTCTAAAATGGCACCTTTTTAACATTAAAACTTGTTTAATATTACAATTTAAACACCAACTGGGCCAGCAAATATTTGGTGCCGTTTTTAATTATCTCCAACAAAGAAGATATAAAGGGCCGCACGTGATCAACTGGCTCACAGCCCAGAGGTCGTGGATTCGAATCCAAGCCCGGAAAGTTTGCATGTTCTCCCCATGCCTGCGTGGGTTTTCTGCCGGTACGCCAATTTCCTCCCATATTCCAAAAACATGGTTGATTGAACGCTCCAAATTGTCCCCAGGTGACTTGCTAGTGTGTATCATACTCGTTGTGTGCAACACGTTGAAGTTGCACATAATGACCAACAGATGTCATCCATTTCCCTCCCAGGCAAGAAGTGTCAAAAAGGAGAAGAATCCCCCCATGCCGAAAAAGGTTCCCCTCCTTTCTTTTTGGGCAAAGTAGAAGTCATGTGACCTGCCCAAGCCACGCCCCCTCTTATGTAATGTCACACGTGCTCCCCTGGTCATCTCTGACCTCCTTTGTGTTCATCTGGAACTTTCCCCCCCCCCCCCCACTTTGACAGTCAAGAACGCTGAAGAAATGAGATGTGTGAGGCGAGGTAACTCCATGTGACACCTTTGTCACTAACCTGCAAGTTTAATCAAACTTTTACAGTGGTTAATGTATTTTTACACTTGCATTTGCACAGCAGTTACGTTTCTAAAAATGTGCATGCATCCTGCACGCAATTTTCTTTTGCCGAATAATGTATCGTTTTTACGTTTCGATATTAACGATGGTTGTCTTATCTTTACATTTATGTCAACAATGAAGTGGTTCACTTCTTTTTGCGCTTTCAAAATGTTCTCAATTTTTTCTGATGAATATGTTAAATTATTACTCTTTGTCAACTGTTTTAGCAAGAAAAAAATACTTTTCCACTACAAATGTTTTTTTTACATCAAACTTTTTTTTCCATGTAAAATATTTTCTTGAAAATTCTTTAAGCAAAATGCCACTTTTGTTGCTGTTCAATTTACGTTCCTTGTGAATTAAGATTGCCCTTATTTAAAATTCTACTTTTCATCACCAAATTTTGACTTTGCCACCTCACAAGATTTCAGGTTTTTCTCCCTCATACAAATTCTTGTTAAAAAAAAATCCAAAAAAGACCCATTTTTGGTGCAACAGTAAAAAAATAAAATGATAATCTTTTATTGTAAAAAATATATATAATTTTCACCAATATAATTTTCACCAACTCAAACCTGTCTTCCAACCTCTTACATTCAAAGCTCTAAATGTTCTCCCCTAAAATTATATTTTGTAAAAATCTGGTTACTGAAAACAACTTTTCATAGCGAAATTATAACTTTTTTTTTCTTGTAATATTTAAACTTGTTCCCACCTAAAATATTAAGGCTTTAAAAAAAAAAGACCTTAAATACTGTGGGTACTAGCCAAACCTGTTGTATATGTTGACGAAATGATGGGATTTACAGGTACAGTATTTGTTTGGTTTTGCGGCCGTTCATTCATTCCGCCCTCGCTTACTCGCCCCAACAACTGGGACGAGGGGGGGCGTGGCCACGTCCTTTTGGGTTGTCTCTCATTGGCCAACCCCTCCAGCCGCCCACTCGGCACCACATTCCCGTGGGCCCGGCCCTCTCTCGCAGCACGGTTCGCCTTTACTCTGGACGGCTCCGTGCACTCATGACAATTGGAGCCAGTCGCCACGAACCTGCGAAAATGGCAGCGAGGAACAAGCGACGAGACGCTGGCGCGGACGAGCCCGCCCCACGCCGCCTCGCCTGAGGCTCCGCCGGCCAAGAGGAGCCCCGTTCGCGGCTTTACTTTGGCTTACCTGCGCTCGTACGGTGGCGGGAGGATCTCCCTGACTAAGCCTGTTAGCTTGCTTGCTGGCTAACTGGTGGCTAACGCCTCGTCGCGGCGTGGAAAGCCCCCCCCCCCGACGCCGCCGCTTCGGAAGACAACCAGGCTGGGTATATATATCAGCCACTGGAGGGTTTAACCACTGGACGCGGATATATTTTTTCAAATTGCCACTGTTTTTTTTCCCCCCGCAGTTTTTTTAGTTTGTATTTTTTTTTTCTTTGATTAAAATCAGCGCCCCTCCGAGTTAGCCGCTAGTGTCACGTAAGCTAAGCAGCCAACCCAGCCTCTTCGTCACCGTCAAGGTGGACGCTGTCACCTGCACGACCTACCCGAAAGTGGCGGGGTCGGACGGCGATTCCCTACCCGATGCCGAGAGCCAGAAAAGGCTCCGTTTCGGAGGAGAGAAGAAACGAGAAAAATAAGTAGGACTGCACTTTTGTGCCCCCCCCCCCCCTCCACGTTTTGTTCCAGTTTCAATTGAGCGCCAGGACTCATTAAAAACAACGACAACAAGAAAAGATGAAGAAGTTTTCCAGAATGCCAAAGTCTGAGAGTTGCGGCGGGGGCCCCGGGGGAACCTCCGGATCAGGCTCCGGGCTCAGCAGCTACTTCGGCAAAGTGTTCGCCGTCGGCCGGTATCAAGTCACTGTGGAGGAGCTGGTAGCCGAGGGTAAGTTTGCTGGACACGCCCGTCTTCCATAATCACACACGTACACACAAACACATCAACTTTAAGCAACTTTCCGAACGTCCCCACCCCCCCGCCGAAGAAAAATCTGCAACAGCTGTAGTGTCGTTCACTAAGGGGGGGGTTAGTCCGCCACCCGATGATAACGCCCAAGCCTCTTATGTCAACAAGCACTTTGTCAAGGTTCACTGCAACTGACGAGCAGCCTGCACTTTGAGACACTTTTGAACCATAAAAGCAACATTTTTATTCCACCCCGACCCCCCCCACATTCATAGTGAGGTAAAAAGTGTCATTTTGGATCCCTACTTGGACAAGCCGGTGGCTTTTGAGCCATATTTGCACATAGAAACACACTTGGAAACCTCTCCGAAGGACCACTGATAAGGTGGTCCTTGCAAGTTGCGTATTGTTCAAGAGCATTGGAGATGTGTGAAATTTACCGAGGTGTAAAGTTGGACTTGCAAGAAAAGTTTGCCATTTTGACAATAAAAACAATTCTTACCAACACACTGTGGTAAGAAAAGAATTTCAGAGAGTAACATTGTCACTGAACCAGAGGCTCTAAGTCAAAAGAGATTCAAGTTGCTCTCTTACGCCAAGAGAGTCTTCATTTGTTTGTGAGTAAAGTTGTCGGAATTTAGAGAGTCAAGATATAAGAAGTTTTACCTTCCAAAGTAGTTGTAATGTGACAGTGAAATGTTGTCATCTTTAATCATAAAAACGTGCGATTTACAAAAATTCATCGGGTAAAGTTCTCGAGTAAAATTGTCATTGTTGAAAAAGTCGTACAAGAGATGCCAGAATCAAGTGGCGGCAATTTTGATGAACTTAGTGTGATAAGGAGTTTTTGTATCATTTTATTATTCCAAAAAGTAATTTTTAACAAATGTACAGCGAATGTAAGACATTTTAAGAGATTGTACAAAGTTGTCATGTCACTAATATACTTTGTAATATTTCAGTGGAAAGTAATAAGATGAGGAAAAAATAGATTTTGCGAGAATGAAGTCTGCAGCAAAAACTAATCAGCGTGTTGGTTTAGCATGCTAGCCTTGGAAGCAAGTTTTTGTCACTTGCCTGAATGGCGTGTCCCAACGTAACCTTGTAAACATGCGGTTGGGTCACACGGTAAACCTGTTCCTGCTCACTTCCCGGACTAAACTGTCGTGCCGTGTGGTCATGTGACCTGACACGCGTAGTTTTTGGTTGGCCGCTACACGTGCGTCGGCCCTCGCTTGCATTGCGTAGGCCTGGCGGTAAATCTCCCGAGCAATAGTGCCGCCATTGAAAAATGACAAGATTTCCGTTGGGTTTTTGGGGCCCCAACAGGAAGTGATTGTGAAAACATGTTGTGGCGCAATGACATCAAGATTAAAAAAAAAAAGAAGAGAAGTCATGCGACGCTTCCATCATGCGACGCTTCCATCATGTGACGCGTCGCCTGGCAGGTGGAAGTGGCAGCCTGTCACCCGCAGCTTCTCCTTTTCATGACATTCGACATTTTTGGGCTTTTCATGACTAATTGAGCCACGAAAGCGCAAATCTCGGAAATAAATGCTCCATTTGTCACAGATTGTAATCAATGCAGCTAACGAGTACGATTGGTCATCGCCGTGGCAACCCAACCCTAGTATTGGGTTGTTGTGTTAGCATTAGCGGCCAAAGTTACCGTGTTTTGGTGACATTCGCCTGATTGATCACATCATGTTTGTTTTTCAAGATGTAGTGAACTGCACGTGTTAGCTTAGCATCTTAGACCCTCCACCATCTTATGTCAGTCAAGAACCTCAATTACGTCGATTGGTCGGGGGGGATGATAGTCACTGCTGCTTTAACGCTAAAGCCCCCCCCCCTACCCTACTGAGGGGCAAGCAATTGTGACATCACATTTATGAAAAGGGGAGTTGTCATTTGTGCATGAAAAACAGTTGAGATATGAGAAACGCATTTTTTTTTTCTCCCGGGAGACGTCTCCACCGTATCCACAGCGTAGCTTCCTCTCTCGTGTGCTCTTTGCGCACTCGAGGTAGCAAAAGAGATCATGTGATGTTTTCAGCCATGCGGCTGTTGAATGAAAATCACAAGATTCCCCTTTCGGGCGCTGACCTTTTGACTCATCGCCCGTTGTTCACGTCGCAACGTCTGCTCCATTTACGGTTCGCTAGCAAAACATCGACTGGTCGCCACAAGTAGCCGCCAGCCTGCGACGTGTTTTTGGTCGCTCGCCTCGCGAGGGGATTGGCAAGGAAATTAGTGAGCAAAAGTGTCCATGTTTTTATTTCCATCCAAGAGGTAAAGTTGTTCTTTTCGGAAGGACAAGTCAAGGCTGCCGTTTTGATGGTACTTCAGACGGGAGTCGTGACAATAGTCTTAACTATATAGACCATTACATATTATGAGGTTAAAATGTGAATAAAAATTGAACATTAAATGAGAATTAAAAAAAATATATATATATTATTATTATTTTTTTTTAGATCTTGTGAAGTTTTTCTGTGGAAAAATGTCATTTTTGGGGGCGGGTGAAATTTTCCGAAAATAAAGTTGTTGTGATGTCATGTAACGAATAAGTGGTAGTTTTGAACGATTCAAAAGTAGTCATTTAATAGGTGGAAAAATAAAAGTGACAAGGCAAAAATCGACATTTTAAAACTCATTCAATACCAGCCAAGTCTAGACCACGTCTGAAAAGACGTTTAAAAACGTCTTTGGGAGTGAATGAGTTAAGAGCCAAAATGGAGATTTATGGAGAGGGGGTGAGGTGTAAAAGAAGTTAGTACAGTAATCATAAAAACAAAACAACCCCCCCCCCCCAAAAAAAAACAACAAAACAAAAACAGAGTTGAACAAAACAAAGCGCAATCCTGGTGAAAGTTAGCGTTAGCCGCTGAAGTGGTCCGCGCGCGTGTGCGCGTACATGCCGATGTTGGTCTGAGCAAACCGGTTTGGCCGTCTGTCCCCGCGCGCCGTAGAAACCTTGCGAAGGGCCATGATTAGCATCCTGTATGGCTGATGAATGCTCGCATTGTGGCTCTTTTGTCGACTCATAGAATGCCAACGTGATAGTGGGGTAGGGGGGGGGGGGGGAAGCGTTGTCTGTGTTCCCACGACGGACGTCAGCGCCGCCTTTTGTCCTCGCTCGTTGAGTCCGCGCCAGACCCGATGAGCCCATCTCAGGAGGGAGCGGAGCCAAATGCCGACGCTAACGATGGACGTTTAACTCGAGGTGTGCTATGCTAAAGCTAACCGTACAGTCGTCCCCTACGCACGTTTTTCATGAAACTTCTGAACAGTCGTCGGGATGGAACAAATGTTCGGTGGTAGGCGTCCTTCATTCCGCTGTGTCGCCAACCAGTGATGTCATCAGACGGCGCCTCTTTATAAGTTTTTGACCAGAGTTTGGACACCCCTGGATTACGGTAAAACATCCGCTTTGAGGCGGCGGCTACGATGCCCCTCCCCCCCTTCCTCCCGCAAAGTGCGAAATGTGTCGTCTGCCTGTGGAAAAGGGAAAAGCAGTTCCCCCCCCCCCCCCGAGTGCTGTACCCCACTCACCCACCCCACACACACACACACACACACACACACCACACACACACACCCCAAATGGCTATTTTTAGACGTCCGGAACTTTTTGCCGCTGCCGCATCCGGACTGTCACTCTGGTGAGACGTGTCAAGGCTTGAAGGCAGCCTGAAGTGGGTCACGTTCGCAGACCGCCCGCTTGCTCGGCCCCTCCAAGGCGACTGACAATTTCTTGAATTGGAATGGACTCTCAAAAGGGGTGTGACATCATCTTTGTCCTGATTTTTTTTTTAAAAACAACAACAAACAAACGAGCCTGACTTTGGACATTTTTCATGCATCAGAAGCCTCCGCAGCCCTTGGCTCCGGTGGCCTGTCGATGAGGTTTGCTCATTCATTGGCGGCCATTTTCAATTCCGACCCTTCTTGACACCCCCACGTGAAAAAGACGTACGTGCGATTGAATACATTTGAAGTAACTTCAAAAAGTCAATTCAGGAGGTAAATCCTTTGACTGGAGCATGACAGATTTCCCCCCCCCCCCCCAATTTTTTGGGGTCAAAATCACCGCCTCGACCTTCAAATGCTTGAGCTCTCCTCTCACCGCAAACTTTTGTACTTTTGCAGTTTGTGTCGGGCCAACTTTTGGGTGGCAGATTAGCCCCCCCCCCTATCATGACAAATCTCTCGAGGATTTGCGAAATGTCGTCGTTTCAAAAGTCGCCGGCGGTACTTAGCGGCAAGCGGCTGCCGGCCAAACGGACCCCCCCCTCCCCCCCCCCCAGGTTGGAAATCCATTCCTGAGGTGAGGCGTGATGACAGCCGTTCACGAATGTTACTTGCGAATCAACAAGGAGACATGAAACTTTGAAAGCATCTTAAATCAGGACGAGTTTCTCTTGACAATCCTTTTTTTTTTTTTTTCTTCCTCCCCCATTTTTTTTGTGTGTGTGTGTGGCCTCATTTGCCAACCGTCCCGATTGGCCGCTGAAGTTATTTGTCAGCTGCTTGTTGGACAAACGGCTGACGTTAGCTCATCAAACAAGCACGATGAGGGCTTGTAGACATGACGCGGCATCAATCCGTTCTTTGTTTCTGTCCTTGGCGTCAACGTGCAGCAGCAGCAGCGCTTCCCGGGTCAGCGCTGACGTCACCGTCGCTGGTTCAATTGGAGTCGAAGGCTCGGCCGGGGGGGGTTCCGAGAGGGGGACCCTCCTTTTGTCTAAAACGTTAATATGCGTGAGGTGCCCCTGCCCCCTCCCGATTTCCTCCCAGCCACCACGTGCTTGGAGCGGCGATTTTTAGTGAGAACCTGATCCCGGCGGCAGGTGGCCTCGGACGAACTCGAAGCGAGGAGTCACCCGGGGGTCTTTTCTTGAGACCGTCAAACTCTGCGATCCAGACAGAGTGATGCCATCCGCTTGGATTTCATTCTGAGACGCCGCTGGGATTTTTATTTTTTTTTTCTCCCCACGTGATCCTCGATACCAAAGGTTTTTTTAAAAAAAGTGGACGCAGCTCAAGCTTCTCTCTCTCTCTCTCTCTCTCTCTCTCTCTCTCTCTAAACATCCTCCAGTACGCCGGATTCATGGCAGTCAAAGGGACCCTAATGGACATTTTACACGGCCGTTTGAGCTGAAAACTATTTGTTTACATCGTAAATTGGGCTCAAACCCAAGAGCATTCGCCACCGGTACGTGGGAGCGGAGCTCAACTTGAGTGACCAAGACTGTTCACTGACTTTTTGTTCAAGACGAAGGCTGCACAGAATATCAGCGCAATGACGTTCATCCTGCCTACTTATTGGTTGGATTCAGTTTAAGATGGGTTTTTTTTTTTTTTGGGGGGGGGGACACATTGACAGCGGCATGGGGTTGGAGCGCAGCTTTGACCGGGTCGGGGAGCCTCATTTTGAAGGTTTCCCGACCCGGTCAGCTGTTTTTAAAACGCGTCACAAGGAAGCAGTGACCTTGTCCGACCAAGACTGAAGTGACTGAATTTTTGTCTCCAAACAAGACCATTGTCTGAAAAAAACAAAAAAAAGAAATTTTGCACAATATTTCGACATTGCGAATATGGCCAATGCAAAATGCATATCGCAATCATTTTTTTCTGGAATGGTCTGCTTTTATCGCAATTGGAACCATTCCGACGTGAACTTTGCCAGCCAATTATCGAAGGCAATTATCTGAGAACACGTGGAGCTTGCTTATTTTTCCAGATGAAAAAAAAAAATGTACAGTCAAACCTCGGTTTTCGAACATCTCTGTTCTCAACCAAATCGGTTTTCAACCAAAAATGTTGAGTTTTTTATACCTCGGATGACGAACAAATTTCAGTTCTCGAACAAACTGAGCACACTTGAATGCACCATTTGACTCCTCTCGCCTTCCTTACACGAGGAAGTGACGCTTCCTCGTGTCGCTTTCCATTGTGAGCAGACGTGTTCAATACAAATTTTTTTTTTAAAAAGAGCGTGGTTTCGGTGTTCAAACAAATCGTTTTTCAAACAAATCGTTTTTCGAACCGCCTTCTTATGGTCGAAAGCTGAGGTTTGACTGTACCTCTTTTATTCGATAATGTCAGTTGCTGCGGTCAACATCCGTGTCGCTTGTTTTTCCCCAATATCGTGCAGCCTTCATCACTACAATAAATAAAAAAAATTGCCATTTTTATGATTTAACGCCAATACTTTGACGAGGGATTGCCACCATTTCCTCACTTCAAAGTTTCAACTGTCACAATTAAAATCTCCAGTTAATACGTACGATTTCTACGATTCGGTTTACGATTAAGGTCTAAAAAATTTTAGACCGTTCCGCTCAGCAAATGTGACAATTAAAATCGCTCACGTGAGACAGCATCGCCCCCTTGAGGGCTATTGAGACACCTGCAAATGCTTCAGAACATCATTTTTGATGACTCGCCGTCCGATATTTGCTTACAAGCAATGAACACGCGTCCCAATATTGACTCCACCCTGAGATCATGCGCATATTCAAGTCGAGTGGGAGCCCGAACTGCTTCTTTACGCCGCGAGTAAACAAGCCCCCTTTTGGTAACAAACCACTTCTCCCGTTGGCCTGAAGCATCTGGATTCCATCCGGGGGGGGGGGGTGTAAAGTCGTCCAAGCGTTTGCCCGTATGTCAAAAAAAACGTTTTATTTGTGTGTGTGTGTTTTCAGGAGGCTTCTCTGTGGTTTTCCTGGCCCGTACGCACAGCGGCATCCGCTGCGCCCTCAAGCGCATGTACGTCAACAACGTGCCCGACCTCAACGTCCACAAGCGGGAGATTACCATCATGGTGAGAGCCACGCGCCGCAACGCGCGCAGTTTCGGCTCCGTTCAAAGTCTTAAGTGTGATCACGGGGAAAAAATTAAATAAAAATAGCGAAAGGATGATGTCATCTCCCCGTTCGAAGAACCGCACAGAGATTTCCACTGAATTTGATCAGGCTGGCTAGCTTGTGGAGAAATGTTGTCACGGATCAGTAATCATAATAATTATAATGCCGTCAGACTTCGTTGGCGCTTTTCTGGACGTTGGAAAAAACCAAACGCGTCCTTCGTATGAACTTGCGAAGCACCAAGTAAGCGCCACGCAGGCCCATGGTTAGTTTTTTTGCGTCTGCTGCATGCGCCTTGTGCACTGATCTGCTCCACCGGCGATTGTTCGTGTGATGCATGAAATGAAATGTTCCAACTGTACATGACGTGGGAGTGGCTTAAACATTTTTTGATCCAATAGAGTTCAGTTGTGTTCAACTAGTACAACCTCATTTGCATATCATCCTTTTTAGAACAGTTTTTTTTTAAAAACATTTACAGTTAAACCTCGGTTTAAAATAAAAATGTTTACTGAACACGTCTGCTCACAATGGAAAGCAACACGAGGAAGCGTCACTTCCTCGTGTAAGGAAGCCAAGAGGAGTCAAATGGTGCATTCAAGTGCGCTCAGTTTGTTTGAGAACCGAAATTTGTTCGTCATCCGAGGCATAAAAAAAACTCGAAATTTTTGGTCGAAAACCGAATTGGACGAGAACCGAGGTTTGACTGTATGTGGGTACAATTTGGATTTAGTTTATGGGCGCACAGGTGAAATGAGCAATCATTCTTTTGATGCTTACTGGGATACCTTCTCGCAAGACAGGCAGCCATTTTGTGCCAAAGAAGTGCTCCCGAAAACGTTTAATTGTCGATTCATGCGCCGTGCAGAAGGAGCTGTCGGGCCACAAAAACATTGTGGGCTACCTGGACTCTGCCGTCAACACCGTATCAGACAGCGTGTGGGAGGTCCTCATCCTCATGGAGTACTGCAAAGGTACTTCTTGTTCACAAAATGGCGCCTCAGTGTGAACCGTGACTGCTCAACTGTTGTTGTTGTTGTTGTTGCTGCGTTTTAGCGGGCCAGGTGGTGAAGCAGATGAACCAGCGTCTGAACGTGGGCTTCAGCGAGGCCGAGGTGCTGCACATCTTCTGCGACACGTGCGAGGCGGTGGCGCGGCTGCACCAGTGCAAGACGCCCGTCATCCACCGGGACCTCAAGGTAAGACGCCATCTTGGAAAAATATCGCTCGCCGTCGCCGCACGTGAATGAGCCGTGATGTCACTTGCGACTCATCCGTCCATTTTCTGACGAATGTACAGCATCCACACTATTAGCAGTTAGCAGTTAGCTGAGCAACATAGCTTGGCTCAGCTGGCACGTTTAAAAAAAAAAAATTTTTTTACGTTGGCTCCGCTAACTACCTGACAACATTCCACGGACGTCCCGCCGGTCATGCGGCATCTCGTTGGTGATGTTGAAAGTGCAGCGAATAGTCGCTGGAACCCGTCCGTCCGTCCGTTGGACTGTAATCCAATGTAAGCGTATGAGGAAGCATTTATTTCAACGGTATATGAGAACAGTGTTTCTCATACGTGTGTGACGCACGCAGAGAGCGATTGGGGCTCAGCGACTATTTAAAGACTGTTGACACTAGTTGACTGTTTCTATTTTCGCCACCAGAAATGAATGGTTACACTTAGACAAGATGCTGCTGTTTTGGTTAGCAAACGAGTGCTAGCTACTCCCCCAGCCAGACGCCCGAAAGGTCAATTTAAAAACAGCAGAGTGCAGCTTGTGCGTTGTTCCCCCCGAACAAAGATGAATTGAATTAAAAAATGTGCTTGGTCAGCGCAAAAGCTTTCCGGATTCTTCCAGCACATCCGCTTCTTCATCTTGCACCTCTGCTCCCCCCTTCCCGCTTCCTTTGCAAGGTCACGCTCTTATTTCCTTCCTCCGCTGCAGAACCCCCCCCCCCTCCCCTATAGCCTCCCACATGCTCCTCGTTCTCCTCTCACAAACGTTCCTCGGTGACTAAGTGGCCCAACTTTGAAGCCTTCAGTTGACCTCGGTTTTCAGCGTCGTTTTGAAAATGGCGACGAGCCAGATGACTGTGGAAGCTTGGTGGTAGGAATGCCCACTTGTCCTACACATTTCATCTGATTGCTTCAGAATTTTTTACCACATATTTGGCAGATGGACCCCCCCCCCCCCACCAAAAAAAATAAATAAATACAAAAATCTCTCTCTCTATATATATAGGTCATGGCATAACTTGGTGGTGAAGCACAATGAAACTTGAAACACTAATCACTCAATCACCATAATTTTTTTTTGGGGGGGGGGGAATTCAGCCGGAGGAATTCATTTCGAAATGAATGCAATTTGGCGGGCGTGTCTCATGATTAGAGGCACCAAAACGTCGAAAGAAACCACACCGCGCTTGGTTTTAAGAGTCCACTTTTAGCAACAATCTTGGCTGTTTCCAAATCTTCAACATAGACCAGATGCTCGCAAGAGTTTGGGAAAATTCAGGCCTCAAAACCCGTTACTCTGAGACCCACCAAAAAAATTCTCAAGGAGCCACGTCCCCAAAAGATGCAGCACGTGTCCATTTTTGGGCTGTTTCCAGAGGTAACTTTGCATACCAACGCCTCCTACTGATGATGATTTGTCACATGTTTTTTTTGTGGGTTTTTTTTTTTTTGGTCACCACCTCTCCAACCCTTGAATACAACCACCATTAGCTCCACCCATGTCATCTTCTCGCTCTCTATAAATACTTGTGATGAATCGACACCGGTTCTCCTCGGCAGGTGGAGAACATCTTGCTGAATGACCAGGGCAGCTACGTGCTGTGCGACTTTGGCAGCGCCACCCACAAAGTTCTGCAGCCGCACAAAGATGGCGTGACCGCCGTGGAGGACGAGATAAAAAAGTGAGCTCCGTAAATCTTAGGAAGCCGCGGCAGGGAGGTTATATTTATCTGACACGTTCCGTTTCGCCTCCCGTTGAAGAATTGACTTCAAAGATGTCATTGAAGTCTGTCACAAACACATCGGAATTAAGCATTTTTGTTTTGGGGTTTTTTTGGGCGTTTTTTTTTTTTGGGACAAATAATGTAGAAAACTGGCAAGCCTGTTCCGGTAACTGTCTGACACATTCTAGTCACTGTCCAACCCATTCTTGTAACTTTCTAGCACATGGTGTCAAACTCAAGGCCCGCGGGCCATATCTGGCCCGCCACTTCATTTTATGTGGCCCCCTGAAAGAAAATCATGTGCGTCAACTTGCATGATCCTTGCGGAAAAAAATGTACCAAAAATGTCAAATTGTCATGTGTCATAAATGACGCTGAGCTTTTGCAGTAATTTCGTTACCCTTACACGTCATAATGCGATGAAACATTTTTTTGGTGGTTTCACTGTCATAACGGGCCTCCGCGGAAGACGTAACTCAAAAAATAGCCCTCGAGAAAAATGAGTTTGACACCCCTGGTCGAGCAATGCTCCGACCACTTTCCGATAACCGCCGAGCCTGCTTTGCGAACTGTTTTCCACAATATCGTAGCTGCCTGTATTATTCGGCGACGGTCAAGCGCAATACGATAACTGTAGCATGGTATGCTAACTGTCGTGCAGGTTCGGCTCACCGTCAAACCAATTCTGTAACCGCTGGACGCATTCTGGTTACTGTCAAAACACATTTCGGTGTCTGTCGAGCACACCGCTGTCTTTACATAAGTGACTTTCGGCGTTCTGTTAGACCACAGGTGTCGAACTCGAGGCCCGGGGGCCAGAGCCGGCCCGCCGGGTTAATTTATGTGGCCCGCAAAAGCAAATCACGCGTGTCAACTTGCTCAAATCTGTACCGAAATGTCAAATTGTCATGTGTCGTAAATAACGTTGAGAATAATTGACCGATTTCAAAACTAGTCATCTATGAATTTGTTGTGCACAAGTAATAATTTTGTGGTTTCACTGTCACAACAGCGCTCCGAGGGAAGACGTAACTCCAAATTGGCCCGCGACTAAAATGAGTTTGTGTTAGACGCATTGTTCAGACATGGACATTCTTGAACATTTCACAATATCAAACGGTCCAACAACAGCACACCAAAACGCCCGTTTCTGATGCTCAGTGTGTCATTATGTTAAGTATTTACATCCAGGGTGGGTATGTTTGAAAGTGACGTTTATGTCCAATAATTGTCCATTAAAATGTCTTTGCCTCACTCAGCGCCTCCTCCTCTTAACCGCCACAGGTACACGACACTGTCGTACCGGGCGCCGGAGATGATTAACTTGTACGCGGGGAAAGCCATCACCACTAAGGCTGATATATGGGTAAGTTTGTGTGTGTGGTGGTGGTGGTGGTGGTGGTGTTGCAAGGCTGGTTTGTCCCGCATGTGTGCCTCTTGCCGTTACTCTGCCCCGACAGGTTCCTCCTCTTCCTCCTTGCGGCCTCGCCCAACTTTTGTTTACCTTTGCTTCCCCCCCCCCCCCCCCCCTACCCACTTTAAAAAAAAAAAAATGTGGAGGGATCTCTGGCAACAACATTGTCAGCCCCCCCCCCCCCCCCACCACCACCCTCTTTAAAAAAAATGTGGAGGGATCTCTGGCAACAACATTGTCAGGCCTCCATTTTGAGATCACGAGTCCCAGGTGAGGACTTTAATTTGAAGGTCGCGGTTCCATTTACTTCCCATGTCCAATCAGTTTTGCCGATCGTAGTTAAATAAAATGCCTTTAAGTTGTTCTTCCATCTCAAAAACATTACAGTTTTGTAAATTACTTTGTATTAAGGAAAAGTAGCAGTGTATTTATTTATAAATAAAACAAAAGGGGGCGTGGCCAAGCAAGTGATGTCAGGAGCTCGAGTCGGGTGTTTGTCCATTCTAAGTGTCTGGGTGTGAATTGTTTGTTTTTCTCATTTTCTACCAAGTTCGCCGAATCACAGCAGAGTCGCTATGATTTGTCATTTTTGAACAATTTTTCGGAATGTTTCGCGAGCACATTTTTTTTTCCTGATATTGTGGCAGGTTGTTAAATCACCAGAAGGTACGCTATGAGGCCAACCATATCAATGGAAAATCTCAATGTTCAGAATATTTTGTTCTTTTACAAAAAAATGTGGACGCGAGTGTGAACCCGTTTTTCTCGTCATGCCCTGGAAAATGGCCGGCGACCAGTCCAGCGTTTATACTGCCTCTCGCTCAAAGTTAGCCGGGGTAGAGGGCAACTCAAATAATGAATTGAGCATGTAAACAAACTTCACAATATGAAACGAAAACTGTTGTGCAACAAACCCCACCACCGCTGTGCTTCCTGTTAGCCCCCCCCCCCTCAACCCCCCGCCAGCGCACTGCCTTCCTGTTCTATGTTTGGAGCGTGGCGCGACGCACACGCCTGATTATTAGCTACAAGATGAGTGCTCCAAGGCACAAGTCCTCAAGGCAGCTGACTGATTCCAAAGGGGTTTATCTCCTAAACTGCAATGTCGGCACATTTCATTGCATCATTCATAAGCAGCCTGCATTTGTTTTTTTTGGACGGCCACGTTGCTCGGGGCCGAATACTCACCGCCTGAGTCCTTAACTCCGTAACAAACAGCCCGAGTGGCTTCAGTTGTGCCTGAATTTGAAAATTTCGGCCCTTGAAGCCACTTACTTGCCTTTAGCAACATGGAATTTGTTCAGCATGTCTGTCATGAAGAGACCCTCAAAAAAGTCTCTGGAAGCCACGCCAGAAAAACAAAAAAAGCAGAAACTCTGCCGTTTGGGGGTTCTTCAAAGACAGACTTGTTTTTGAAAAATCAGCCCCCCAAAGCCGGTTTCATCGAGCAACCTGAAATTTGAAAAGCGCATTTGTGATGAGTAGACCCACAAAAACCATCTCAAGAAGCCATGGGGAAGGAGGTCTGGCTTTTTAGTTTGAAGCAGCCATTTTAGCATCATTTCTAGGCAAAGACGGGCCCTCGAGAGTTTTTGAACTTTCAGCCCCTGATGACGCCATTTGCATGTAGCCACATGACATTTGGAAAGCATGTCAATCAAGAGTAAACGCACAAGGAAGCCGCAACGGAAAGGACAAAATGCCTGGCATTTTTGTCTGAAAGCTGCCGTTTTAGGATCATTTTGACATGTTCTAAGTATCCCTCAAAGACAAAATCCCCCGAAATTTTTGGGGGGAAAAGTTCAGCTCCTGATGTTAGTTTCACCTGGTAAAATGCGATGTGGTGCGTCCCGCAAAAACGTCTCAAGGGGCCATCCTGAAAAGACAGGACGGTCTGCCATTTTTGTTTGAAGGGAACCTTTTTGGATTATTTGTGATCATTTTTAGGCATCCATAAGGCATTTATCATTTCATGATGTGACATGAAATTTAGTCAGCATGTCAATCAAAAACGAAAAACCGAAGCAGGTATTTTAGGGACAGTGTCAAGTTCCAGGTGTCCGGCCCAAGTGTCTCTCATGTCTTTTTTTTGTTTGTTTGTTTTTGTGGGTTTTTGTTTGAGTTTTTGTGTGTGTGTGTATCCGTTCTGTGTCAGAGGCAGCGTTCGTAACCGTAACCGCCAAACGTTTGTTCCCGCAGGCGCTGGGATGCTTGTTGTACAAGCTGTGTTTCTTCTCGCTTCCATTCGGCGAGAGTCAAGTTGCCATATGCGACGGAACCTTTATCGTTCCCGACAACTCCAAGTTCTCCCTCAAGTTGCACTGCTTAATCCGTGAGTCCGTTTATATTCGCTCGCAAACGTTTGGCCACGGACTGAATGTGGGCTGACGCGGTTTTTCATGAGCTAATCTGCACACTCAGCCTTCTTTTTTTTTTCTTGTGTGTGTGTGCGAGTGTTCTAGCACAGAGCCATCTGTACACAAGTTGAGCCTGTTTAAACCAGTCAGGACTACTGTCTGCCTGCCTGCTGGTTTTCCGCTCTTCTCCCTTGCCCTTATTGTAGTGGAGCAATGGCTCCAGCAAGTGGCCAAAAGGAGAAGCGCATCCCACAGTTCTTGACCGGGTCATGCTTCCCTACAGGATACATGCTCGAACCAGACCAGGAGAAGAGACCCGACATATACCAAGTGTCCTACTTTGCCTTTAAATTTGCAGGAAGGGACTGCCCTGTGCCAAATATCTTTGTAAGTACGGCGCAGACTTTTTTTATTTTCTTGCCAATGACTGCATAGTGACGGAATGATTGTCTTGACAGAATTCTCCCATCCCAACGTCCTTACCGGAGCCTCTCACGGCCAGCGAAGTGGCCGCCAAGAAGAGTATGACAAAAGCAAGGTACTGCTTCTTTTGTGGGCAAAAATATAAAATTAAAAAAAAATATACAAACATAAGAAAAAAACATTTTAGAGATAAATAAATATTCGACAAAATATACTTCTAAATATTTTAAAATCTTGGATGAAAATTGGGGGTAAAAAAAACTTAAACATCAGAAACACTTAACTATTAAAAATAAATATTACCCAGTAGTTAAAAAAACTGATTTTAGTTGCAAATTTGGAAAATATACTGCACAAAATATTTGAAAACACATTTTAACTATGAATATATTTTTTGGGGGGGAAAAACCCTTGTAATGGGGGATATATACACACAAAAAATGAAAACACATCTCAATAATATGCTAATTAATTTGGAGGAAATCCAGAAAAATATGAGATGGAAAAATACACAAAATAAAACCAGTGTTCATACTTGCATGAAAAAAAAAAACCTTAAAAATATTAGCCCATTGTGTGAAATGCGACCGGTCTTATAAAGTCTCACCTCGGGCTTCCTTAAACCTGTCGACAGCCCGATGAAGTCATTTCAAATCGCAGCTTACCGATGGATGTTCTTTCCATATTCAGAATACGAGACTCGGTGGGCCCGACGGAGACCTCCATCGCCCCCCGACAGAGGCCCAAGGCGGCCAACAGTAACGTCCTGCCGCTGGCCACCGTCACGCCCGTCAAGATGAGCGCCGGGCCTTCTGCGCCTGTCAGCAATGGTCAGAAAGGTGCGTCAAAAACAAGAAGAAGAGAAGGGCACGCTCGTTACGTTGTTTCCATCTTTAAAAAAAATGTTGAAGGCAATGAATATGTGTAAAATACAGACATATTTTTGAAAAATTGATTTAGGAAATATTTGGGGGAAAATCCATGATAATATCTGGCCCAAAAAATAGAACATCAAATGGTTTGAAGCATAAAAATAAAAATACGAGTGAAAACTGTGTGAAATATTGGGGGCGGGGAAACCATCCATTCATGTATCCTTATAGCTGACAAAATTATTAAAGAAAAACATTGAGAAACTAGAAAGTAATAAAAATAGCAGAAGTGGTAAATGTGAGAAAAAAATTGATTACTATTTGGGAAAACAAAAAAATGAGACAATTAAAAATATTACCCAAAAAAATTATAATAAAAATAGTACTTTAGGTCGTTGATATTGGGTATAAAATATGACAATACTGGTGCAAACAATATATACATTGAATTGAGAAAAATTGAACAAAAACACTACAAGAGAAGTAGAAAACTATGCAACGGGGGAAAAAATAAAAGAATAAATATGGGCTTTTAAAAAAAAAAATAAGAAGTATTAAAGAGTCAATACTGCATCATAACACAATTTTTAAAATAGCCCTAATACAGGATATCAAATAAAAAATGTTTACAATTATTTGGGGAAAAACGATAGTCGACAAAAATATACGATAAAATACAAGGCATAAAAATGAGCAAATCATGAGAAAACAAACAAGAATGTCAGGCAAAAAAAACAAACAAACCAAACAACGTTCAAGTATATTTTAAGTTGCCAGCTCCCACCCCCGGTTCAGGACAGCCTTGCGTGCAGCCGCAGCCTGGCAGTCAGCAGCACCGAGTGCTACAGCAGCTGCAGCCGGGTGACCTGCGCCTTCAGCAGCTCCACCACCACCAACAACAACAACAAGCAGCGCTACAGCAGCAACACATCAACGCGCAGCAGCTCCAATACCTCCAGGTAACGCTCGACGTGGAGTCATGGGCCCTGTCTGCGTCATTTCAATTCATTTACTGTTTGTATTTTTCAACTTAAGTACCAACAGGCTGTGCAGCAGTCAATACAGCAGCAGCAGGCTTTACTGCAGCAACAGCAGCAAATGATGATGCAGCAACAGCAGCCCCTGTATCATCAGCAGAGAGGCGTTCACGCCGCTCAAGCCCAATACGCCGCCATGGTGAGTTTCCTCCCGGATAAACACACAGCAGCCCCTTTCACACGTAGATTATGAAAAATTGCCGCATCAGACACGTGACTGTAACGTGTATTCGCCTTTTGGCTTCTACACGTCACCCAGCAACCCACAATCATCTAATGACGCTTGGCAAATAACCTGGACAGAAATAGATCAGTATGGGAAAGGCAAGAGGAGGATAATTTGAGGTAAAACAAGTTGAAGTAGATCAGGAGAAAAAATCTGGATCGAAACACTGACACAAAATAGCACCCCGTAAAGGGGACGTAAATATTAGGCGGGGGGAAAAAAATATACAAGAACATTGAATAAAAATATTTCCGGTACCCAATGTATTATCAAATAAGGAAAAATTACTATTAAGAAAATACCAGAAATTATATGGGGAGGGAAAAGTATTACAAAAAAAACTATTTTGTGGGGGGGTTACACAAATATCAGGAAATATGACACATTTTACAAAAGAAACACACAAAAAATATATATAACATTCAACAAAATACAAAAATATAGCTTGAATAATATACAAAACATTACCCCAAATATTCTTTAAAAAAGTCAACACAATGAGAGGAAAAAAATCAATGTTAAGCAAAAAAGATTTGCTGTATTTGATGAAATATACAAAAAAAAAATTTTTTTTTAAAGAAGAAGAATGGATACTAGTCCATGACAAATTAATAAAATATCCCAAATATCATCAAATGATTGAAAAGTATACATCAAAATACTGAGCGTCAGTGTAAAATAAAAAAATTGGGCGGGGGGGGCGTGCAATATTAATTATTAATTATTATTCATTATTTGTAGAAAAAAAATAAAACAACAATGACCGTGATCAAAATATAAAATATTATTGAGGTCAGAAAGATACCCAACAAGAGTGTAGGACACGACCCAAGTTGCAAAGAGACACGCGACGCCGTCTTCGTCCTCCCACACCCGCAGTGCAAACAGTCGACTGCGCGGCGCCAGCAGACGCTCAAACTTAACTGTCGACTGGCGGCAATTTTTAGCCGCCTTTGCCGCCGGCGTCCGCCATCTGTTCGGGGCGGACGGCAATCTGCTGCGACGAGGCGGCGAAGGGATTGAACAGAGGCTGAAAAGACAGGGTGGCTTTCCCTCCCTTCCCTCCGTGTGCCGCCAAGTTTGCGCAAGACGCAGCCTTTAACCCCCCAAAACACCAGCTACGTGACTTTCTTTTGCGTCCGTACCACGTGTAAATATTTGGGTCAAATAGGACGATTGTTGTCCAAATAATAATCAGGGAAACATGGCAATATAATACAGAAAAGTAGAAAAGAAATTAAGACAAAACATCCTTTTGGGGGGAAAACGAAGGAAAAAATCAATACAAAAGAATACACATTAAATGATGAACACTAAAATATCATGGCAAATGCTTTCAATGTTTGAGATAAAATAGAAAAGTATAAAACACAAAAATAACCCAAAAATAGATATCGGACAAAAAGTGGCCTACTATTAGAATAACAAAATACAATGGGAAAAAATGGGAACAAATTTTAAAAAAAAAAAGAGAGAGAGAAAAGAGAAAAAAATGGTGAAGCTGATTTTGTTTGACTTTGGCCCCCCCCTCGCCACCTCCCTCCCCTGCACCTCCAGCTTCCCAAATCCAGAACTGCTCTCTAACAGCATCCCGCCATCTTGTCGCTCATCGCCGTGTGCCACCAAATCATTGCCACCGCCCCCTTTTCTTGCCCCGCCCTACTCTTTCTTTCTTTCTCTTTGACATCCCACGCCCCCGCCCCCCAGCTGCAGCAGTACCAACAGGCTTTCGTTCAACAACATCATCATCATCATCATCTCCCCACCTACGTGTCCTCGCCGCTGGAGTTCCAGGCACATCCGGGCTCCTACAACGCCACCACGCCCGCCGCCGGGACGCCTTCGCCGGCGGATTCGTCTTACTCCAATCCCAGGTAATGCCGTCACAAAATTAGGAATTATTGTCGCCGACGTGGAAAAGGAATATCAAAATTTTAGCGACGGCAGCCAAAGCAAAGTGCCGACAAAAATATTATCAATATATGCTCCAACAATATTAGAATGCAACATAAAATATTAGACACATGAAAGGCTTTCCAAGAAAAGTATACAAATATAAAACAGAAAATATACACATTTTTGAAAATTAAAATAGTCAAAAAACATGAAATTAATATTATGAAAATATTCGAAAAATAAGACAGAAATATTATATAAGAAAATTATACACATTTTAGGAAAAAAATAAAGAAGTACATATTACATAAATATTAGGAAAACAAGACAAATACCACACAATATTGGGGTAGAAAATAATAAAAAAAAGGAGTATAAAGTTAAAGTATGTTTTACAAAAATATTGGTGGGGAAAATATATAAATATTGGACAAAAATAAAAGAACATTGAAAATCATTAATAAACTATTGGGCAAAAATATATAAATACTATGGAGAAAATATTAGAACAAAAAAAAAGACACATTTTAGAAGAAAGCCCAAAACTATGTGCCGGTATTACTAAAATACATTATTAACTCATTCAGTACCAGCTAATTCTAGACCAGGTCTAAAAAGACGTTTAAAAACGTCTTTGGAAATGAATGAGCTAGAAACATGCTGCATCATCTGGAACCAAGTACACCAAAATCCAGAAAGATATTATAATAAACATCTTAGACAAGATCCTATATTGCTACAAGAAAAATGTACGGGAAAATTTACAAACATTCGAAAAATGTATAATACCATTTTGGGATAAAAATGTTGACAAAAACAATCAAATATTAGCGGGTTAAAAACAACAAAAGTTGACCTCACCCTAATATACTTAAGGCAGACAACCATTAAAATAATATGACAGACTTGAAAATGTTAATTGCGTCAAAAAATTCAAAATCAGTAAGTGATTTTGGTCGCCCGCCCTGGCCTCCCCCGCGCAGAACGCCCATGCTGGCCTCGGACGGCGCCAGCCCTCCCTCCCAGAGCGCCAGCCACCCTCCAGACATGTCGCGCTGGAACCCGTTTGGCGAGGACAACTTCTCCAAGCTGACCGAGGAGGAGCTGATCGACCGCGAGTTTGACCTGCTCCGAGCAAGCAAGTGACGCTTTTCTTCTCTTAGCCTCTCACAAAAGAAGTCAACTAGCGATGGAACACAAAAAGCAACAAAAAAAAATGGCATTAGGCGTTGCTTTTGACCCCCCCCCTGATTGTATAACAAATGTGTTGAGTAAAAAAAGTCCTTTTCCATCAACCCTGACTATGGATGGAATGAGCAAGCATACCGATGAGCAAATACACCGCAGCTGTTACGTTCCTCGATGGGTCAGGTACCAACGTTTTCTCGTCCCCGTGGTTCCACGCAGACAAACCCGTGGAGAGAACGGCCAGCGCGGAGGCCGACCAACCCCCGCACGCCTCCGGCAAGCCCCTCCCGACCGAGGACCTGTTTGGCTCGGTGCCGTTTGTGGCCAACGCAGGCAAGTCTTAAGGAGTTTCAGCCGCAAGGACCCCCTCCCTCCCCTAACCCTCTGCGCCCCCCCCCCCCCCCCACCCCCCCTCGGAGCCAGACCGACCACCTCTCCTACCCTCCGCGGCAGATTCTTTGCTTTTAGATCAACTGTGCTCGTCTTCCCGCTAAGTTGACTCACTTGCGCCTCCTCTGGGGATTGTCGAAAAAGCACTTCGTGGACACAATTTCTTCAACTCCTTTGAATATTATTTTGACGGTGACTGCTTTGATTGTAATTAACCTTATAGGTCAACAGAGGCGATCTTGGTAAAAAAAAAAAAAAAAAATCCACCAAAGAATGTAGCCGAGCGAAGGGCATTCGGTTCGCCTGGCCGTCGTCAATCAATCAATCATTCGCGCATTTTTGAAAACCGTGATCGGCAGCCGTCCAAGTTTGCTCGCGGGTTTCATCGGAGCTAAACTTTGGAAAATAGAATCCATTCCGCTCAAGGTTTTTGTTGTCGCTAATTGTTAGCTATGAAGTGAAATATTGCTTTCAAATGTGAATTGTTCTGTTCAAGCACACGTTAGTCAGTTCATCAGTTGCAATTGGCCACGGTCAAAATTCGCAGATGCGTGCGTTTTCTTGAGCGCAAACAAAATGTAGTACAATTTTCTAACCGCTTGAGAACAATGTCGAGTCGGTTTGCGTTGGCATCTTAAGCCGTTCGATATCCCTTGGAGCAAGCCGCTCGCTAACATTTGGGAACGAAATCTACTCGCACGCAACGTCGCTTAACTTAGCCGTCGCGCCTCTTCGCTAACGACCTCCAGAACTTGTACGTGATTTAGCGTAGCTTGACGTGGAATACTCACCCCGCTCGCTAACGACAAACTCCTCCGGCTAGCTTACGAACTTTTGAATAAAATCCGTGTGCAAAGGCGTGACTTGAAAGGCCGACGCTAAAAAGGGCCTGAGCTCTTCCCTCCACGCGGGCCGGCCACCTTGTGGACGGATGCAATAATAGCTCGTGTGCCTCTTCCTGCTCTCAATGTGAATGTTTTTTTTTTTTAAAATATACATGACAGGTGCGTTTTCTTCCTTCGCTTGTAACCAATAATAATTTTTGAGTCGATCTGTGATGCAAGGGAAGCCCCGTCGGCACTTGAATATCAGTGTCGGAATGTTTTATCTTGTACGATAAGGTGGAGAAAAAAAATGAGGACTATAACGGGCTGGCAAAAAAATGGAGAAAAATGCTAATTTTATCGTCCGTCGATGATAAAAATAAATAAGGGAGGGACAAGTCGTTGGCCTCGAAAATCTGAATTCTAATGGAACAGTTTAGTTGAAGGAAAACCAGAAATGAACTGCCCTGTTACTCCATAGACGTTTTTTTGTTTGTTTGTTTTTTGTTTTTTAAAGCGCATTTGTTTCATGTTTCTGATCATGAAGTGCCTTGTATGCTCCATTTTATTCAGTGGACCAAACCGAGCCGATGATGAATCGCGCGAGCTTTTTGAATGTGGTTGAGGAAACACGTTTTGGGCTACTTTTGATTCCTTTCCTGGCTAATGGCACCTTGGCGGAAAGATTGAAATGTTTTTGTTGTCGCTGTCAACTTTTGTCCATCCAAACCAAAAGGGCTTTATGAGTGTTTAGCGCTGTGCTTTCGCCACCATCGCTAATCACACCCACAGCCCCCCCTCCCCAAACGCCCACTGTAATTTTTTCCCCAAAAGGTAAGTCGGTCCTATCGTTTCCTCATCCAACCACCTGCTTTTTCTAAAGGTGTTTTGTTTCTGTTTTTTTTTTCCTTTGACATTTTTCGACTATCATTTGCTTCTCCTCGCATGCGTCCGAACGGCCACGCTCAGAAACATCTTGTTCACGTGTACTGGTGGAAGATTCTAGAAGGACGAGCCATGAAAACAACCTGCTAGGTTAACCCACTTGTTGCTGTTTACATTTGTGTGTCTTTGTTTTGTCTGTTTTAGTTGTTTTTTTTTACAAGCTCACAAAGAAAAAGCTAAATGTTTTACAAAAACATACTGCAGCCGGTGCGTGGCCTGTTGAAGAAACAGGCCTGTCTTTGTGTGTGTGTGTGTATGTGCGTATGTGTGTTTGTCTGGAGTAATCTCTTGTATCTTACTGTGAGTGTGGCTGTATTTCTTACAGAATGTTACTGAGAAATAAAAGTACATTGAAAAAAGCAAACAACCGATTAAAAAGATTTCCTTTTTTTGAATGTTCCACCACTACACACTTCAAGAAGCGAGATGTTCCTGACGTGCTAGCTTGACTGTCGTTCCGTTGCCGCCAGTAAAAAGTCACCAAAAAAATTTACTAATTGAAGGGGAAAAAAAGGCTTCAAGAAGCGAGATGTTCCTGACATGCTAGCTTGACTGTCGTTCCGTTGCCGCCAGTAAAGTCACCAAAAAAAATGTACTAGTTGAAGAAAAAAAAAAGGCGTCAAGAAGCGAGATGTTCCTGACGTGCTAGCTTGACTGTCGTTCCGTTGCCGCCAGTAAAAAGTCACCAAAAAATGTACTAATTGAAGGGAAAAAAAGGCTTCAAGAAGCGAGATGTTCCTGACATGCTAGCTTGACTGTCGTTCTGTTGCCACCAGTAAAAAGTCACCAAAAAAATGTACTTGAAGAAAAAAAAAGGCTTTTGCCAATATACAACTCTCGCAAACATGTCGGGAAATCATTACAAAAGCGTTTTGTGAAAGTCGATCGCATTTTTTTTTTTTTTTTTTTGCGCCTCTTGCTAATGAACGAACCAAAAAGCAGTGAGCAAAGCAATACTGCTCGCAATTTTTTGTTTCACATGCCTGACGTTCAAAAATGTCAAAACGCCAAGCTACGGCAACGCTGACCAAGGCCTTAATGTGGAAAAATCGTGTTCACGTGCCATCCCTTTGCAAAGATTTGGGGAAATCCATCATCTCGTTTTTTACCTTCAATGAACAATTGCGCTCAAAAGTGGAAGACGAGTCCAGGGCTGAACCAAACGTGAACATTTTGTGAACAAATCAGCCTTGTCATCTTTGCCAAATCCCCCAAACAAACGGGTGATCAAAATAATTTTCAAAAAGAATCCATCAGATTTCTGTCAAGACTGTACAATTGCTGACAAAAATTAGCCACGTGGCTACGCACTTTTTTTCAAGGAAGCAGTTTTCGTTTTGCGTAAGCCAACCAAAAAAGCAGCCATCGAAATAAACCAAAGGCGGCCCCCTATCAAGGCAGAACAAGATTTCCCCGCAACCTAAAGGCAATACGCATGGAAGTTCCTTTTGTCCTTTTTGTTTTGCTCAAATCCAGCTAGCAAATTTTGAGCACGACAAAAATGGCAAAAACTATTTGACCATAACTGCTTTAAAAAAAAAATGCTAATATAAATTCTCGAATCCGACTGTCTTCGGTGTCTAGCGGAACTGGGCCGTGTAGTTTTCGCGTCCGCCCGCCAACAAGCGGTGACCAAAATTTGTCACTTTTGGACCTGGTGGAGGTAAGAGATTTCTGCGGCTTCGTTGCTAAGACGTGAAAAAAAAAAATTGCCGTTACTATTAACATCTGTGACTGTTCTAAAAATTACAGTTTTTAATTTTAGATGTTGAAATATTTTTTTTTCAGTCAATGCAACATCAACAGCTTGTCTTAAGGAAATTAAACGCATCACAATCTTCTTTTTAATCAAGTGCAAGATGAATAGTTTGCCTTCATTTTAGGAGCAATGCAGACTTTTTTGAAGGGGATTATTTTGTTTCACGGTTTGACATAGCTCCCCGCCCCCACAAAAAAAAAAGTTTGCTAGCAATGTTAGCCGCTGGCCCGAAAATAGTTTAAAGCCGACTCTCTGAGAAGATCTACTCTCTAACTAGCCTTCACTCTGGAGTACGCTTCCACACGAAAAGGATTCCGCTTCCCCAACTTGAACATTTTGTGTCGTTCCGGCAGGTTCCGACATGGCGGCGAGCGATCCGACGACACCCGAAGGCATCGTTCCGCTTTCGGCTTCGCTGGACGATCGGTTGCCGCCGACGACAGCCAAGGAGCACAAGTCCACCAGGAGGGGCGACGACTCGGACAGCGACTTTGAGTCCGACCCACCTTCGCCTAAAAGCAGCGAGGAGGAGGAGGAGGAGGAAGAAGAGCCCGACGAGCCCGAGGAGGATGAAGGCCCGATCAGCGAACACGGCGAGGACACAGAGCCCGAGAATCTGGGTCAGCGACCGCTCTTGATGGAGTCCGAAGAAGACGGCGAGGACGACGACAAGCGGAGTTTGGACTCCGAGGACAAGGCGAAAAATCTCTCCAAGGAGCAAGTCGCCGCCGGGCGGAGGCATCAAGGCGGGTCCGATCCAGTTCTGGTGGACCCTCAGCCCTCGCTCTCCCCAGTGGACATCTTCGGTGCCGTTCCCTTCCTTGCCGGAGACCCTGTCGTGGGAGATATCTTTGCCAAAGCGCCTTTTCGGCAGGTCAGCCCCCAAGAGGCGCCGGCCGAAGATTTTGACGTCTTCACCAAAGCGCCGTTCAGCCGGAACCTCTCCAAGAACGCCGGCGACCAGACGCCACCCGTTTCCCCCGCCGAGGGCGTGGACATCTTCGGCTTCGGCCCCTTCCAGCCAGGCGCCCCGTTTCCAACCACGTCCAGGAGCGCCGAGGACATTTTTCTCCCGTCCGCCGAGGACTCGCCGCGGCAACAGAGGTTGAAACAGCGCAGCCTCCAGAAGCTGTCGTCGCGCCAGAGGAAAACCAAGCAGGACGCCGCCGGGACGGGCGGCGGCAAGCGGCACCACGGAACCCCCACCGGCGGGAGGAAAACCGCCAAACCTGCCAAACCCGCTTTCCGTACCCCGGAGCGGGTCCGCAGACACAAGAAAGTGGGACGGCGGGACTCGCAGAGCAGCAACGAGTTCCTCAGTGATTCGAAAGAGAACATTAGCGTGGATGTCACCATTGCGGAAGGGAAGGACAACAGTGCCCAAATCCAAAAGGACGACATTCTGGACCCCTTCGGGGCCAAACCTTTCCACCCGCAGGACGGAGGGCGGAACGGAGGCGGCTACCCGGGGGGCCTCCCCGAAAGCAAGAGCGACCTGGGCACCTCCTGGGCGGTGGCTCTTCACGGGGATTGCGACGCCACGGACGATTTCGGGGCAGTGCCTTTCACGGAAGTGGTGGTCCCCGGCGGGCCTCGGGAGCAGCCGCTAGAACTGGACCCGTTTGGTGCCGCGCCGTTTCCATCCAAGCAGTGACTCGGACGTCTTCCCTTTCTGACCGCTTGCTGTTATGTAGCCCGGAAGAGGCTATGGAACAGACAGCGTCTGACTTTTTGAGACCACTCAAATCCTGAAGTCCACCAAAGCTGTTTTTAGGCTGCGGCGTGATGAGAGAGAAACCTTGGCAATCCAAACAACTGATTTCGAATGTGCGACCACTTACAAAGGCAACACATCACTGAGCGCAAGGGCAACCCAACAAACTGTGATTTATAATTTTTTTCCCCCCAACAATCGGCACCTCAACCAGAGCACACAAGACCATGTCCTAGGTCAGGGGTTCTGAAGCTTGGCCCTACCGGAAGTCCCAGGTAGCTCTCAAAAACCACAGACGATTTGGGGGTTGGTGCTGTTGAGGACAACCTTATACCCGTGACTACGTACCCCCTGCCAAAGTGATTTTGAACCCGTCGGCTCGATGTCTGGGCTCAGGCAATCCGGTCACCGCCGGTGGGAAGTCCTGGCTGGCGCTCCCGTCAAGCAAACCCCAAAATGTGATTTCTAAAGTGCAAATATCCCACGACGACTGATCTACACGACCGGCCTGAACAGGCAAGCCCTTTGTTCCACAAAAACAAGATCGTGCTGGGCGGAGGCTCGCACGGTGCCAACTCAAGACAGGCCCCGGCGGCATGTTTTTGGGTGCACTGCCCTGAAAATCTTTAGTCACGCTCGACTGGGATATCTAATGCGCAACTTTTCCAATGTTGCGCATTGGTTTTTGTTGATCAAGCAGCACTCGACATGATCCACAATTCCAAGTTCTGTGCGGCTCTCTAAAACAAGACTGAAGTTCTTTGGGGGGGGCCGGAATTCTTTTGTAATACTCATTAAGAGTTATTTCTAATTTACGACTGTTCCACTGGTACTGCGCCAACCTACCGGTCTGTTTTTTTTTTGTATTTATAAAGTAGCACTGCAACACTGACCAGAGGATGCAAGACTGCCGAGATTTATTTTGGTCCCCGTTTGGGTGAAGGTATCCGGGTCTCTCAGAACAAGGCAGACCTGGAGAGCCTCAAGGGGAACTCTCAGGTGCTACCGATGGGGGAAATCCTGATGTCCTGGGCCCCACCAGTGGAAAGTCCTTTCTCGGCTCTTCACGGGAAATGTAAAACCAAGGACAGGTTTTGGGCGGGGGGGGGGGGGCATTTCCTCCACCAAACTGAAGGGGGAGCAAGATCGGCAAGACCACTTTACGTATATGAGATTCTCTTTTGGACCCGTCTCCCTGAAACCGAGACAGACTTGTGAACCGTCACCACTGGGAAGTCCTAGTCTGACCGTGGGCATGGACTGATGTTGGGGGGGGCCTCACAGAAGTGGCACAAGAGGAAAATGCAGACGCATTTTTAGCCCTCCCCCACTTCCAGCAAGGACTCCTTCGTCCACTTCCCTTCAAAAAATATGGCGTACATATTCTCAACTGCTTCTCACTAAGGAGTGACCCACTCTTGCGTTAGTCTTCCTGAGCCCCATTTTTCCTAGGTGGGCAAGCGGGCGGGGCAGGGCCACCAAAACTGCCCACACCCCTGAAATCCTTTTGAGGGACTCTGGAGTTTGCATATCGTTCTTGCTGTTTTGATGCTGCAGAAGCGACCTTCTCCAAACTGTGATTTCTGTGTGACTGTTCTGCACACTTTTTTTTTTTTTTTGATACCACAGTGGTACCTTGACTTATGAGTGCCCCAATGTTTTTTTTCTAGTCAGAAGCCATAGCTTGGGTCATTTTTGTTTACTTTGAGTTGCGATCCAAAATTTGAGTAACAAAAGGTACTGTCGTGCCCTCACATTTGGGCAAGGAGAGCGGCCGTTTATTGAGCAATTCCAACCCACTAAACTCGTAAGGCAAGGTACCACAGTATTTTGCGCCGCAAAGCCTTACTAGCATTTCTATGGGGGGGGGTTGGGGGGTGCGCCTTTGCTGCACAGCACCTCGGGGAAAACCTTGTTAACCACTTTGATTCTGTTCTTGTTCAAGCCCTTCTCTTTCTATGCATGTCACCGTGGACCAGAAGGGATTGTTTTTGTTCTAACTCACGTTGACTCTGTGAACTGTGGTGATATTTTTTTTTTTTTTAATTTAATTTGGACACATTTTCTGCAACCGCTCTTCTCCTAAGTGCTCTCTTTGGATTGTAAGACGCAATCTGATATTTTTAGGCTGTTGCGTATTTTTTTTTCCTTTTCGATTTTGTATGGAAAAAGCTTGAGTTCAAATATATTTGAGAAATGTGAGCGATTGTTTTTTTTTGTTTTTTGTTATAGCACGTCACAACTCCTTTAACTCACACTTTTTATTTGGAGGTACACAAGATAATACAAGACCAAAAAAAAATCGACCTGAAATGATTTTTTTCAACATGTTTTTGCGCTTACAAAAAACAATGAAGCAAATTATTAATGCAAAGTGTTTCAACACATAAACCATGAACACGGCCTTTGCCATACGTGTTTTAGGAATGCGGGAGAAAAGCCACATAGGCAAGGGGAAGGGGGGGGGGGGACACGGGAACTGCAAAAAGGAAGACCGGAGCCAGGATCGAACCTCGCACCGCCAGGCCGATGCACTAACCAGTGTACCACCAGGCCGCATGTGCGACAGCCCTCTAAAAACAGCATCTCTCAAACATAAATATCCGCCGAATAAAACCACCTAATTACCAAATCTACAAAAAGTCTGCTACAACACAAAGAAAATGCTAACATTCATTGTCACTCCCTGCTTGTTCCTGTTGACTCCAGTGTTAGTGCCTGTCTGGTTCGCTACCTTGCTCAGTTCGTTTGCTAACAAAGACACATTCAGAGTTAGCATTTACCAATTTTTTTTTTTAAACACAAATTTGCCGGCGACTTATCAGTCGCGCACAATCGGCAGCAACCTTTTCTTTTGCCCGCAAAGTCCATACTCGGAAGTTGCGTCGAGCTGCGTGATGATTGTCTAGCATGTGAAATGCTAACATGATGGCAGTGGTGATGGTCTTCCTGTGATGAACTGGCGGGCTCTGAAGCAAGCAGGCATTGCATGCTGGAAGAAGAAGAAAAAGAAACGCATGAGAGCGCGGGGAGAAATGACCGACTGTCAGAAATGGTCTAGTCGAGCACTTGGTCGGATGGTCAAGTTCTGACAAGAATAGAATTGTTGAATTTGGTCGAGCCGATTACGATTGGCAGGTTGATCACAAAATCTTTCACGAACTAGATTTATTTGTTTTTTTTTTCTTACTATGAATAAGAGCGTCCTGCGGTTGACTTCCACGTCGGCTACGAGTGCGCGTCGCCGTCAGCGAGGTCGGCGGGGCACGGCCGGCTGTGTCCTGTAGGCCATGATGAAACAAGACGACTGGTGCCACCAGTAGAACATGAGCAGCAGCAGCACGTGCCACAGCTGGTGGCTCGAGCCCACGTAGTTCAGCTGCCCTGCAACGACACATCGCATGAAATTGACCTCACGTTTTGCCCAATCGCAACATTTGACAATAAAGTTGTATTCAATTCAATTTCATCAGGGGTGGAAAAAAAAAAAAACGCAAGGCCCCGAGGAGGAGCCAGGATGCGCTCCACTTCTCTGCTTAAGATGCCGCCCCGCCCCCGCAACCCGACCTTGGATAAATTGAAGAGAATAATGACGATAAATAACAAATTTCAAATCAATTTTTTTTTTTTAAACGTAAAAATCATATTTGGGGCGGATTTGTTTCACGCTTTTCACTGCACAGTAAACAACTGATGAATGACTTGTCTGTGGCTAACCTGGGAAGTACCGTTCGGGCACTTTGGAGACGTAGAAGAGCAGCGCCGCCGCCGCCATCAAATACATGACCAGCACGCGCGGGGTGAACGCCTGAGGGAACACCAACAGCAACAATAATAATGGGGGGAAAAAGGGGCGGGGCACGGTTAATAAAAACAAGTGCGAGCTCACTTGCACGAGCTCCGAGGAGAAGCCGCCGGCGTCGCAGACCCAGTGCACGACGGGCACCAGGCCGCCGGAGGCCAGCGCGCAGAAGGCCAGCCAGCGAGGGCGGCGCCACTGCTTGCTCAGGAAGTTGGGGTGGATGTGCGCCAGGAAGACGGCCAGGATCATGGCCAGCACCGTCACCAGGTACACCTGACGCCAGTACTGATACAAACGCAAAGAAAAAACAATCAATACTCCTTTCCTCAGGGGGTTTGGCTTTGAAAGGTGAAAAAGTGTCAAAAGTTTCCATCTTCCAAGTTAAAACAAGCAAAATGTTGCACGTGAAACGTTCATGGACACGGCTTCAGTTTTTTTCCCGTTTTTAGAGGAAACAAGTATATTGCGGGGGTCAAATCAACATTTTAAAATGTCAAAAATGGTGTTAGTCATTAATAAGCATCCACCCCCCACCCCCCTGGTGGCGTCCTCACGTTATTGCAGTAGAAAGCGTAGAAGACGGCGGGCACGTAGCAGCCCAGGATGCCCAGCGACACGCCGGCGTAGTCCAGGGCCATCCAGCGTCGGCTGGTCTTCTCCGAGCGGTGGCAGCAGAACACGTGGTAGCCCGCCGAGCACAGCAGGCACAGCTGCGCGGGCGCACAGCGGCGACGGGTTAGCTTGGGACAACGTCTTGGGGGTGTTTCATTGAGCAGCAAAATGGATGCATGGATTGAGGCGCCGACGATGAGAAGAAAGGAGCGTCAGCGCAGAGCGCCGATGCATATGTGGAACTGGGAGTCGCGGCTTGGAATTGAAGCGGATTTACATGGGACAGGAGAAGAGAGCCAATCTCTCTTTTTCGTGAACGGATGCTACAGCTTCTTGTTGCTACAGCTTAGCTTGTAGCAGACGTGTGCACATTGCCGCATGACGTCTTTGATCCACCGGTGACACTTTGATTCGCTCCTCTTTCATCTATTACGGCTTCAAACGACAAAGTGTATGCAGGAAAGTGGTTAAAATTGCACAATTGTCTGTGTTTCATGTGTTGTCTTGTATTATTTGGTCATTTTTTTTGGGTCAACTTTTCTTTTGATGGCGGCGCGGACACCCGCAGCGGCTCCTCTTGTTTTATGTTGAGGGGGAAGAAATGTCATCTGTGCTGTATGTTACACATACGTACAGCACATTTGACAATAAAGTTGTATTCAATTCAATTCAAAACAATGACGTGGCGAGTCACCCCGACACACACACACACACACACACACACACACACACGCATAAAACAGAGGACAAGAAAAGTCGTCGGCAAGGCGCGCGCGTACCTGAAAGCAGAAGAGTCCCACCGAGTAGATGACGTAGTCCTCGCGCGAGACTCCCATCTGCGGCAGGACGTGCGCCATGTGGTACACGGCCAGGAAGAAGAAGAAGAGGAAGCCCAGCAGGTGAGTCCAGATGTTCACCGTCTCATTGGAAAGGACGAACAGGCTGATGGACGGACGGACGGACGCACACGCGGACGTGTCAACATAGCGAGAAGCCTCGTCTCGGGGCGCCAATCAATTACGTTCAAGCGACACTTACGCAAGCGGCTCAGAATGATCCTGACGGGGGGGAAAAAAAAAACTACGCGGTCAAATGGCTGATTTGCCGTCTTATTTTCGAACAAGCAAACCTGCAGACGATCAACTCGCACGCCGAATAACCGATTGGCTACCTGATAGGTTACTAACTACACGCCTAAACCCGCAAACCTTACCAATGTGCTACCTGAATTGGCAGTATTAGCCGGATACTGACTGATGAGTTGAGTGACTAATAAATAGTCCAACTAGCTGACTAATTAATCAGCTCATTGGATTAATTACCAACTACCCGCCACTTACCTTTTGATGCAGAGCCTGGAGGGCAGGTAGGCCCTGTAGCCGTCCGTGATGTACGGGTTGTCGCGCAGGTAGCCCGGGATCTGCTCGTAGGTGTACAGGCGGATCCCGCGCGGCACCAGCACCGGCCAGTACTGGTAGCCCCCCAGCTCGATGTAGTGGGTGGTCTGGGCGCTCTTCTGAGGCATGGCGGCGGCAGTGGGGGGCGCTTTCTTCGGACCTAACGGAGGGCAAACGGGTCAGAACAATCATTTGTTGTCATGACTGTCAGCGTTCCATCATAATTCTAACGTGGGCGCAGTACTTCTACTTTGACTCGGGTCTTTGTGTGTGTGTGTGTGTGTGTGTGTGTGTGTGATACAACTCCACATTTAAGATAAAGTCTAATCAAGTCACACCTCCCCCCCCCCCAAAAATCACCAATTTAACAACGGCTGAATAAGCGGCGTAAGCCGCCAGCGACGACAATGAAATCGACATGACCAAGCTGTTTATTTTCGAACGACTCGGTGCCGAATTGGACCACCGATCCAGTTTACCTTAAAACTGACTTTTGTTCCAATGTCTGTTAAAACGAGTCTACATAACCAAAGCGTAGGCAAATCTACACGAAATTCAAACCGAGTTTGGCGTCGAGTGGTTTTTATTTGGGGATTTAACAACGAGAAGCTAGCTCAATGTCGACTAATTTCGCCGATAAAAATGAGGATTAATTCACCTTTCAACTTGGCATAAGCACACGTTGTTCCATTAGGGGTCCGATATAACCCACTAGACATTTAAAAATAAAAGCGTTAACCCGTAAATTAAATTCCAGAGTTGCGACGCTGAACTTGCAGCTCCATCTTCCAAATCAGCACGGACGTCATCCACAAAAGGACCGACCCCGCCTCCACAAGGAAAAGGGCGTCCTCAAAGTGCCTGAATAAAAATAGCACAAATGGTCAGTTGAGTAGATCCGTAAATTGCGACAGACGTGTTCAAAGAGCGCCTGTGTAAAAATGAATATACCATATTTTATATTACTGTATTTATATAGACACCAAGGACACTTTACAATAACAAAAAACCCAAAACAATGTATTTGTGTGTGACCGACATTTTACAGACAAAAAAGCTCTATTCTTTGGTAAAATAGTCAAACAAATAAAAACGTTTTTGTTAATTACTATGGCAGGGTATCTTCACTTTGGCGAACACACACACACACACACCCTTAAAAAAAGATCAACATTTTGAAACATAACAACAGATCTTTGTGGTGCGGTCCATTTACTGTTCCCCCTGATAACTGAAAATTTAATCAAGGATGACCTTGCTAATTCAATATCTGTCTAAATAGGTGACGAACAAATGAATAGCTAGGTTGCGAAGTAATTCCCCTCACGATCTTCTAGATAACTCATTGTCTGACTATCTAGAAACCTTAATCCGCCTTGCTAGTTACAGTAATTAACTGAACTGGACTGGGAAAGTCATGAAATTTGGGGGTTGTCAACAGGGATGTTGGTCCGAGCGTTGAGATGTGAAGGGAACGTCAACCCGAAAGCTTCCCTCGGGAGAAGAGAAGAGGAGTCCTCCTCACACTGCGTTTACACCTCCGCCCCATTAAGCGTCTCGCTGTGGAGTGTTGTTCATTATCACGTTTAATTCACCTCTCAGCACTCACGAGTTGACAAAGTGAAGACGCGCTCACTGCATGAGCTCGCAGAGACAGTTACTGCTTTTCATTCGGCTATGTGTACACAAGTCTTCTTGGAAGAACTGATTTTTTTCTTCTTCTTCTTCTTCTTCATCGAAAGACAACCCTCGAAGCGTCCGAATTCGTAGGCTGAACGCTTCGCAGGCTGGGTTCTTGAAAGGCTCCTCCTCATGTAGCCTGCCGCATAAACCGTCGTGAATTTGGACGCTATTTAGCCAACTATCTAGCTAGCGTATTACATTACTAACACATTAGCTGACCTACCAAACTTACTACTGTGACCAATTAACTAATTGGCTGACTAACGCACCGACTAGCCTATAACTGACGAATTAACTGACTAACAAAGTGACTGAATAGCTCACTAAATACAGGTAGGAATTAGCCGGTGTCAAACCAATTATTATTTCAATATATCGACCAACTTGCTGAATAGCCAGTGGACAAATTGAGTGGCTAACTGTCTGCCTGGTTAATTAACTCACCCAATCACAAACCAACTGACTGACTTTCAAACTACGTAATAAAAGAATGAAGGAATGACAGAATGAACGGAAAAAAACAAACTAAGATACAGCTGTGGCAAACGGAATCGTTATTTCTCCAACTAGCCACGCAATTACGGCTCATTTAATAAATAGCGAGCTCAGTAAATGAAAACAATAAGTCATCAATGTCAGCATCAAGTGAAAAGCATTCAGGCGGTTCGTTTTGACAGCCTCCGGCGCAGCATTGTGCGTGTGAAGCTTAGCATCAATTATAGTTGGAATGATTTTAAGGGATGAGCCCCATCCGACGTAGCCGGTTGCCACTTCATCCCTATTCAGCGTTCCACCTTTGTCCCGCTTCTTTGCACCTTTCGTTCCCGTCATCCCATTTTGCTACCGGAGGGTGTAATTGCGCGCTAAGGCGGCGTGTAATGGAACATGAAATGGAAGCCGCTTCTCCTCCCAACGTTTCTCGTAAAAAAAAAAACTGGAAGCGATGACAAAATATGGCGCGTGCGATGATTGCGCTATGATGGCGCCAATGTCGGGACGCGCGGAAGCGCGACACGACCGAACGATCGGGGGGGGGGGGGCGGCGAAAAGGTGGCATGACGTGACATCTCCGTGAGGCCGCGACAATGTTTACTCTCTGTGCTAACATCAAAGCGCTAGTTTGATTCCGATTTACGTCCGACATTTGACCGTGAAATGTCGTTGAAATGTTTATGTTGTGACCCACAGCGGCGGGTTCACATCTTATGACAGGCTGGTGACGGTTAATAACGCAAAGTGCTTTTTCGCTTGCGTTGACATCAACCAAAACATTTGCCATGCCGTGCGTTGTTCAAGAGGAGAACAGGTCACCGGTTTGTTGAGCACGGAACAATCACTAAAAGCTTCTTCTCTGACTTATAAACGCTAAACATGCTCCCAATCTTCTTTGAAACAAGTTGAAGAAGAAAAGCAATCTGCGAGCCGCGTTACCCGGGCGGGAGACAAGCGGATCACGGCGCATATGCGCGTCCAAAGCTACGCTCTGTTCGCTAATAAACGTTCGCATAAAGTGCGCGCGCTTTTGTCGTGTTACACGTCCTCATCCCCGAGGGATTAGCGGCAAGTTTCTTTTTGTGTCGCGCTGCGAAAAAGTGCAAGCGCTAGGACGTTAATCTGCGCTAATCCCGGAGCTCTTGTCAAATTTGTTTTGGCCGCTTAGTTCTTGGGTTGGGAATTACAAGCAACCAGATGTATCTCTTAAGATGGAGTCCAAAAGATGCCACGCAGATTATTATTATTATTACTACTACTTCTACTAATGCTTTTCAATATTGTTGAACGGATGAAACTTTTACTGCCGTTAAGGAATAAAAATTTTTAAGGTACAAGCACACGCTAAGACTGAAAGAGCTCAGCGAGGCCAGATGCTAGCAAAGGATTGACAATGCGAACAAAAGTATTGGGACCGCACACGGCAAGCGATTTACAATAGAGCAGGGGGGGGTGTCCAACCCGTTTTTGTCACGGGCCACGTTTTAGTTGGCATTTCCCTTCGAGGGCCGTTTTGACTGAAACCATATAAAGACGTCAAGAATAACCGTTTATTCAACTGTTACTGTCATGACTTCCAGGTTGAGTGAACGCTGGCGCGTTTCGCTGCCGCTGCTCAACCCGCATTGTGTTTTATTGTTCTTGTTCCTGATTGTAAAGTGTCCTTGGGTGTCTTGAAAGGCGCTTATAAATAAAATATATTATTATTATTATTATGAGGGGTTTGGCAACAAGAAAATGCTTCCGATATCTCTCTTATTTACGACGTGCGAGAATATGAATTTCGGTACAGATTTTATGCAAGCATCATGGAAGTTGACGTGTTTGATTTGGTTTTCGCCGGCCACGCAAAATGATGTGGCGGGCCAGAGGTGGCCCCCGGGGCCTTGACTTTGACACCGGTGCAATAGAGCATCTCCAACCGTCAAAAAAACACATTGACACAAATGTATTGGGACACCCACTGGCTGTGAAAGCTGACAGAAGTCAACACTCACAGGTTGCTAAACATAGAAGGGCAAAAGTATTGGGACACCTCACATGAAATTGAAAGTCCTTGAGGTGAAGGGCAAAAAAATGCTTTAAAAAACAATCAACGTTATCCAAAAGTATTGGCATACTTAACAGGGGGGAAAAAACTAATGGACCATTCGTGTGGACACCCAAATGGGAAATGAAGTGTGATAAGATTCCGTTTTTACTATAAAACATCGCCAATCATCATAAACGCATACGGTACAATTTATTTATAGAAGTATTAGGAGACAACACGGGAAGTGAAAAGCGACTGAACACGCTACATCCAAAGTTTTGGGAAACGTCAAAGGAAGTGAAAAGTGATTTTCATTCATGCACACTTAAAGGACAAAAGTGTGACCGAATTGCACAGCTCGTTGAAATAATTGACGATAATATCGAAAGACACACACCACCTAGACTGGGTATGGACGAGACAAAGCTCTCCTCCGGATGTTATCCTCTTCTTTTGAGGAACACAAAATGTCTCCTACCACTTCTTCTTCCCGCACTGTCGCCGCCATTTTGTGTCAAAGACACTTGCAGTGTCGACAAAGAGTGGAGGAAGTGCGCGCGGTGTGAGACGGCGGCGGCGGGTGAGGGCGAAAGGTCTCGTCAGACGTCCCGTCCGTGCGGCGAGCAGACTGAAGACAACGAGCGAATGTGGCTCCGTGTAAACAACACGAGACGAGACAAAGCGTGAAGCCTCCGCCTGTCTTGCGGTCCTTTGAGGACATGTGGAGGACAGAGGCAGATGTCTGCTGGCCATACATAAAGACGCTGACATGTCGTGTTAGCATCGCAAAAAAAAAAAAAAAAAAAAAAAAACATCCCTGGCACTCACACCGCCGGCTAGTTTAGCACCGCTACGAGAATGCCGAAATTCTCAGCCGTCGCCATTTTGGCCCCGTTTGCGGCGTCCGGGCCATTTTCCAGGCAAATGGTGCTCCCAACTTTTCAGGAGCACCTCCAAAAACACCACAACGATCATTTAAAGATGTACCTCATGAAATTCAATTCAAATATTTTGGTCTTAAAATGTAAATGAATTGAAGACTGTAAACAAACAACGTATCCTGAAGTACAGTTGCCATTAGTAACATACCATCCAGCCATGAGCTAAACCGCTTTGTCTTTACGAGTGTGCTGTTAGTAACACTTAAAACAAAAAGAGGGCCTTTAATTTGTTCTCGAGTAGACTATATTATCACCTATGGAATCATTTCAACATTCATCAGAAAGCAAATTTGAAAAATAGTTTAAATTAGTAAAATAATCATTTGAAAAGCGGTCACATCAAACACGAATGTCTCATGTTTTTTTTATTTTTTGGGGGGGAGGAATATAAAAAATAAATAACGGGTGACGATCAGGAAGTGGGATGCAGTTCTCCGATAGCCCTGCAGATGTCACTGTTTACCGGCTTTGCACGGAACACACGCGCTTCTTGTTTTCTTGTCATCTTTAAGGTTATTGAACTCATTGTGGATTAGACGTTACGTTGAAAAAATGTTCGAGTAAATGCCTGGTCCTTTCAAGAACTATCCGAATCAAATTTGAACCGTTATGATTATTTTTATTACGCTGATACACTGATAAAATGTGTTTTGCTTTCATGATGTGGACGTATTTTGGCACATACTGTATTAATAATAATAATAATAATAATACATTTTATTTATAAGCGCCTTTCAGAACACTCAAGGACACTGTACAATCAAAAGCAATAAAACCACATAGTCTGTCTTTTTTCTTGTCTATTCACAAGCATGTGCAAGTATGTATGCATGTTACAGTGGTATTATTAAATACACTGACGCAACCGTGAGGCACCGATTTGAGGTGACCAAATGTGTTAAAAAAAAACCTAATTATTTTATATTTTCAAAATATACCTAGATATTATTATTATCGCATTTTGCACAAAGCAGAATAGAGCCAAATACATCCACATTTAATGGAGCAAAATCATCGGCATGTGTTATTGCTATTGCTAAATGCTAACGGCGCCGGTGTCCACCATGTGACATTTGCACCCATGAAAAATAAATCACATCCTCCTCCATTTACTGGACTCACTCATGTGAATTATTGCTAATGTGCTCCTGGCATCCATTTTGACACATCCCCCCTCCCCCTGCCAAAACCCTTTTCTACGCTAGCCGGCCTTAGCGTGTGCTCGTGATGCAGTAAATAAACCATAGAAGAAGAAGCAACGTGACAGAGGACTCCAGTGGTTTTACGAATAAAAAAGATGCAAAGTGAGCGCTCTTTTAAGTCGTGATGATTTATTAAGTGTGATTGCATTCGCTGAAGCTAATAATTGACATGGCGTTTTTCCGCATTCAGAAAAATAGAATGGGGGCTTTCACTTTTTTTTAATAATTAAAACAATCCAATGTGGAATTTCGTTGAATAAATGATCATCACCACTCCAAATAAATCATCTGTTGCGGGAGTTTAATCATGATTCGCTTATTTATGAATCCGGTAACTTAATTACCTTTTTGACACCTTAAAAAAAAAAAATTTCACCAACAAAAACGGATTTTGCAGGGCTGTAGTTACGATTATTCGGCTGACTAAATGCGATGAGTTGAGAACTAGACATTAGCAGCACAGTGTTAGCATTCTAAGCTAACGACAGCATAGCATTATTTGAGGTATAACGAGATTTGCCCGTTGAGTTTTGACGGGATTTGAATGACGGCTTTGCAGAATTTTCGACAAATGGCAGAGTAGCGACATTCCGAGTATTTGTTAGCACACGGTTTAAAGGCGCAAAACCACGTGGAAACTTGAACGGCCTTCATTCCTGTGCTACGATAATTAGCACTGGACGAATTTGCCTGCTAATGCAACGCAATTGTGTGCGATTCATCTCAAATTGTCAGGATGGGTGTGGGCGGGAGGTGGGGGGGGGGGGGGTGCATGTCTGAAGGTCAAGGTCAAAGTGTCAAATTGGGGCGAGCGTAAAGTAATGAGTTTTCCCACCTTTCTCCGTGCCCCTGAACGCCTCATCGTCCTGTCAAGACCACCACCTCACCCCCAATCTTCCTCCCGGTGGGGGTGGAGGCTATTCGGCTAGCGTCTTAATGCGTGCTGACTTTTGCCTAATAGCACATTTGCATGGCGAGCACAGGCAACGCGTCAGCGATAACACCGCCGGAGCCCACCCTCGCCACCCTACCCCACCCGAACCGCCCTAGCCACCCCCTTCGGAAATATGCTGAGCTTTGGCTAAACTCTCATCAAACACGCTGATCTTTATGGACTGTATCATATTGTGCCATAATGTGCTTTATTGTCCACAGAATAAGCTTTTCTTAAAGGTAATTGGAAAGCGGGAAATGGAGCCCCCCCGCCCCCTCCTTCGCGCTATCGGAGCCCGGGACCCCCTGCTCTCTCGGTAAATGCGGGCTTGTGAAATGACCCCGTCGGTGTAAAAACCCGAGATTTATCTTGGCAGCGGGAAATTGATCCATTTCACCTTTGTCTAATGGAAATTTTTATCAAGGATTATCTGGTTATGCAAATGAGCGTGGCACCCCGGAACGGCGGGGATAAAAAGGAAGTGTGTGTGCGCGTGTGTGTGTGTGTGTGTGTGTGTGTGTGTGTGTGTGTGTGTGTGTGTGTGTGTGTGTGAGAGGGAGAAGAGGGGCTCGGGAGGGCGTGCGGCTGTTAATCTAGGGGCCTCTTGACGTGTCAAAATGCAGAGGGGAGAACGCTCGGTGGGGGTGGTGTACACAAGACGATTTGCGTCCCCTCCGCCCCCCATTCCCCTTAAAAATTATAAATAGATAAAAGATTTTTGCTCGATCTTCAATTTTCGAGTTTAACATTCGTATTGTCAGTGTAACAAAACCAAAAAAATGTCAAGCAAACAGTGACACAATTAAGACACTGTATGCTGGGGGGCGGGGGCAAAAAGCAAAACTGGACGAGCTGCAATGCTGTCAAACTATGCTAACGAGCGTAGCAGCCATTAAAAAAAGAACCTGGAAAGATACTTGCACCCGATGTCCTGTCAAGCTTTCAAAAACATTTGACACTCAGTCACGACTTTTGAAATAGCGCAGAACTTGTAGATGTTCAAAAGGACTTGAGACTGCTTTGAGATTTGGATGAGAATTCGAAAGGATTTGTCTCTGATTGGATGCTAATGCCAAAACAGATCTAAGGCACATTCAAAGGAGGTAAACAAGCAGGGACGACGTCAGGCCAACTTAGCGCAAGCTAATGCTAACGTCAGTGCAAATCCATCAGTAGCAGCAGGAGGACTTCAATGTAAACAAATTAAATGACAATGCCACTCATCTCTCATGGACGCACACTGGAAAAGTCCCCCCCCGACCCCCCCCTAAAAAAAAAACCCTCTTGAAACCCCAACCAAAGCTCAATTCTCATCCCTCTAAGCATTCATCTTGATTTTTTTTTTTTTTTGCATCCGTGGCCCTCGGGAGCGGTCGTAGCGTCCACGTTTGATTTGCGTCCATACGCCCGCCCACATTGGAGTTTGGCGACCAATCCTTCACCGCCCTCGTCGCGGCGCCTTTCTGGACCGGACAGGAAGTGCCGTGGCGCTCCACCAATGAGCAGCAGCTGCTGGTGTCCTCCTGGTGGCGAGCGTCAGCATATGAGCCCCTCCGTGCTTATTACATTAGCATGAGCGCGGCGGGGTGCCCCCCCGCCCGCGACCCTTCAGCGTACCCCCCCTCCCTTACTCCCACACACACAGAGTGTTACACAGCCTTCTCCTGTCAGTAATTTGTTGCTAATCAGCTGTCAGCTCTCTGGCCAGGACGAGGTGATCATGGTGGGCGGAGGAAGGTAATGGCCTTAAAAGTCATGGAGTCAATGTCAATGGGATCCGCGAGATTCAATCATGGGCGGGGGTGCGAGCGGTGGGAGATGGGGGCGGGGGGGGGGGTTTTTTTTTTTGGTGGGGGCACTGTGAAGGATGGCGGCCCTTGCTGACATGACCACTCATTTTGAGCGCCAGCATCTGGGCCCCAGTAAATAACCATCAGTGGGCGGGGCCCGGCGACAGGTCATTAGCCCTGAGAAAAATAAATATCGCCCCTCGTTCGTCGGCGCCCCGGCCCGCGGGCTGCGAGTCATTTAGCACAGAACGGCAGATCTCAGGACAGATTAAGTGTGATGAGCCAATATCAGACCGGGGGGGGGGAGGTGGAGGGAAGTCGAAGGGGGAGAGGTAGAGCTCGGTGGGGGGGGGGGGGGGGGGGGGGGGGTGGCGAGTGCTATCGTTGAAAGGGGGCGACGGCGAAGTGGACGTTGACGGATGCCGGGGAAACCGAGGCGCCGTTTTCATTCGGCGCACTTCGGGATCTTCTCTTCGATCGTTCATTTCGATTCATTCCCACAAGAATCTACTTCCTACTGCCCAAAGACGGCTGGGATAGGCTCCAGCACCCCCCCTTGACCCTTGACCCTTGTGAGGATAAAGCGGATCGAAAAATGGATGGATGGATGGATGGTTACAAGGAACTAGCGATTCGCTCTGTCCCTCGAAATCGGACTGCGCTCTGCATTGATTATTTGGGACTCGTGTGAGACTTTGAAGCGATTGAGACAAATGTGGCTCGGGACTCTGAAGAAAAAAAAAACTTTTCCTGAAACGTATTTGGATTCCCATGCCACTTCGGAAAAGGATTTGGACTTTTCACTCATGGCTTCAACTAATGGCCAACGACTTTGGCTTACGCAAATGACAGCAGACTCACCATCGCCGCGTTCCAACTCGTTTGGGACTCGGGCAAACGTCTTCCGAAAATCAAGTGAACACGTCAAGTCATCCCAAGTCGAAAGCGGTCGAGCCTCGACGGGCGCGAACGACTCGGCGGTCTCGGATCATCCATCTGATTCATGAATAAGTGATGTGTGAGCATCCATTACAGGACGTCACATATTACCCAAACGTTATGATATTAACGCGCACGCACATTTCGTCCCTTTCCATCAACGTCATCAATCGTAAATGTGCCGCCCTTGATGCATAATTAACACTTGAAGAATTAAATATTCATATTTCCTATTGTGCTCATTGAAGGGCTTTTTTCCCCTCTTTTCATACGACTAAAACCTGAGCCAAATCCTTCAAAAACACGCTGGTGTGATGAGGCCTTTTCAGCTTGTAAACACGTGGACAAAGGTCATTGACGTCGACCTTTCGTGGGATTTGAAAACAAGACTTGGGACTCACTTGAGACCAAGACTTGGCACATGCATGAGATTTATGATGACTTTAAACTTGCATGAGATTTTTTTTTAAAATGACTTGAGAGCCTCACGGGAATTTTCAAACTCACTTTCAACGTGCATGAGGTTTAGAGAGAAAAAAAAAGATTGAAGCCTGGTACAAATGACTTGCATGAGACTTTTAAAAATGGCTTGAGGCCCTCCTGGGAATTGTGAAACTCACTTTCAATTTGCAGCATGAGTCTTAGAAGAAAAAAACCCAAACTTGAGACTTGTATGAGACTTTCAAGAATGACTGAGGACTTAGTCGGCACTTGAAAAATGTCTCACGACTCAAAAGAAACTTCAACATGACTTTACGCTTGCAAGATGCTGCCGAAAACTATTTCGGACTTGCTTGAGACTTTTATGAATGACTCGAGACTTTCCCAAGATTTTTACCATGCTAGAAACTTGAGGGAAAAAAACAACAAAAGGCTTGAAACTTGCCGACTGTGCCTAAGATTTTTTTTTTAAGTGGCTTGAGATTTAGATGACACTCTTAAAAAGTAACATCGCATCGTCAAAGAGCGCAAACCACTTTCAACTGTTTACATTGGTCAATAATTTGTAAAAAAAACCATTTTCAACTGTTGACATTGGTCAATAATTGGTCCAAAAAAAACACATTTTCAACTGTTTACATTGGTCAATAATTTATCTTAAAAAAAAAACAAAAAAACAATTTTCAAACGTTTACATTGGTCATTAATTTGTAAAAACAAACAAACAAAACATTCTCAACTGTTTACATTGGTCAATAATTTGTAAAAAAAAAACAAATTTTCAACTGTTTACATTGGTCAAAAATTTGAAAAAAGCAAAAAAACAAAAAACATTTGGAACTGTTTACATTGGTCAAAAATGTGAAAAAAAGAAAAAAAAACACCCACACGTGTGGACTAACCACTAGTATAGATTTGGGTCCAAAAAAAGAAAATATGAATTTGACCAAATTGTGGCAGAGGAGCTAAACTAATACTAACGATATACATTTGAGGAGTATTTATCAGTACTCGCATCTTGTGTACTTGTTTTTATCGGTACACAATGTGAGGCGCCAAGAAACCAGCTCACATGAAAGGATTCACTTGAGGGAACAAATTAGCTTGTGTGTTGTGTGTGTGTGTGTGTGTGTGTGTGTGTGGGCACGCGCGCATAAACTGATGAACTTGGAAGACGATCATTAGCGAGTCAAATACCAGCACAAATGGCCGCCTGCGATAATGGCCGACATTCATCTCAGTCTGAGCCGCGTCCAAGTGGAGGTGGGAACAAAAACTTTGTGTGCGTCCATGTGTGTGTGTGTGTGTGTGTGTGTGTGTGAGTGTGTGTGTGATGTCATCACTTGTAACCTCATCAAAAGTGAACACGCAACGGAATCAGCGGCAAACTCCCGTGAAAGAAGCGATTGTTGTGTAACGTTTTAACACTTCCCCCACGGTGTGATCATGACGCGTTGCGCACACCCCGTGTACACCCCACTCCTCGCAACCCCCCCCCCCCCTTCCATCTGTTATGGCGGTTGCTGTCCATATAACAGGCGTCTGTCAATTATTTCGCCAGCGTTTTTATCGACTCATCCTCCGCACGGCCAAAAAATGCTGCCGTGATCCCAATTCTTCTTCTTTTGACTTGTTCACGAATGTATTAGCGTCCCGCGCGCTAGCTGCTATACGCCCCCCCCCCCCCGGGCACTGCTGCACACATTCGCCCGACTGTTGCGTTCTCGGAAAAAAAAAAAAGAAACGAGAGAGGCCATATTTGCCGTTCCATCTGCCGGAAGGCGTACGAGTGGGCTCTGGGCGCCACTCGGGAGGGCGACCAGGCGGAAACCCCCCCCCAAAAAAACCGACAAGTGCAGCGATGGCGTGCAGATGTTGGCGGGGTGGAAAATGTGACAAGACAAGAAAGAGTTTTGCATCCTTGTGGGCATGAGAGGGTGACACGAGAGTGGATGTTCACTCCTGTGTCATCCTACTCCTATTGGGAAAAAAAATTGTCAAGTTTGAATTTACATTTCGGACTTAACTGTTGTTAGCATTCAGTTCGCATTTAGCGTCACGTGGCGAATTTGCCGCGTTGAAACATTTTTTTTTTCCCCGCCAATTTTTATGTTTCCAGTAGACATGAAATAAATGAACATTCAGTTAGCAGGTGTCCTTACATCTGCATTTGAAACCAGTTTCAGCGCACACACAAACACATATTCATGCTACTAGCAGGAACTCTCGGCCGACGATTGTCGATTTCCGAACGAAAAACATTCAGTGTGTGAAAAAGGCAAGGCTGAAAAACACCAAGATGGCTTCATTAATTACCTGCCAAGCAGCCATACTGAAAATCTCACTCTGAACAGCGTGTGGCGCTGTCAGCGGCCTGACGGATGACCCCGGCGTCTGGCGGAGGCCCTGCGTGGCGCTCTTGACGCTCGCCAGATGTTCAAAGGAGCGTGCCGCGATATTTCGGTCCACCCGCCCCTGCCTCGTAGGGAGGAAAAGCCTTTGGAAATGAGCCAAAGTCAGCCTCAAAAAAAAAGTCACACCAAAATCTCAGCATGGCTTCCTAAAACGTTTTTTTTTTTTTTTTTTGTGGGTCTGCTTAGGATAACTGTAGACATGTCCGCAAAATGTTGTTCAGGGGCTGAATTTTTTTTTAAATTCAAACAACCTCTGGAAATGCCCAAATTGACCACACGAAAAACCAAACTGGCCAAATCCAAGTGTTTTTTCAGACATGCATTTTTGAGAGTTTTTTGTTGACCTACTCTTGATGGGCATGTCCACCAAATTTTATGTTACTATAGAAAACCAAAATCACCCTAAAATGGCCGCTTGCGACAAAAATGGCAGACTTCCTGTGTCTTTCCAAGCATGGGTTCTTGAGAGTTTTGGTGGATCTGCTCATGAGAGACACACCTACCAAATATCTCACGTTCTAAGCAAAATTGGCCTCGAATGATCAAATCATTCGAAGGACCCCTGGAAACGGCCAAATTGATCATAAAAAGATTTTTTTTCAACCCAAAATGGCAGAATTTTTTGGCGATTTCATACATGTATTCTTGAGACCTTTTTTTTGTTGTTGTCCGACTCTCGATAGACATGTCCATCACATTTTATGTTGCCATATAAAACTGGTTTTGGGGGAAGAATTTTCAAGCCATTCTTCTGGACCCTTACCAGTGGGCAGTCACCCTCAAATGCTCCATATTTCTCTAGAGATTTTTGGGGGTGTGGTTCTTTCTACTTCTGATAAACATGTCAACCAAATTTAAGGTTGCTATTACGTTTTTTTTTTGTTTTTTTTCCACGTGCAATTTTCAACGGCGTCTACCTGCACGGGTGCCCGCGTTGCTAATTAAGCGTTTGCCGCGTTAATGTCCAACGTAGCCAGTCAAGATTCAATTGGCTCCGCGGCGGATGAATGGAGCGTTAATCAACATGCTAATGAGCTAATAAGCCGTTAATTAAATCAGGCGTTTGCGAGGCCCGCTTCAGCTCGTCGTAGCACACGCGCGACGACGATGACGACGACGTCCATTTGAAACGTCTCCACGGGAAAGCGCCGAGCCGGCCGCGGCCCCCCCCGAGCGTGCCGCCTGACCCCGCCCTCCTCGGCCCTCTACAAGGCTAATTTCTGGCGAGCGGTGACACGACGCGGCGGGATCAATGGCGCCGCTTAGCCCCGCTGGCAGAACGCCAATAAGCATCAGTGAATCATTTGCCGGCGGCAACGGGAAATCAATACACTAACTTGACCCGAGCCGAGTACCGATTCTTCTTCTCCTACGTGGACTCGTGGGACTCTTTCAAGTCGACGTCGGCAAAGTTTGGCTTACCTTGCGCTTATTATTTTAGCAATCATTTTTTTTGTCTTTGGTAATGACCTCACGTTGCGTTTCTTAGTTTTACGTAGATGATCACAGTAAATGATTTGGGTGTCAAAATCTCAGTCTTGTTTTTGTTGTTCCGTAGCCTGAGGTGTCACCTAAGCAAAAAAAATATATAAAAAACAATTATAGTGTCAAAGTCACTGTTCAGCTCAACATGTTTCCTGTTTTCTCCACTTTTTGGTCAAAAACCATGTTTTTGATGAAACCAACCCATGTTCTACTTCTGATTACCCCCCAAAAAACCCACAAGAAACCAACTTTTTTCTCCCCGGTGAAAGCAGAGAGTCCATTTTTTCTTTCGGAAGGTGTCTATACTGTCAGAGAGGACGATATTATTCCCGCGGAGTCTTGGAAATGGCGTCCAAATGCTCCAGAATGGCTGTCGGTCTTAAGTTAGGAGCATGGACAGGGAAGGAAGTCAACTCACAAGTCAAGGCAGGACTATCTGACGAAGCCCTTGCTTCTGACTCCCGCCCCCCCCCGCCCACCCCGAGGCAAAGCGGGCCACAGATCAATACATTTGATGGCGGGGCGGCCCTCCGAAGCCATAAAGGTTTACTCTGGAACAGCTGGGCTGGCGCGCGAGCCGAGCTTGTCTGACTAATGAATCGTGAAACAATCAGGCCGTCGCCATTTGTGTTTAGATCTGTAAATATGGCGGCGTACAAGTGCCAGACCAACGCCGGCGCTCCAGCTGGGGCCGCAGATGGTCTGGATGGCGAGGCAAAGCTCCCGCTTTGCCCTCCCGCACGCCAAGCTCCGGTGCCGCCGCCGAGTGACAAGTTCACTTTACGTGCTAACTTAGCCCGCCTGGCGCATGTCGCCAGCCAACACGCACTTCACCTAATTAAAAAAAAAAAAAAAGAAAGGGCAAAAAAAATAAAAAAATAAGATAAAATCCTTAAAAGACAGACAAATTAAGCCCGAGAGTTACAAAGGCGAGTGGTTAGCTTCTTTTTACACTCAGAATGAACAATGTAAAAAAACCTCAAAATGTTTCTGATTAAATGGAACAAATAAAATAAATTATGTATTTTATTTATTCATAAGGTTGTTATTATATTCTCTATGTATTGGATTATTTCTAATGTATTTGCCTATTTACTGTATTATTCATTATCATTATGTCATTATTATTATTATTATTTTATTATTATTATTATTATCATCATTAAATTTTATTGGGGAAAAAAATTTCACATTGTTTTTAATGACACTTTTTTCCACTTGTATGAAAATAGATTGGATTTTTTACATATCCGATTATTGACTATTTACTGCGTCATTAATTTTTTAAAATAGAAATAAAATTACATGATCAAATGTTATGATTCGGGTTTTTTTTTTTACTTTTGTTGTTCAAACATCTGAACGTATAAGTACGCTTGTTAAAAATGTAAAAATACACGTTTTTCGGGGTTGAATGGTTTTCCATTAAAAAATACGTTTTGTACTACTTTGTACATCTTTTTTATTTGGCAGAGTATTCATGCACTTTATTTAAAATGTGACTGTTTCAGTATTTGTTTTTATAGTTTCATTAAAAAAAAAAGACAGTCATTTTGTGATTTTATTTTCATTTAGATTTTTCCACCTTTCAAAAGACCAAAATGCATTCATTTCAATTTGGGGAGATAATTTGAGATCGAAATGTTTTGATCATGGTCACTGATTGAGTTCAAGACGTAGCTCAGGGCGCCGCTGTCGCGCGTTTGATCCAAACGCAGTCAACAGACGAAAGAAATCACGTTCTGGGCGGGACATTTTAAGGTGCCTGCGCCTACACTGAAGTGCTGAAACGCAGCTGCTACGACGACGCCAGCGACCTTAAACACAGCATGGCGACACCTATTTTTTCCCCTCCATTTGGGACCTGCTGCCCTTGCCCCCCCCTCCCTCGCCCCCCCACCCCCTCGTCGGAAATGGAACGTTAACTGTCCCGACCCTCGCTAGCGGCAAACGGCTTAACTAAACTGTCAGCTCTCATAAAGCCAATAAAAGGATCAGATAAATGTTTATTACGGAGCGGGAAAAGATCATTTTCTGGACAGAAATTGAGGATGACCTTTCCGGATAATTCTAGCCCCCCCACCTCCCCTCTACCATGCCCCCAAGACCCCCCTCACCCCACCCCCCAATCCTTCCTTCTGCTGTATAAATCAGCAGTAGCTCCATTTTGTTTCATGGCTGATGAAGCCTTGCTGACGTGGGACTGCCGCAGCTGACGTTTGTCCCCGCGCTTCCAAGACCGGGAACGCCGGGCGGGCCGTGGCAGTTGCAAAGGTAGGTAGCGTTGGTCAGGAAGTAGTCGGGAGGACGGACGGGTCAGTCAGTCGACAGGCCCATCGGTTCGTGGGCAGGCTGCTCAGCAAGTCGGTGAACGAGGGAAGAAGGTAACTGTCGGTAGGTCGTGTTTGTCGCCAGGTAGGAAGGAGGTAGAAGATAAGTAGACAAGAAACCAGGCAGACGGGCGAATAAATACAGTAAGTAGGTACCAGTAGATAGGCGGGTGAAAAGGTAGTTAAGTAGGGAGGTACTAAGGGCCTGTCGGGGAGGAAGGATTGGTTCTTAAGTAGTCACACAGCTAGCTATGTAGCAAAGAATTGGTAGGGCTTTGGAAATAGTCAGGTAGGAATGATCAGTCAGTAGCCGAGGAGGTTGGAATGGCAAGTAGGTAGGTAGGATTGGTTATCAGTAGTCAGGTAGTCAAGAAGGCTGGATGGTCGGAAGAGGTAGGATAGCTCAGGAAGTAGGTAGGAAGGAAGGAAGGATTGCCTCATAAGTAGTCACGCAGGTGGTCAGCTAAGTAGGTAGGTAGAGATAAGAAGGATAGCTTAGTAAGGAATCAGATAGGTAGCTTGTAGCCAAGAAGGCTGCTTGGTATGAAAAGGTTGTTATGGGTCAGTAAGTAGACCTGTAGCTTGGCAGGCAGAAAGATAGGTCAGTAAGTAAGTAGGACGGTAGATAAGCAGGTAAAAGCTAGCTAGCTAGGTACGTAGGTGAGTGAGCTAGCCTGTTCTATGCAGACAGGCTAGCTAGGCTAGTTTTATCAATTCATTTGTTGGTTGATTCATCGGAGTGAGTGAGTACCAGGAAGGAGGAGGTACGGAGTTGAGGAGGGATGAGTTCCAGCCCGGCGGGCAGCGACGAGGACCCGCTTGGCGGCCGGACTGTAGATCAGGCTAATGGCGGCATTAGCTGGCGAAACGGAGCTAAAACAAGCGGCCGCGCTCCAGCGTGTGGAGTTGAAGGAGGGTTCAAGTGCTCCCTAACCCCGGCGCCACACCAGACCAGCGGGGTAATTGTCGTCACGCTGATGGCCGCCGTTTAATCTGCTCTATGTCTTGATTTTCGACGACGGGTCACCGGGACGAGACGCACCTCGGGCAACTACCAGCAAAAAAAAAAGAAAGAAAAATAATACTCGTTCTTTACGTTGTCCCACATCATGGAAATATGCAACGACCTCACCGCCAGTCCTGTTAGATTTGTTGCAGTTACTTAGCCCTTTTCACCCGGGGAAAAAAAAAAAATCGCTGGATTGACATGTGATGCGATATAAATATATAAATGTGTGTTAGAAACGGATATTTGGTTGCGGGGCGGGCGAAACGTGCGCGACGAACATCAGAAGGACGACAGCGGCGGCTTAAGGGAAGTCAAGATGGCCACCAAGAAGGCGACGAGACAATCGCGGAGAACAATAAAGAAGAAGATGAAGAAGACAAACACGCCACAAGACCTCCAGACAACAAAGACGAGATGAAGCAAACACTCGGGGAGCAGCCTGTGTTTGGTCACTTGGAAGCGCCGCATCCTCTTGGATGCCGTTGCCTTCAACTCGCCGTGTGCGCGTGCGTGGCTAAGTGCTTGCGCGCGTGTGTGTGTGTGTGTGTGTGTGTGTGTGTGTGTGTGAGCGCCCGCACGCGGCTGCCAACGTCGAAAATGAAGCGGTCAGCCGACAGCTCGGCTTGTCAAAGGGAACGGCGGGCGGCCGCGCCACGCGCAGCGGAGAGGATGGGCCGAGTAGGGGGGGGGGGGTGGGGGGGTGCAAGGTGGGGCGGGCGGCCGGGGCGACGCTTGTCTGGCAGTGATGCAAAAAACGCAGGGGTCAGGCAAGTGGAGCAGGTAGGAAAGGATGGCGGATGGGTTGGTGGGAAAGTGGGGGGGGGGGGGGGGGGGCCGGGTGGAGGCAGGTGGAAAGAGAGGAGGCAAGCAAGGGCCGGGTCAAGTCAGAGGTGGAATTCGGATTTCTGGTTGGAAAAGAGCCATGGGGAGAGGCAAATAAAGCTATGCGAGGCAGTGTCGGGGGGTGGGGGGGGTGGGGGTGGGGGGGGTTGGGGGGTGCAGGCGCAAGGGCGGCAGATGTCTGGTGCAAGAGAAAGGAGTCAGGCCATATACCGTATTGGCCCGAATATAAGACGGTGTTTTTTTGCATTGAAATAAGACAGAAAAAGTGTGGGTCGTCTTATATTCGGGGTCTAGACATTATACCCATTCACGGCGCTAGATGGCGCCAGATATCATTGAAGCGAATGCTGAACTTGACTCCCCAGGCCAAAGTGAGCCGCTGTCACGAAGAATCAAAATAAAAATTGCGGTAGCATGAAGAAGAAAAATAAAAAATAGCGGTAAGAAGGAAGAGAGAAGAAAATGGAGAAACGTAGCGACATTCTGGAAAAAAGTGGGTCGAAGATCGGCCAGGTTAACCGGCAGCTGAGGAGAAGTTATGATGTCATTTACATTTCAAAAACCAGAAGCCATTCAGTTACGAATGTGATTGCACTTTAGTTTGCATATTTAAATGTTCAGATATTAAGATTTGAATGAGGCAAAATAACATGCTTGTTCTCCCAAATATATGGTTAGAATCATTTGTTTCAGATGTACTGTCATTATTTTCTCCAACCGGGACCCCTGAGACCAAAAAGCTGGCAGGGTAAACAAGTCCGACCTCCGACCTCCAGGACGCCGTACTCGAACAGAGTTGGCTCATTGTCAGGAGGCCGACAGAGACTCCGTTTTCCTGGAACTTGGACTTTAGAATTCCTCCTCCGGTGGCCAAATGGGGCATTGCAGAGGTCCAATGATGCTGCGCTTCCATTCACATTCTTCCACAAAGGGGAAAACCAGGGCCTTAGCTCTGACCCTGACATTAGATGCCTTATATTAATTAAAGCAGGGACAGGTAGGCAAGAAATGGGGTGCAGGTGGGGAGGGGTGGGGGAGGGGTGTCAGAAGAAATCAGAAGCCGTGGGCCCAGGTGTGGGGTTGATGTGGGATCGGGCCCATGCAAAGCAGGTGAGGAAAGAGAGTGAGTGGGGTCAGGCAAGCGGCGGGGCGCCAAGGACCGCCCCTCACCTGCCCCCATCATGCCACATCTGCTCAGCTGTGAGGACACCTGGGGGCTCGCAGAGGGGGGCGTACCGGCCTCCGTATCGTTACTAACCCGTTACATCATACTCGCGGGACAAGGACGCAAGGCGGCCAGGCCAGCCAGCGCCGCCCCCCCTCCCCCCACCCCCCCACCCCCAAGCACCTCCCCCCCCTCCCGTCCCGTCCACCGAGACCCAAAAGCAGATGGTCACCCTCAGTGATATGTTTGCCGCAAAAACGGGGAAACATCTTGACGACGACGACGACGGTTGCCACGGCGACGGCGGCGAGATGACAACAGATGCTTACCGGTCATGTGACGCTTTGCCCCTCAAAGGCCGGTTGACATTTTTGTTGTGGATTATTTTCGAGTTGTGTTTATATCCGTGGAGGAAGGTGGCGGTTCATCGTTATTCACATTGACATACGTCAAGTGCCATTTTTGTTGAACTGACCTTTTTGTTTACGTCTCAATGTTTTGTGTTGTTTTTTCTCATTGTGTGCTGGTTTTGATTGGGCAATTCTGTGGAGTGTTTTGACCGTACGATGGAAGCGACCGGCCGGTCGTCTCCGGAGGACAAAGACGTCAAGGTGACACGTCGACGGTTCTCCATGGGTGGCGTCTACCCCCCCCCCACCCCCGCCCTCCCTTTCCAACACCACACGCACGCCGTCACCCATGATGTCACACACACGGCGGAGAAAGAAGCAAAGTCACCTCTGGGGTACGACGACCATGAAGACGAAAATTATTTCACGCAGAGCGAGTCACGATGCGCACACGACGACTCAATCTGCCTCTCGTATTGACTCCTTTTCTTTTTAAATATTAAACGAAACATTGTAGAGACGCGTTCTATATACACGCGGCTGGTCAACGGCGTAGGCAAACGCACACGCCAACATGAAGTCATTCTCTGCCATTGACGGCTATAGAAGTCGAAAAGGTACATTGATTTCTCCTGAATTTAAATACGACAGTCAAACCTGGGTTTTCGTCCATAATCCGTTCCAGAAGGCTGTTCGAAAACTGAAATTGTTGGACAACCGAAACCACGCTCTTTTTAAAATAAAAATGTTTCCTGAACACGTCTGCTCACAATGGAAAGCAACACGAGGAAGCGTCACTTCCTCGTGTAAGGAAGGCGAGAGGAGTCAAATGGTGCATTCAAGTGCGCTCAGTTTGTTCGAGAACCGAAATTTGTTCGTCATCCGAGGCATAAAAAACTCGAAATTTTGGGTCGAAAACCGAATTGGTCGAGAACCGAGACGTTCGAAAACCGAGGTTTGACTGTACTTTGGGTCTGCAACACACCCGAAGAGCGGTTCAGACCACGGATGGACGTAAAAGTGAATTCTTAAACAAACATCATGTATAGTTTCCCTCAACAAAGACTTTGTTGTTGTTGTAGTATGTAAACATCAAAGACAAGCCTTCGACAAACGGATTTGTAAACGCAAGACAATTTGATGTCTAACTTCGGTCGCCGGCATTTCATGCACCTCACTTTGAATATTTTGTAAAGCCCAAAGACAAATCTTCAATGAACCAAAGGCAATTTTGCAAAAGGCACGTTAGCGTCTTCAATAAGTCAAACAGATTTTTTTTTTCCATACACATCGACAAATCTTGAACAAATCCAAGTTACATAAACGTCAAAGACATGGATGGATTCAATTAACTGCAACCCTTTCTTATAAAAATCCAAGACAATTTAGTGTTGTAACCTAATCTAACCTGTTTTTTTTTTTTTTTCGTAAACATGAATGATAATTACAAGTCTTAAGTGCAATTAAGTTTTTCTGTCGATATCAAAGACAATTTTAAAGTGTTTTCCAGAAACTCTTCAACAAACTGAACACATTGTTCTTCACTAATTACAGTTTAGTTCGGTTTAGACAATTTAGCTTCGAACACACCTAACATACGTTTCGAGTGAACATTAAAAACATGCTCAATTAACTTCACCTCCATTTTTTCAAAATGTAAACGCAGAAGACAATTTGTACCTATCAAAGACAATGCAGTGTTTGCGGCCACATTGAAGATGATTTCATGTCTCCGACGCCCCCTGATGTACATTTCTGTCAATATCAAAGACACACACACACACACACACACGCAAGCATGTGGCAGGCTGCAGCTGTGGCCCATGCTAATGCGCTAATTGACGGAGTGCCCGCGTAAGTAGCGCTTTGACAATTACACCTCAAATTGTCATCATTAGCGCAAGCGCTAATTGCCGCGGCGCGTTCGTGTCGCCGTTTCTCTTTTCAGGCAGGCAAAAAAAAAAAACACAAAAAAACGTGTTGCCGAGAAGACCCTGCGTACTGCATTCAGTGCGTCTGATGCGTGAAATTTCACCTTGCAGCCTTCAAATCAATTAGGAGACACAAGATGGACGCTGACTGGAGGGGAATTCTTTGTTTATTCTTTCCAAGTGCGACTTCCAAGGACACCCGGGAAGTCTCGTGAGGGAATGATCACGTCCGTGTGTGAGACAGGTGAGAAAGTTTGAACCGAGGTGTGAAGACGATGTTCAGGAATGGCTCCCCCTGTTGACTAAACAGCCTTCAGGGAACCTTGCACAAGTGCTTGGTCAACAGCAAAGAAAATCGAATCTCCATTGTAGCGAACAAACCTTTCTTCTCATGTCAGCTTTCTAGAAACATCTGGAACGAAGCTAAAGTGATTGTTATGCTCACCATGGGTTGTTATGCCCTCGACTGATGTTTGTTAAAAGACTGCTATGATAGTTATGTCCACTCTTAATGACGACTAAACCAACTCTTAATCGTTATTCAGAGGTGATTGTTATGCTCGCCATGGGTTGTTATGCCCTCGACTGATGTTTGTTCAAAGACTGCTATGATAGTTATGTCCACGCTTAATGACCACTAAACCAACTCTTAATCGTTATTCAGAAGTGATTGTTATGCTCGCCATTGGTTGTTATGCCCTCGACTGATGTTTGTTAAAAGACTGCTATGATAGTTATGTCCATTCTTAATGACGACTAAACCAACTCTTAATCGTTATTCAGAAGTGATTGTTATGCTCGCCATGGGTTGTTATGCCCTCGACTGATGTTTGTTAAAAGACGGCAATGATAGTTATGTTCACTCTTAATGACTACTAAACCAACTCTTAATAACAGTTCATAAGTGATTGTTATGCTCGCCATTGGTTGTTATGCCCTCGACTGTTTGTTAAAAGACGGCAATGATAGTTATGTCCACTCTTAATGACGACTAAACCAACTCTTAATCGTTATTCAGAAGTTATTGTTATGCTCGCCATTGGTTGTTATGCCCTCGACTGCCGTTCGTGATGCCAACTATTGAAGATTGCTAAGCCAACAATTTATGATTGTTGTGCCCTCTACAAATGATTGCTATGCCCACTAATAATGATTGTTCAGACACACAATCGTTGTCAAGCTGACTATTAATGATCGTTATGGCCGCTATTAATGATCGTTGCGGCGAGCGTTAATGATTTTTTCCGTTCGCATATGCCGGCGCTGAGAAAACGGGAAGGTTAATGGACGGGTAGCATTCATCAGCCGCTATTTATCTCTCCTCGGGAGGTGGCAGCTTTACAGTAAATACCTTCTGTCCCCCTAATTTCCTAATGATGGCCCATAATGACGGAGAACGGCGCTGCTCATTAGGCGGGATGAGGCGGCGTGCATCACTTCTGTCAGCCCCGGCGCGGCTCGCGCTAGCTAGCCCCGCCGACGAGAGACGGGGGGGGGCCCAGCTGTTCGCCACGTCCTCTTACCCCCCAAAACGAAGCTCTGTGAGCGGGAGCCAGCGCAGGGGAGGCGAGGGGGTGGGGTGAGGGAGTCACAAAAAAGGACGCAAACACGATCACAGGAGAAAATGTCTGACAAACAAGAGGCCACCGAATGTCACGGGAACACTTTGAATTTGGATTTGACAGAGCAACGATTATTCAACGTTATTCAAGAGTGATACTTGGCAGCTCGATTCAAGAATGGTCTGACTCATCGGGAATAGTCAGATTCGATTCAGGAACGATTTTTGGCCCATATGGAACGACATGATGGCTCATTTAGAACGATATGAGTCGATTGAAAAACATTTGGCCCATCTAAAAAGAGACCATTCAAGATTGATATCTGGGCACACTAAGAATGATATGATTCAATTCGGGGCTGATATTTGGCTCATCCACAATGAGGATATTTCCAGAAGTACAGTCAAACCTCGGTTTTCGTCCATAATCCGTTCCAGAAAACCGAAATTGTTCGAAAACCGAAACCACACTCTTTTGAAAATAAAAATGTTTACTGAACACGTCTGCTCACAATGGAAAGCAACACGAGGAAGTGTCACTTCCTCGTCTAAGGAAGGCCGAGAGGAGTCAAATGGTGCATTCAAGTGCGCTCAGTTTGTTCAAGAACCGAAATTTGATCGTCATCCGAGGCATAAAAAACTCAAAATATTTGGTCGAAAACCGAATTGGTCGAGAACCGAGACGTCCGAAAACCGAGGTTTGACTGTATACTTCTTGAACTGCATCTTCCGAGATGAATCAACTAGCTTTGTCCAATCAAACTACTTTGTGTTAACGAGCCTGTAACAAAGAAATTCCAGGCGAAAATCTTTTTTTTTTTTCTTTTCTTTTTTTTAGCGAGAGGCCATCTTTGGCCGAATCTTATCAGGTGGCCGAGCCTCATTCCCCAAATTAATGTTTTGGAAAAGATGAATATTTGCGTGCGAGCGCTAATTGTGACATGTTCCACCAGGCAGCTGCGCAGCGCCGCTAATTCAAAGGCCAGAGCGATAAAAAAAAAAAAAATTATAATAATAAAAATGGAAAACGCTTCAAATAAAATCACAGCGTGGATGAAGTGAGGGATTGTGAGGCGAGGAAAAAAAAAAACCCCGAAACATAAAAGAATGTGCGGTTTTATTGTGTGTCGTTAAGGCCGAGAATATGATTGGAATACATTTTTAAATGCTTTGAGCGAGTTAGACTCGCAATTTGAAATGATTGGTGATGAAACGAACAAGTACAGAGTTAGCGAAGCAAAGCATACTCTCGAATCTTTTTGTTCTCGGTGAGCCAAACAGTCATCTTGGAATTTTCGAATCCAATCGTAGAAACGCATCCAACGGGAACAGACGAGTATAAGGCAAATATCATATCGGAATCCAATTGCCGATGAGATTAAAGTCAAACTTGAATCGAATCGTAATCGACAAATCAGTTATCATTCTTGATAACTTATAAAAAAAATGGAAAGGTATCTTCGGATCAGTTATCATTGAATTAAATTGCATTGTGAAATGTGGTCCCTGAACTGATTCTTTTGTGATGAGTCCATTTTCGTTGTTGAATCGCAGTAAATCCAATTGCATCACAAGTATCGATTACATGGCATCTTGGTTTATGGCTGAAAAAAAGAATTGAGAATAAGAACGGTTTTTTTTCGGGTTTTTTTTGGAGAATCAATATTGTTTTGGAATCAAAACAGAACTGCGGCAAGAAAAATGAAGTTACTTATCTTGAACTTGACGTTATAATCAGTTGTTGTGAATCGAATTGTTGTACATGAGCCAAATATCGTGGCGGAGATGAAGCCAATTGTTATTTTCTGTCAGCCAAAGTATCTTGATTCAAATCAGACTGTATCGTCTCAGATCAACCAAATATCATTTGGGGCAAAAACGCACAAGTCGAAGACCAACCGCGTTCTCAAATAGAATCATTAAACGCACTGTATAAACTTCAGCTTGAATAATTAGCACCGCGCTCGAAAACAGAGTGCGAGTGTGATTTAAAAGTGTCCCCCCCCCCCCCCCCCCCCCCAAAAAAAATTCAAAGTCACCTCTGAATGCGGTTTGATTAATTCACGACGCCACCTTGACAGGCCTAATGGCGGCACATGCATAATAGAAAGCCCCCCCCCCCCTCCCACCCGCCCTCCCCCATCATTGCGAGTGGGTTGGCTTCAAAGGAATTAGCGAAGGGGAGGCGTCAAATTACAGCTGTTGTCGCGCTTTGCTCACACCAAAAGTGGAGCAAACGGCCTTCAAATGTGACAACGTCCCCAAAGATGGAGGGGGTAAAAAAAAAATGGCTGTCATGGAGGCATCCTCATGGCAACACACCAGCAGAGGGCGCCAGTGTTGGCTCCCGACTAGTCGGCCGCCTGAATGGGCCGCAAGAAGAAGCGGAAACAGAAAGACAATTTCCGGGTGTTCAACAAACGTTAACTTATGCTTTCTCATCTGTCGGTTTTCTGTAAACATCAAAGTTGAGTTGGCTTTGGGACAAACACCGACACCACATTACTGTCAACATATTTTTTTTTTTTTTAATGACAAAAATGGACGGATGTGTTTGTCCCACGAAAGCGACAAAATGTTGGTTCTCTGGAAACTTCAATAGTTTTTGATGTTCAACACAAACAATTTCACGGACTCCTACATTGTCTTTATATTGACCCAAACACGAATGCTAGCTTCATTGTAGCCCCGCGCGCAAGCGACAATTATCTTAGCTAAGTTTTTTGGGGAAATTTTCAAAAACGGATGTTACTGTAGGACAGGTAGACTTGATTGTGTCACGTAGCGACCCAAACCCAAATCCAAAGTAGCAAACATAACCATGACATGAGCAAAAAAAACAAAGTGCTAAACACAAACCAACAGAAACCGTGACTAGCATGACAGAAGCAAACAAGCTAACCACAACAAACAATGACCCGACGCCGAGTGGTCGTGCCGGGAGTCCTTTTAAAGAAACAAACAAAATTACATAATGACCAACAGGTGTGCAGCTGCAGGGGAAGCCCTACAGTGCCACCTGTTGGTCACAAACAATCATGACAGATTGGCTTTGATTCTTATGGGGGGAAATGACTGTCGCCACTGTTTGAACATTTGTGTTCACTGAACGGATGACAGCCGTCTTTTTTATTTACAAAAAACAAGGAAAATTCAGAAGTGAAAAAAAAACATTGTGGTAAGATTTCCACCCTCCCCCTCCCCCCAAAAAAGACCGTCTTCACCAATTTCCTGACCGTCTTTGATGCTTGATGCACACGATTCGTCGGGAGCAGAGTCGCAGTAACGAGCGAGCGCCTCGGCGACTCGCACTTCAGCAGTCAAGTGACCTTTTTCGCCTGGCGTCCGCTCACTCGCCGCCGCGTGACAGACTCGTCGGTCCACGCGATGCGACAAACGTGACAAGGGAATCAAGCTTCCGTCGAGACCTCGGGCGGGCGGCGACTTGTGTCACAAGAAAATCAGCCATGAAGTTTGGTTTTGGGCAATCTGACCGCTGACACCGCCGAGCTGCCACCCCGATGCCCTTCCCCTCCATCAAACAGCGCCGCCCCGTCCCGCCGCCGCCGCCCCCGCTCGGCACCTGACCGGCACCCACCAGGGCTTTAGCGTGCCGGTCCGCCGGCGTGATTGACACCTCCACCAATCCCCTGTAAACACCTTGAGAGCTCGCAACCTCCGGCGGGCGGAGGTGGGCGGCGGGGCGGTTGGTGGGGGCCGGGGGGGGGGGCGCTATTGATAACCCGCCGTGCCCCCCGCCACTCGGGAGCCGGAGTCCCTCCCGACTTGTCAGCGGGCGTAACGAGATGCCGAGTGACTTAGCACCTCTGGAAATGTCAGCCCCCGAGCCGGCGCCAGCGTAGCGAGCGGCTCAGCTGCCGCGCGTGAAGCCTGGCGGGACGACACGCGCGCTCGACCGGACGCGCGGCAGAAGACGGAGGCGAGCGGGAACGTCCGCTCGCTTCTTCGGGCTTTAACGCGCATCTGTTGCGGTCCAGCTGCTGCTGCTGCCGCCCGCCCCCCGCCTGACGTGATGATGATGATGATGCGGACAAAAGCGGACGCCGGGGCGCGCCTTAAGTGCTCCCGCCGTTGCTCCGGCGAATCAGCTTGAAGGGGACGAGGCGGCGAGGAGACACGACGCCTGTCGACGGCAGCTGATTATGCGGGCTGACAAACAGTGTTTTTTCCTTTTTGGAGCGCACGCTCAACGCGGTTCTTGAACGCAAAACATACGCTACATTCGCAGAAACACTCGGAATCGTCTGACGATTCCGAAAAAAAAAAAAAAAAAACGCCAAAAAAACGTCAGGTTCGCTGATGACTAGAAATGATCTTGGATGTTTACAAAAATATTACGTTCGGTGTGTCAAAGACTGAATTGTCTGACGTGAACAGAAAACAGACTTTGGGCGCATCAAAGACACGAAATGGTCTGCGATGTCGATGCAAAAAAAACCCGCAAAGTCTGTGAATTGAATGTACACGTCTTCAAAGAGTTTGTTGTCTTAGATGTTTACCAAAAGATGGACATTAGGTTCTTCCAAGACTGAAGGGTTTTTGATGTTTAAAAAAATAGGACGCAGGTCTTTGGTTTTTAGGTCAGGCTTGTCGAAGACGAAATACTCTTCAGCATTTACAAAAATGTGTTTGGTTGTCCAGACAAAATTGTCTTCACAAAAAAATGGTCTTCAATTGACTGGAGATTGGTCGTAGATGTTGACGAAAAAATGTGTATACCGTAATTTCCGGACTATAGACCGCACCTGGTTATAAGCCGCACCACTACATTTTTAAAGGAAAAAAACATTTTGTACACACATAAGCCGCACCCGTCTATAAGCCGCAGGCGCCCATATTGTTACATGAGATATTTACAAAGAATTTATATTCATTAAATAAGCCGCAGAGTTGACAAAAGTCGCGGCTTATAGTCCGGAAATTACGGTATTCAATTTGTTGGGTGACTGTTGTCCACTCCCGACGAAATCAAGCGCAATGGCTCCAGTGAGTTACCGGTAAAATGGTCTTGGAAAACATGTATTATTTTATTTCAAGACACTAAACTGTCCTTGATTTCTACGAAAACCCGCATGGTAGGTTTGTTGAAGAGCACACAGTTCGGTGTTTAAAACAAAAAAAAAATGCGTTTTGTGTTGTTACTTGGGACGGACTTATCTTTGATATCCATCCCAACAACTTGTTGAGTTTACTGGAGATTGGTCTTTGATGTCTCTCAAAAAAAAATTAATAGGTTGAAGATGCAAATGTGTCTTTGATATTTGTAAAGCGCGTAACTTTGTTGGAGATTTGAAATAGTCCTCAATGGTTACAAAAAGACAAGCTAGCTTCATTTAAAGACGACTTTGTCTTTGATGTTGACAGAAATGTACGTCGGCGTCATCGAAAATTCTCGTTTTTCCGATAAGTTTAGGGTTAGGCCGACTCGTCTTCACTGTGCATCCCGTTTAATTGAAAACGTAACTGCCGGATGTTTCCAGAATATACACATTGGCTTCATTGACTTTGTCTTTGATGCTCATTAAAATAAAAAAAATGGTTTGGTGGACAAGAAACTAGTTTTAAAGTTACAAATTTTATATGAAGACTCGTTGAAGAGGCACATCTGTGTGATATTTCCGGGAAAAACCATGTCGGATTTATTGGGAGATAAATAAACCGTCTTTACAGTGTCTGAAAATGTGCATTAGCTTCACAGACAATTCAACTGTCTTTGATGGTTTCAGAAAACGTACATTAGGTTCGTTGAAGACTCGGGGGAGGGGGGGGGGGGGGGGGGGGGGGGGTATGCGCCCAAAGGGCATGCGTTTGTGCCGGTGAATCATAGAAGAGACACCCAACAACAACAGCAACAACAACAACACTGTCAACACGCACACACACACACACACACACACACACACACACACACACACACGCACGCACACGCAAACACACACACATACACACCCCTGTCACACTGCACTTATTAAGCATGCTGACAAACACATTTTCTTACAGCGCCCCCCCCAGCCTTCGCCCGGGGAAAGGCGCGGATGTATAACGCGACATATTTAGCGTCACATCTGAGCAGAAGTCAAGCAGAAAGTCAGCATGCTGGAGCGTTGGAGCAGAGAGCATGCTGGGAAATTTCTAATGGGCTGTTTACCGGCCGCCTGCTGGGATTGCAGTCCGCCACATTGATTCCTGATTTTGGGGACGGATTCACGGCGGCGCGCACACACGCGTCTCACTTTAATCAAGCTTGTTCCCATCACACACACACACACACACACACACACACACAAGCGCACTCAATCCCCCCCCCCCCCCCCCCCCACACACGCATTCCACATTAATGGAGACAAAGTGTAATCGGTTTGGTGACAGACGATGTCTTCAGCACATGATGGGTGAGGAGCACATTTTAAAAATGGCCCGTCGACATTTCCGAGTCGCCTGGATGGAAATCAACAACACGAGTGCGAGTGTGGATGAGTGACTGCAATCTGAGGCCTTTCCTAACAAGACAACACAAGAGACGGCTTATGAGCTTAGAGCCGTTTGTTAGCCGCAAAGGAGTATGACACAAAACATGACGTCAGCACCTTATCGGAAACTTTTTGTGAGCGTGTCAAAGGGGCGAAGAAGGAAATGAGCATTTTTGGGTGCAGATCTGGTGACGCATGCAGATGCTAATTGTCAAGGTCAAAGACAATTTTCTTGTTGATGTTAAATGTACATTTATTTATTTTTTTTCCTAAATTGAGTCCAGCCCGTCTGCCGATCTTTTGGTACGATAGCACGCTGTGGCGTACCTTTCGACATGCCACGCCATCGTCGCTAACACAGCCCCATACCATCACAGATGCTAGCTTTGGAACCTTGCGTCCATAACGGTGCAGATGGCTCTTTTCCTCCACCATGTCCACAATTTGCAAAAAAAAATTTTTAAATGTGGACTCGTCAGACCACAGAACCCTTTTCCACCTGGCATCAATCCATCTTGGATGAGCTCGGGTTACACCGGTTACAAGAATGGAAAGTCAATGATTTCAAGTGAGTGAGCGATCGAGTTGGATGTGCTGGTCCAGTGGATGATTTGAGGCCGACTTCCCGGCCTCGGGCTGTGTGTCATATCCCGCTTGGGGCTCTGGGGAAGCAGATGATGGGAGCTACGATGTGGCAAAGGGGGCGGGGGTGGGGGGTGGTTGATGGGGGGGGTCCCAGTTGTTCTCTAATGGAATCCATCCTCCTCCGTGACACGCCTGTCACGATAGGACGTCGCCCGGAATTGGTAAAAGCCGTGTCACCAGGGTACGAGCTGAGTGCCCTTTGACGGACTGGCTGTCTCGTCGCGGAGACAGTCATCGTCAAGCGGGGGGGGGGGATACCCGGGGGTCCCCGGGAAAGAGGCCGCTTCTTTCCGTTCAAAATAAATAAATCACAAATGTAAAACACGTGACTTATTTCTGGACGCGTTTTGTCATTTGACGCTGTAAATTACCTTTGTTGTTGTTCATGAAAAAAAAAAGGATGTTAGCATAGCCTGAATATTAGCTCAGCTGTCAAACAGATGCTAGCTTCAATGAAAATGCAAAATTGTTTTAAAGACTTGTATTTGGTGGCTTCCATTTGTCATCTTCATCAAACAAACAATTGCCGTGCTACTTAAATCTGCAATCGTGACCAAATAATTTAAGTTTGGAGACTTTTTTTAGCTTTTTAGCTAAACATTTTTAGCTTCACTTGAAGGCTAACTTGTCTTTGATGTCAACAAACAAAATTTGGTTTGTTAAATGCGCTAAAGGTTCTCTTGTGAAACAAAAACAGATTTTTTTTGGGTTGGACTGAATTGTCTAAAATTTTGTACAAAAATGTTACAGAAGAATTTGGCTTCAATATTTTTCAAAAAATATCTGTTTTTGAAAACGTATGTTAGTTTTGTTGATGACTAAATGTCCTTTTTCCCCCCCAAAAAACATCATTTCGTTTTGTTTAAAACCTTGAACGTTTCACTAGCATGTCAGTGAGTCCCGCTCGAGCGCATTATTTACTTGCTGTTTGTCTGGCGTCCAGTCGTTAATTCTATCGAACGAAAGCGCTCATTAGTCGTCGCAAAAAACGCCGCGGCTTTGGTTGTGACCTTTCTCGTCGCGCGGGCCGCCGAGTCTCCTGCTAGGTGGCACTCTGTCCCCCTCGTCTTTGATGCCCCCCGTTAATTGGGAACGATTTGAGCTTTTTCTTCGGCTTTTGTCGCCCGTTAAATTCAGCGAGGAGCTAATGGCAAATGTCACCGGGAATTGGTCGGCAGGAGAAAGAGCGCATCATTCCGCTAATATCTCGGCGTCACTGGAGCGGTCCTTGGGAAGGCCTCATTAACGGCGGGGTTGGGTGTGATAAGAGGGAGGGGGGGGCGGGCTCCCTTGGAAGCAAGATGGAGGGACAGTGGCGGGAAGCGGGATTAGGTTATCCCTCCTCTAATGAACAACAAGAACAATCGGTAAAGGAAAGTAAAGATTAGAAAGCAAATCGGATCCAATTAAGCATGCGCCACCTTGAAGGCGTGTTGACATTTGACGGGAGAAGGTCAAGGGAATTCCCCAGACTTCATCTGCCAACAGGCGGCTACTTCCTGTCAGGTCATTCCGGCCACATAGAAGCAAACTTTGACATTACTTTTTACTTTACATTCCGTGGGCTGAATTAAACTTTCATTGGAAAGTGTAATTATTTAAAAAATACACGTACAGTCATACCTCGGTTTTTTCAACCATAATCCGTTCAGAAGGCTGTTCGAAAACCGAAACCATCCATCCATCCATCCATCCATCCATCTTCTACCGCTTATCCGGGGCCGGGTCGCGGGGGCAGCAGCTTTAGCAGGGAAGCCCAGACTTCCCTCTCCCTAGCTACTTCTTCCAGCTCTCCCCGGGGGATCCCGAGGCATTCCCAGGCCAGCTGGGTGACATAGTCTCTCCAGCGTGTCCTGGGTCGTCCTCGGGGTCTCCTCCCGGTGGGACATGCCCGGAACACCTCACCAGGGAGGCGTTCAGGAGGCATCCGAATCAGATGCCCAAGCCACCTCATCTGGCTCCTCTCGATGTGGAGGAGAAGCGGGTCGACTCTGAGCCCCTCCCGGATGACCGAGCTTCTCACCTTATCTCTAAGGGAGAGCCCGGACACCCTGCGGAGAAAACTCATTTCGGCCGCTTGTATCCGGGATCTCGTTCTTTCGGTCACGACCCATAGCTCGTGACCATAGATGAGGGTTGGGACGTAGATCGACCGGTAAATTGAGAGCTTCGCCCTTTGGCTCAGCTCCTTCTTTACCACGACAGACCGATGCAACGTCCGCATCACAGCAGACGCTGCACCGATCCGCCTGTCGATCTCTCGCTCCCTCCTGCCCTCATTCGTGAACAAGACCCCAAGATACTTAAACTCCTCCACTTGGGGCAAGATCTCCTCCCCGACCCGGAGTGGGCACTCCACCCTTTTCCGACTGAGGACCATGGTTTCAGATTTGGAGGTGCTAATTTTCATCCCAACCGCTTCACACTCGGCTGCGAAACGCTCCAGTGAGAGTTGGAGAGCCCTGTTTGAAGGAGCCAACAGTACCACATCATCTGCAAAAAGCAGAGATGCAATACTGAGGCTACCAAACAGACCCCCTCAACGCTTCGGCTGCGCCTAGAAATTCTGTCCATAAAGGTAATGAACAGAATCGGCGACAAAGGGCAGCCTTGGCGGAGTCCAACCCTCACTGGAAACGATTCCGACTTATTGCCGGCAATGCGAACCAAACTCTGACCTCGGCAGTATAGGGACCGAACAGCCCGTATCAATGGGCTCGGTACCCCATACTCCCGAAGCACCCCCCACAGAACTCCCCGAGGGACACGGTCAAACGCCTTCTCCAAGTCCACAAAACACATGTAGACCGGTTGGGCGAATTCCCACATACCCTCGAGGACCCTGCTAAGGGTGTAGAGCTGGTCCACTGTTCCACGGCCGGGACGAAAACCACACTGCTCCTCCTCAATCTGAGGCTCGACTTCCTGACGGACCCTCCTCTCCAGCACCCCTGAATAGACCTTACCAGGGAGGCTGAGGAGTGTGATCCCTCTGTAGTTGGAACACACCCTCCGGTCCCCCTTTTTAAAAAGAGGGACCACCACCCCGGTCTGCCAATCCAGAGGCACTCTCCCCACTGACCACGCGATGTTGCAGAGGCGTGTCAACCAGGACAGCCCCACAACATCCAGAGCCTTGAGGAACTCCGGGCGGATCTCATCCACCCCTGGGGCCTTGCCACCGAGGAGCTTTTTAACCACATCGGTGACTTCGACCACAGAGATAGGAGAGCCCACCTCAGAGTCCCCAGACTCCGCTTCCTCCAAGGAAGGCGTGCTGGTGGAGTTGAGGAGGTCTTCGAAGTACTCCGCCCACCGGCTCACAACGTCCCGAGTCGAGGTCAACAGTGCCCCATCCCCACTGTACACAGTGTTAGTGGTGCACTGTTTCCCCCTCCTGAGACGTCGGATGGTGGACCAGAATTTCCTCGAAGCCGTCCGGAAGTCGGCTTCCATGGCCTCACCGAACTCTTCCCATGCCCGAGTTTTTGCTTCGACGACTACCGAAGCTGCATTCCGCTTGGCCAGTCGATACCTGTCAGCTGCCTCTGGTGTCCCACAGGCCATAAAGGCCCGATAGGACTCCTTCTTCAGCTTGACGGCATCCCTTACTGCTGGTGTCCACCAGCGAGTACGGGGGTTGCCGCCACGACAGGCACCAACCACCTTACGGCCACAACTCAGATTGGCCGCCTCAACAATAGAGGCACGGAACATGGTCCATTCGGACTCAATGTCCCCCGCCTCCCCCAGGACATGGAAAACCGAAACCACACTCTTTAAAAAAAAAAAAAAAATCTTTATTGAACATGTCTGTTCACCATGGAACGCTAAACGAGGAAGCGTCACGAGAGGAGCCAAGTGACGCATTCAAGTGCGCTCGGTTTGTTCGAGAACAGAAATTCGGTCGTCATCCGAGGCATAAATAACTTGAAATTTTTGGTCAAAAACGGATTTAGTCGAGACCTAGACGTTCGAAAACCGATTTGACTGAATTTATATTTCTTTACGATCTCTTCTATTGTGTGCGATTATTTTTGTTTTTGTTGTGTTTTGTGACTGCTTACATGCAGGGACCCTTCTTGAAGAAAAAAAACTTTTGTTTATATTAACCCCCATGCAGTAATTATCCCAAAATTGGACATTTCGGACACTTTGGACGATTTTGGACTGTTGGACAAATGGACACCACAGACAAAACAGTGACAAATAACTCCACGAAGCTGAAATTTTGCATAGGATGTATATTGATGTCTAGGCCAATTTTGAGGGGTTGAAAGTGAAAATAAATTGTTGCACATTGGAAGAGGGACATTTTTGGGACGTAATACCCTTCATGCAGCCGCTTAAAAACACTGCATGAGGGTTAAAAGCGCTCGCTACCACATCCCCCGCCAACAGTGTGCTGGTCCACTCAAACACATACGATTGCATAAGGAAGACGCTTAAGATTCTAGAAAATTTATCCCATCACAATTTTCCATGTTTAGGGATGAAAAATGGGGGAGGCGGGGGAGGGGGGGCGGGGGTCACATGGGGTGACAGAAGTTGGCATATGGTCACATGAGAGGCATGACGAGCTGCCCGAGAGCCAAAAAGCCTCGCGTGTGATGATACGCGTGGCGTCCACAAACACGGATGGCGTGTTTCTAAAGGTTGGACGCAACCGCACGGCTGGTTGCGGGCGGCGGGGACATGGGGGGCTTTGGTGGGGGGGAGACAGGAGGCGGGGGGGGGGGGGGCGGACGAGGCTGGGGATGCGCTTGCAGGGTGGAGGCCTGAATCTAAAAGAGCCACCTTTTGATTTTGGACCGAGGCCGGGCTGGCTGGCAGAGCGGGGCCGGGCCATAAGGCGGGGCGGGGCCCCGGGATAATGGCGGCAGACGGGGGAAGAGGAGGCCGACAGCTGGCGCATTCCGCCCCAATATGTTTCCATCAAAGAGGCGAGGACGTTTCACAAGATGGCCCCCGCACCACCACCACCACCACGAGAAAAAGAGATTAAAAATAAAATTAGCCGACATCTTGCCCATTTCACCCCGTGATGCACATTTCGGCACAAGATGGATGGGGGAGGAGGGAAAGGGGGGGGTTCGTTTGGCGGTGGGGGGCTGGAGGGGGGGGGGTGCCCTCATTGTGGTGCGCAAAAATGAATTAGTCATGCGTCACCTCCCCGAGCCCGTCACAGATGTGGCCTCAAGTGTTTGAAGATACTTTCTTTTTAGAAATGCAGCGCATATTGTAACATGCAAATGAGCACCCCCCCCCCCCCTTCTACCGCCAATCAGCTTGTCGCTAATGAGGTGTAAAATATGCACAGTGATAGAGTCGTGACCAATCAGTAGGCTGAACATGATCAGGATTCTGTACCACGTCCAGCGATGAACAAATCAAGAAATAAACATCGCCGATCCGATCAGAAGACGGACCAACGATCCGATCAATTTCAACAACTTGTTTAATGACTGTTAGAGATGTGCCGATGTTCGAGTTCTCGCCACCTGATGTGGAGGATCAACCAATACCAAATCCCGATCCGATACCCCCTGACAATGTATGCTGCTGATCTCGTTTCAAAAAAATGGGGCACCGAGGCCATCTACTGGTGGTCGTGCAGCAGTCAAGTTGTCACGCATCCGCGTTGAAAACCGAAATTGGATATACCGATATACCGAAACAAGTATACTGAATGAGTGAGCGACACGTTGACATTTGACGGACCAAAATAAATTTGGTACCTCCCCCGAGCGCGTCACAGAGTTTGGAGATTCTGCTTCTAAACACCGCGCATATTGTACCATGCGAATCAACGCCCTACCGACCCCCCCCCCCATCGCTCTCCCCCCTCCTCTTCTAGCGCCAATCAGCATGCTACTAATGAGGTGTAAAATATGTGCATTAGCCACACAAAAGTTATTCAGATCAGAGGGTGGGGGAGACTTAATTGGTTCTAATCAGAGCCTGCGTCCATCTGCTTCGTGCCGATCGGCTACTTCTGCCTGATGCCTCGTGAGCGTACGTGCAGCCACCAAAAATGTCTACGCTGGGTAAATAATTTCATAATTCGATAACATGATGAACTAAAATTAAGGCCGGGAATCGACAGGCTTTTTCCATAAGGAATTTCCAGGAACGGTCGCTATGCGCAAGCTAGTTTCCGTTCGTTCGAGAGCTCATAAGGTCGAGTCGCATCTACCGTGGGGGGGGGTCGTCACCGAAGTAGCCGAGCGCAACGTTTGCTACGTCGTGACAAAGGTGAGATCAAAACCTCAATTCTGAAAATAATCCGCTTCTGATGTTGTGATGACGGTGATCGTTTTTCTTCAACTCGCTGATTGGTCTCCGAAAACTCTCGTCAAGTCTGATCGTGACAACATATGATTACAAGTAGTCTCGTATGTCTAAAAAAACGGCGTTAATGAAGCCCCGAGGGGGAGTATTGATGTCGCGTTGTTGCCGGTTCGAAGGGTCCGGTCCCGTCTTCGTCCCCCCCCCCCCCCTGCAACCTCCCGCCCCCGTCCCCCCAAAGACGGCGGCGCCATCTGTCCTCGCCGCGTCCGCGTCCAAAGGAGCATGTTTTCTGGATCTGGTTTGCGGGGCCGTCAGTGCCAAGGACTCAAATGTGTGAAGTGCGAGCCTGTTCATCATCTCGAGTGGTCATCAGATGCTTGGAAACAAAACGCCGGCCGGCCGTTGACGCGTGTGTGTGTGTGTGTGCCGCCAAACGTCGTCGGGGAGGCGGCCAACAACACAAGTTGCTCAGCCCTCATGTCAATACTTACTTTTTTTTAGTGTAATAGCTTTATTTAGTTTTTAAAAATGGAATTTGGGCAAATATGGTTTTAAAATAAAACCATATATATATATATATATATATATATATTTTTTTTTTAATAAAACCATATATATATATATATATATATATATATATATATGTCAATACTTACTTTTTTTAGTGTAATAGCTTTATTTAGTTTTTAAAAATGGAATTTGGGCAAATATGGTTTTAAAATAAAACTATATATATATATATTTTTTTTTTTAATAAAACCATATATATATATATATAGTTTTAAAATAAAACCATATATATATTTATATATATATATATGTATATATATATACATATATACAGTATAGGGTTTTATTTTAAAACCATATTTGCCCAAATTCCATTTTTTATTTCATTTTCCCCCCCTTCATGCTTCACATTGTCATCGTAAAAAAACCCCAAAAAAACAAAAAATACATTTTAAATGTGTTTTACACTTGAATGACATTACATTAAAATCCACAAAATAACGAGGCACCCAATGAGCGGCTCTGCTCCAATGATTGACAACCATTGCGTTCCTATGACGTCTCAACAGCAACCTCGTTAGCATTTGGCTAGGTGGTTCTAGTGTGTGTATGCGGGGATGTGTGTGTGTGGGGGGGGGGGTTATCCTAATGTGCCCCCATGATTCATGGTGTCACTTGCAGAGGAGTCTATCTTCATGAAAGCGGTGAGCCCCTAATGGCTCCCATTTGTCAACTAGAATCCAAAGTCGGCCGCAAGGAGGCTGACGAAGGACCTCGCCAGACGTCAGCATCGGTTTATCCAGCAGCTTTGTGTACACAAACCACATTGAGGTGAGTCATGGAAAACGCGATATGGTCCATTCGCTTGACGTTTGACAATAAACGGTGCTTGAGCACGGACTGTTTTGTTAGCGTTAGCGTTAGCGTACGACCGGTGGGGTACATTTTAATGCGTCGACTTAAGAGATATTTGTGACAAAGGAGCATTTCAGTGTTTGACCAGAACACAAAGATAAATGCAGACTGCTACATTAGCATTTTGTCACCAGTGTCTAGCGGATTTTGGTGGACAAAGTACTTATTTGGTTTTGGTCCAGGCGTTTCTACCTGCCGGTCATCTTTAATCGCCGAGTAAAGATCAAGGTCGCGGCCATAGCGTTTCACTTTTTACAGTTTCGCGCCGCTCGTTTGCCTCTATGCTAACATGTAGCATGTTTATTCACGGCTGATCAAATCCGACGCAGCCAGGAACTCTCCGTTCGAGACTCGGAGGAAGACAATTAGGATGACCTTAGCATATTTCGTGAAACTAGCCAGCGGCGTCCATATTGCCGCTTGGCTCATTTGTAGCGGCGATCCCTTCCGTGCCGACATTTCGTGAGCATTCAGTTTGACTGACAGTTCTAACTGCCGTGGTTTGATCATTGTTTAGCTTCCTAACTAATCCCCCAACGTGTAAACTGACAGCTCATCGCTGAAAAAGGTATGGGAGGGTTGCTGATAATTATCCGGCGCGCTCACCCGATGAGGCAAAACTCGGACTCAATGGCAGTGGCCGGAATAGCCGTACAAAATGTCTGCTTTAGCTTCCCGTGTCTTTTAGGGGATGGCGTCTTTGACATTTTTTTTTTTGTGGCTCTACTTATGTTAGACTTGCATGAGCTAAGTTAAACTGGCTTCAAGGGTTGACTTTTGAAGCGATTCCAAGGGCTTGTGGAAAAGAACGAAATCACCCCGAGTCGTTCGGTTTGAACCAAATGGCAGACTTCAAGTGACTTCCAGAGCAGGGCTTGTGGGCACTATTTTGTGGGTCTGCTTACGTTAAGACTCGCTTAGCAAGCTTCATGACTGAAGTCTGGATTTCTAAACAATTCAAAGTAACCCTGAACTTGTCCAAAACCACCCTAAATGATCTATTTCAAATTAAAATGACTTCTTGAGGCCTTTCGGTAAGCCGGGCGGAATCTGCAAACAACGGAAAGGACCCAAAGAAAGAGACAAAATATCCCGAAAATGGCCGATTTTAACCAGACTGTCCGCGTTTTTTCGGGCACAGCTTTTTGACACCGTTTTGTGGCTTTACTCGCGACTGACATGCCAACGAGCTAGCTTCAGACATAAGTTAGCTTTGTTTTGCCAAATCTGATGGCGGTGGGGGGGGGGGGAGGGCGGGGGGGCTGGATGACTGCACACGCTATGACGAACACCCTTGGAAATGGTTACAATTTGATGCACATTGTAAAATGGCTGCCGCAAACCACTACGCACGTCCGCAAAATGTCACGTGGCCAGGCGGAAGCGAGTCGGGGGGGGGGGGGGGGGGCGGCAAGAATTTGTCAAACAATTCTTGCGGTTGCGAGTCTTGCGTTAGATGGCAAATGGCTCGGTCACCATCCTCTGCCCGCATGCAAATGATGAGAATGTTCACAATCGAGTGTGGCCCATCTGTCTGGTGGACACACGGTTCCAATTCGGTAGCAGCAATTGGCCAAAATATCCAAGGCCAGTGGGGTTTTGAAGGACCCCTGGAAACGCTCGAAAATGATCCTAAAATGTCCGCTTGAAAGCAAAAGCGGCGGACCTCCCGCGTGAGAGCCCCGCTCTCGTTATTTTCAACGCGCCAGGCGCGACCGCGGCTGGACTCGAGCCGCCCGGCCAAGGCGTCCGTCCACTCACACGGCATTAATGCGGCGCCGCCAGAGTGCTGCACGATCGGCAAGCGGGGGGGGGGGGGGGGGGGGTAAGCACTGAGGCTGGAAAAAACCCACAGTGGACTTTTACATCTGTCCGCCCTCATTGCTGTGCAGCGAGCCCCCACAACAATCCCCGACAACCCCCCCCCCCCCCCCACCCCCCCTCCCCCACCAGCACTCCACCGCAGGGGCGTGTGGAGCACATTGGCTACGCCGCCCCGGCTGACAGATTCCCGCCCCGGACCGCTCGGTTAAAAAGAGGCCTGCCAGCAGCAGCTGTCCGCTAGCATCGGGAATGCTAATCTGCGCCTTGACAAAGACGGAAGGGGAGTGAGCGTCAACAACACTTTGGACCCGCAGCGCTCGCTGAGGTCTTTTTGTTGTTGTTTTTGTTTTTGTTTGATTTTTTTTGGGGGGGGGGGGGGGGGGGGGTTTGGACGAAATGGGAAAATGCTGCACTAATTTGGAGCCTCTGAGGCTGCAGGCGGTGGGAGCAAAAGGCAGCGAGGGCGCCGCTGCCTGGAGCAGGCAAGAAAATCATGGCCAAAAGGACGCGAGGTCAAATCAACACTAGCTGGAGTTAAACAAGCAATCAAATTAATACATTTTTAAAAATGTGTCATTTGAACGTTTCACTTTTTTTCGTTGTATTTGTTAAAATTGTGTTTATTAAAAATTTTTTTTAATTGTTGTCAGGTTGAATTTTTTCAAATTTATACGTGAACATTTCTTGGGTTCTTTCTATTTTTAAATTTGCAATTTTTTTTATTTTTTAGATTTAACATATAAATTGCTATTTTTCCGAGTGTCTTTCAACTTGATGTCGCATCTAAAATTCTTCATTTTTATTGTAACATAAGGTGTTTATTTGTAGTTTAATATTTGTAATTATGTATTCATTTTATTTAAACTTTCACTTCAATTACATAATTTACTAAAACTATTACAAATTTATATTTTATACTTGACTGACTGGCAATATTTCTCAAACCTATTTTACATGAAGTTTACATTGTATTTTTCATTCTAATGTTTTGATTCTGGTCATGTGGTCAAATCAAATTTTTGTATTTTGATCATTTCTAATCGATAGTATTTTGTTTGTATTGATCATCTTTTGTAAATGTGTTCATTGTGGAATTTTTGAGAAACGACGACAATGGAAGTAATCGGTTCCTGGGTAGCATCGAATAATAATTATTTCATTTCAGTTTTTAAAAATAACACATTAATGAATTATGTAATTATATTAACGGATTTTGTATTTTCTTTCAAACAGATGTTTTTTTTTTGAGGGGGGCGGGGGGTCTTTTCTATATTTATGAAATAGTGTAACAACACAAGCAGCGATTCTGCAAAATGTCGGGTTCAAGCAGTAAGCCTCAAGTTGGCAAAAGGAGCGCAGCGATTTCTCTCCGCGCCGCCATTTTGTCACGCTTCCTCCCAATGGGCACCCTGCTGTGCCATTTTAATTGGTGGACCGTCATGTGTCATCTTTCCTGACACGTGCACTCTGCCTTTCACCGGAGCGTACGCCGGCTTGTCGTTTTGAAGGGGAAGCGCGAGGATGCAATCCAACTTATCCGATTACCCACGATGCATCACGCCTCTCGGAAATGGGGGGAGGAGGGGGGGGGGGGTGGAATACGCGTAAACAAGACTTGACTGACATGGCGACAGACGCATGGGGAGGCTGAGCTTGAAGATGGCCGCCACGTGGTGGGGAGACTTCATGACAGCATCCTGAGCGCTCACGATTGTCCCACTGATAGCATTTAAGCTAACCCGCGGCTGGCGCAACAGCCCTCCCTCGCCCGCACACACCCGAGTGATGGAAATGGAAACGGCCATGAATGATGACCTCAAACCAAAATGGTGGCCTTCACCACTTTTGTAGCTTTTACAAACCTTTTCCCATGTTGTGATGGCAGTCTGTGGTGGGCACAAAACATAGCGCACTTTTGATTCAGAAAAACAGTGCTGGGGGGGGGGACCCGAGCTAGCTGTTAGCATCCGTTAGCAGCCATCATCTCAATTTGCATTGCATATGTTCGGGAAAGGCGCCCCGCAGGAAAGTGAGTCGACAAGGGAAGGGCTGCATGAATATGCATCTGTATGGCTAACAGCGCCATCGCGACCTACATGACCACATCACGCTAGCCACGTTAGCTTCGTTACCTCCGGAGAGGACACTTGGGCTGCGGACCAAGGCGACCAATCCCAGTAGATGTTGTGAAGGGGTTGTTCACCACCGCATGGATCGAAAGCCTCACGTTACACTGGAAGCCCAATTTGAAACCCTATTTGGAAATCGAAACCTACCTTGAAATCCTAATTTGAAACCTTAACGCAAGCTGCAAAGCCAAATTTGAAAACGGCAACCCTTATTTGAAACACTGATTTAAAATGTAATTAAGGTTTGAAACACGAACACTTATTTGAAACTCTATCTTGGAACTTTAGCCCACTCTTAAAACCCTACCCTTTGTATGAAACGGACAAGTTTCTCCTACGGGAGACCTAATAAAAAGTCAAATCAAAAATCAAATCAAACCTGAGCCTAGGCCCAGGCTTAATGCTCTAATTTGAAACCCTAACCTTGGCTTGAAACCATTATGAAACCACAATACAGGTTTTAAAACCCAACCTTAATTTGAAAGCCTTACCCTTGATTGAAACCCAAAGGCAAATTTTGCTTGTAACCCGAACGATTTTTTGAAACCCAAACTCAGGCTTGAAACCCAAACCTAGGCTTGCCACCTTAACCCTGTATCCAAACCCTACATTGAAACCCTAACCTTGTCAAAGGTGCTCTGCCCCTAAAAAGTGCGGGAGTCAGTGATTGGCCGACGGCCGGTGGCATCATCATCACAGCCTCCTCCAGCTGGCCGCCTGCGGTCAGGTTTGCGAGGTACGGCGCAAACACGACGGCGTGCCAGCGGCAGAAATGAGGCGCCGCTCATCCAAAGTCATTTGCGGCCGAGTTCATTAGCATCATCAGCAGCGCTGATGAATTCCCCGTTGCCGTGATGGCGCGCTGATGACATTCTGCTCTCCTTGGCACCGCGTCTCACACACACAAACACACACACACACACACACACACACACAACCCTCAAAACTGCACGCAGACACACTCAAAGCCCTTGCTTGAAACCCTAATTTGTTTTGAAATCCTTAACTTAACTTAAACTCGAATCTTGCCTTAAAACATTGACTTGAAACCCTTTCACTTGGCTTTTGACCCTCATTTAGAGCCTTGTTGATTTTTGAAAATCTGACTCAGGCTTGAACCCCAACTTTGTCACCCTAATCCTGGCTTCAAACGTTAAACTGAAACCAGAACCTTGGCTTGAAACTCTTAATTTGGAACCTTAAAACTGCCTTGAAAAGCAAATGTGAAACAAGCGTGGCTTGAAACCCTACCTTCAGTTTGAAAGTGTAACGCCGGCCTAAAACCCTAATTTGAAACCCTAACCTTGGTCCGAAACCCGAGTTCAAAAGTCTAACCCTCTTATGAAACCATAACTTTGGCTTCACACCCTATCTTCAAACCTCAATTGAAAACCCTAATTTTTTTTCAACCCCAACTGCAAAAACTAGCCTCAGTCAGCAAACCCTACTGAGCCCCAGTCTGCAACTCTAACCCTGTTTTGAAACCCTAATTGGAAATTCTAACCATATTTTGTATAGCCACTTATTTTGAAACCCTACCTGAACCATTGGACCACCGTCTTCAAACCCGAGTTTGAAGCCCTGCGCCGCGTTTGCACAGACCAGACACTTTCAAAGCGGTTTGAGCACAGGTACTTGGTGCCGATCCAGGAGCCGCCTTTGCTCTTCACAGATCATCAGCCATCTTCTGGCTCCGTCCAAAACAGCCCCGCCCCCTTCCCTTGTGTCCCGGCGATGTCGTGATTTCCCAGCAGCACCTGGGAGGGGGCTCGGGGAGGAAGGGCGGCGCACTTCGCTGGCCGCCAAGCGTGCAGATGTTTCTAATTGCTTTCCATTAGCAAGAATAACAGCTGTTTCTATCCATCAGCACATCACTCGGCAGACTTACTGGCGAACATCTCCCACCTGCTCGGCATCGGCCGGCCTCGTAGCCCCGCCCCTCCACACTCACACACACACACGCACACACACACACACACACACACAACACCCCCACCACGCTGTCGGTCAGTCCGATCGGTTCTCCTTCGGGTTGAAGGGTCAAAGTGGGAGGCTGAGCTCGAGTGTGTTCACCCGCGGCGAACATCCCGATCGGTGGGGAGTATTTGTGAATTGGTTGGCGGGTTCGGTTCGGTTACTCACTGTGTGGTCACTTGGTTGCGCAGTCGGTCGGTCAGTTCTTTTGGGGTTTTTGGTAGGTGGTTGTTGGGATTGATTTGTTAGTTGGTTTGGTCGATGGGTAGTCTGTCGGTCAGTCAATCAGCTGTGGTTGGTTGGTTGGTAGTCAAGTTTGTTGTTTGATGATTAGGTTGTTTGTTAGTTGGCCAGGCTAGCAGTTGTGATTGGTCGTTTGATCATGTCTTAGTTTGTTGGTCAGTTGAATGTTTAACTAGTAGTCGGTAAAGTCGTGCAGTTGATTGGTTGTTGTCAGCGAGTCTGTTGGAGTTGGTCGACGGGTGTTTGGAAAGGTGAGACTTTCTGGTTGAGGAGTGGTTCGGTCATTCATGATTTGTCGGTCGGTTGATGGGTGTGACAGATCCTGACTGAATTACCGTCATGTGTTTGCCGTGGAGCGACTTACGTAGTTTGTCAGTCAGTGAGTTCAGCCGCCTTTGCCTCAGTCCGTCAGTTCTTCAGTTGGCCGGTTAGTTGGTCAGTGTATTTGGAGGTTGGTTGATGAGAGTTAACTCGTTGCTCTGTTAGCTAGCTAGTTTGGCGACCGGTGAGTGAGTTAGTTAGTTAGCCGGCGAGTTGGTTGGCCACAGGCTGAATCTGTTGACAGGTTGCTTGGTTCGCCGGTGATGTAATATCTCATAACTGGTCTCTTTTAAAACCTCGTCGCGGTGCAGTCGATCCGTGACGAACACCTTCAGTTTGGTGTGAAGATGCATTCTTTCGCGCACGCGAACTTGGAGCCTTCCGTTTTTCGTGCCACCTGTCGCTTTGGCATGTCGGCGCGCGTGTGCCGTGAAAAAGGAGTTTTTGTAACAAAGTGATGGAGTGCCTGGCACGACGCACCTGACAGGTGCGAGCCGACAAAGCCGTCAAGACTCGGCAGCGGTGAGCATCTGCGGCCGCAACTCGGCCGTTTGTTTCCTTCCCGTCCGTCCGTCGCGCGGGAAGAACGAGCAGATCATTCCCTGCCAAAAGTCCGAAGTGTAAAGAAACGCCGCGAAAGTGTTCCGTCTCCAAATGTCTGAGCGTCACACGAGCACTTCCTCCCACAAAGCGGGACAAGCAGACATTTGTTGTGGTGATAATGTATTCTGTCTTGCACGCACACGCAGGGAGATCTGTCGCTCTCTTCCGGAATGTTCCCAAGAAGACAAAGACGCTTGGACAGACACGTAAGAGGAATGCTAGACCAGAACCGCGGTCTCAAGAGTCGTTGGTTGTGTCGTGGTTCAAATTCCAAATTGATCAGACCTCCCTCTTACCCCCTAACGCCAACCCGCAACCCTAAAACCACCTTTGTACTTGAAACCCGTCGAGGCAGAGCTAACCCGAAGCCGCCGTGTAAATCCGAAGAAGCTGTGAATCCACCTGATTGGGTTTTTAAGGTCAACGGAGAGGCTTCTGTTGTCGCGGTGGAAAGGTAGCGCCAGTCACGTGGCGAACTCCGTGACCAATGGACCCGCTGACCCTTTGTCTGCCCCCACCCCCAAGAGCGCGGAGACCCCCGACCGCTTGCCGTCCGCGAGAGCACGACCGTGACCGGGCGCATACTTGGAGGCGCGGCCACCCCGCTGCGCTGTGCTCATCAGCTGTAAATATCAGCGATCAACCCACAAGTGCATTGTGGGAAACCGCCGGGCTCACTTTGTGGGAGGCGACAGCTTGCGAAGCGTCAAGAAGGTCCCCAAATGTGAAGGTCACGGCGAGGAGCGACGCAAATGCATCCCGACTCCCAACGACACACACAGGAACGCGGTTCATACACACAATCGGCTTCCCACGTAAAAACAAAACAAGTTAATCTGTTTGCACGGCGGTCAGGGTTTTCAAACGGAATAATCATAAAATACCAAAAAATAATTTTAGAAAACTGTCATGGTAATTTAATACGGTCAGTCGGTTGGCTAGTTGTTGATGGGTGGTTGCGAGTTTGAAAATGAGGTCAGTCGCTTGCTTAAGTCGTCGCAACGACATTCTTGACTTGGCAACAGAAGCTGTGACACGTTTCACCCCCATGCAGTAATTATCCCAAAATTGGACATTTCGGACACTTTGGATGATTTTGGACTGTTGGACAAATGGACAAAACAGTGACAAAACAGTGACAAATAACTCCACGAAGCTGAAATTTTGCATAGGATGTATATCTTTGTCTTGGCCAATTCCCACTGAACATTTTGAGGGGTTGAAAGTGAAAAAAAATTAAAAGTGAAAAATGTTGTTGCGCATTGGAACAGGGACATTTTTGGGACAATCCTCCTTCATGCAGCCGCTTAAAAATACTGCATGAGGGTTAACGGTGAGTGAATGAGCGAGCGGATGTTTCCCACTTTGAACATCATCGTCAGGACTTCAAGATGTTTTTTTTTTTTTTTAATGATCGCTAATCGGGCGTTTGTCGGTTACAGCGAGCGCGTAGTTTTGGCATTGACCAGAAACGGATGAACCAATTTAAGGGCGTTAGTCAGTCAGCGTTTGTTGGCGACAGCGAGGCTCGCACTTGAAACTAGAAAAGAGACATCGAAGACGTCGGAGGTTCTTGATTTGACATTGATCGAGCGACAAGTTTCAGAGGATCAACGTGGTTTTCGCTGACAGAAAACAAATCGCAGAAATCTTTCGGACAGTTTAAAAAAAAAAAACTGTTGCTAGTTTAGGTTCACACTTTGACGGAACAAAATCTCAGTGACGTTTAAGACAGTTACTTTTTTTTAATCCCTGTGCTAGTTAGCTGGAATAAAGTAGCGGGTTATTTAAGTAAGGGACGAAAATAAGTACAGGAGATCCAGTCACTTATTTCCATGGAACCCCTGCAGTGAGCCATCATGACCTACCATGTTTTGTCATGTGTGATCCAGGACTGGAGTGGGACCCTCTCGTCAGACGTTTCAGACGTTTAACCCGAAATCAGGTGATGAAATACTTATCATTCCTATACTGCAAATCATCAAGAGGACAAAACGGCTCCGTCTCCCCCCCCCACCCCACCCCAGTTGTTCTCGAGCAGACAAGAGCTCCCCACCAAATGATTCTGTTTGCAACTGGGCGTCGGCGGCCCCTGGGGCGGGCGGGCGAGCGGCAGAGAATAGCCGTCACAACGCATGAACCTGAGGGCCGGCGGGCGGGCGTCGGCGCGGCGGGATACGCTGATGCCGCCTGGCGTACCTGTCACCCAAAGCTGCGAGCCTAGCTTCAAAAACGAGGTGGCTGGTGTCACATTAGTCCGCCCAGGGGTGCGCCGGCATGGAGGGGGTGGGGGGGGTCGCGGAGGGGAAACCAACACGAGAACAGCGGTGCGTCACTGTCAGCACTTTCTAGTCCTCACATGCCTTTGCCACTTTGTGACTGCAATCGAAATTTACCAGAAGAAGAAAAAGCTACGTCTCACTATTGTTGGCTATCCAGCAACCAATGCAGTCAGAGCTATGCTATGCTATGCTACGCTATGCCATGCCAGGCTAGGCTAAATGGCCGGTTGAGTCATGGTATGCTGTACGACATTGGTGTTTCATACTTTTTTAAATAATATGTCCCGTTGTGTTAAATTAGATGTTGGGTTATGGTATGCTAGGCTAACCAATGCTATTTTTGCCTGTATACAACAACACCACCCCCCCATCACGGTGGGAATTATATTTCAGACTACCCCGGCAATAAGTGAAATCACTAAGATAAAAATACCCTTTTTAAATACTCCCCAGGCATGTTTTTATTGCATTTACGGCACTTGTTTGTGTCTTGACACACACTTGAAAACACATTTAGACTCCTCATTTTTCAGGAAAAAAATCGTCCTTTTATGAAACGAACAGACTTCTATCACGATATCCATGAATTATTATGTAGAATTATAAAAATGAACCGACAGCCATCTCTTTTCGGAGGCATAAAAAGCAGGACCGAAAAGGATTCGACGCTAAATAAACTCAAACCAAAACTTGTCTAGCCTGAAAGTACTTCCTGTTTTAGTCTGCTGCTTTCTGGTGATTGACAGTGGAATGACACCGAAAAAATAAATGGATGGCAGAACAAGAGAGTTACAAGAACATCGGGGAAATAGCGGGACCGTGAACCCAAAACAAATGACACAGGTTTACGGTTTACTGTAAATATTGGATTTGGGCTCATGGCCTGCCTTCAGGACATCAATCACGCTACGTGCCCCCAGCTGGCCCCACAAGATGAAAAACAATATTCATAATTGCACTCAAACAACAACAAAATCAACATGAGTCCGCCAAGTAGTGGTTACAGATGGTCCACTGGGCCTTTTTTTTAAATTTAAATTTAATAACCAAATCTGCTTTTGTGTTATTTAAAAAATTACAATAACCTTTCTGCTAATCCTGCCCGATTTAGGACCTCATACACCTGGATTTAGCCTCTGCACGTAGCCCCCCCCCTAAAGTACGCCCTCCCTTCCGCAATCCTTCCATATTAGGATTATATGCTTCTTTATTAAATATTTGAGATCAGCATATCGGTTTAATTTCATGCGCGGGATTAGAGCATGCCTCCATGCTAACATCTGCGCGGCAATTCATCAAAAGGAGGAGAGTTAGGGCGGAGCGGTTGCCGCGCAAATAACGGCAAACCTAATTGGTTGAGCATGTGCTCTATATGGCGTAGCGCGAGCTCGCTATGCTACAACCGAGTCCATAAATCCTGAGACACGGCATTCCTTGTCACCACTCAGAGGAGCCACCATTTTATACTGTGCTGTGCTACTTTGGGATTAAATTCAAATGTTTTTTCGTAATGCTATGCTAGGCTAAGTTAGTTCATGTCCTGGGTCATTTTAGTCCACATTTAGTCATCATTTGGCTCCTGTTGAGACCGCTTTAAATGAAGCATGACTTAACCATGAGGTCTGACTTAACACCCGAATCTCTGAGGGTCACGTCACCAGCCCCCGCCCCTCCACCACACACCTAATGTGTATTTGTGGCTCGCGTGCTAAAATACGTAGCGATGCACCTGCATGTTAGCGAGGCCCCCGACAGATGGTCGTCACACTTCAGTGAGCGCACGCTCCCTCACCTGGGACGCTCGGGTACACGCACAGGGCGGTAAAAGAATCTACTAGCGTATGCTAAAGGAAGAAAAAAAAACACATACGAACCCTTTGAATGACTGGTGATGTCTGTTAGCATGTCTGTTAGTCTGTGTTGTCTGCTATTAGCGTTTTCAGGTTTCATTTGACAAATTTACGCAGTTGTCTTTGCTCTGGCTAACATCTGTCCAATTTAGGACGATTGAAGGTCATGCTATGCTAGGCCTGTTTAGATCACTTTCCTGAGCCGTTATGTTCCTCGCAGACTAAAACTACGATAGTAGCTTGGTGGAGTTCTTCATCGCACAGTCACCGCCACCTCTGTTTGATTATATTCAATGTTTTGAATGTATTTTTTGTACTTGTAGAGTGAAAACGTTTTTATTCTTTATCCGCATACCACTCTTGGCCTACTATGTTTTATGAATTATTTTGTACTCTGCTAAATCAAGGCAGATTAGGGTGGTTTACGTATTGCTAGGCTATGCTACGATATGATAGACAAGGTGATGTCACATTATGCTACGCTATGATATGCTAGGTGTGACTGGGTTAGGTCAAGTTATGATAGCTTTCAATACGTTACATTATGTTAGGCTACGATATGCTAGGCTGGGTTATGTTATGTTGGGCTATGTAATGTTATGACACTATGATGCACTAGCCAAGGTCAAATTGAGTTATCTTGTATTTGATAAAGTAATGGCATGTTTGGCTAGGCTAGGTAAGATCCAAGATAGACTCCATGTGGGATTATTTTTAAATCCATATCATATGCTGTTTTTAAATAGGCCGTCATTGCATCAACTTTTGCTGTTGGTCAAACGTGTCGTCAAAGCAAGGAATTGCAAAAGGTTTGCGATATTTTGTTAAAAGTTCCAGACAACGATCATTTAGTTATGGTGTATTAGTTTAAGGTCTTTTTCCAATGTCAAATATTACAGTCATGTAGGCAGTTGTAAATATTTTCTACTGCTCGCGAGTCACCGCAAATTTTTACTCTTGAATTGGTGCAGTTTTTGAATATTTAAAAAAAAAAAAAAAAAAGCGTTTGTATTTTGTCGGTGTTTGAGGTCATTTGGGAAACGGGGCGTTTATCCTTGGCCTGTCGTAAATATTTTGACAAACTGGACTGCACTTTTTTTATTTTTTTTTGTGCCGCCTTTCGGGGGCGTTTAATGAAACCTCACTGGATGTTTATTCAAAAACGCCAAGCGTTAAATCAAATCAAGTCAAGGGAACGCAGCGGTAAATCCCGGGATGAGCGCGCTAATGCGTCCTTACAACTTTAAACTTTAATCAGGCCGCTAAGAATCACTCTCACCGCGACTCGCTTTCAGGTGTAAGACCTTCACTCCTGTCCCGCATCAATCAACCTCACGGGCGCTCCCCCCCCCACCCCCCCGCCCCGCATTTCCCCTCAGGGTGCCGCCAGACCTTGCCGGGCTTATTTTTTTTATGTTTGCGCCACACTTAGTGAAGCAGCTGCTTTAAGCACAGCCGCATGCGCTACTAGAAGCTTAAAAAAAAAATGAACTGCTGGAACATTTTAAATAAAAATAAATAAAAAGTCACATTAGGAGAATAGAAAAAAAACAAAAGGGTTTTCAGGTGAGTAGTTGCAATTTTTTATTTTAAAACATTTAAAACGTACTATGATGAAAATAATGAAAATGCCATTAACCCCCATGCAGTAATGATCCCAAAATTGGACATTTCGGACACTTTGGACGATTTTGGACTGTTGGACAAATGGACACCACAGACAAAACAGTGACAAATAACTCCACGAAGCTGAAATTTTGCCTAGGATGGATATCTATGGTCACAGTGCTGAGGTACCGGGTTCAAATCCAGCTCCGGCCTCCCTGTGTGGAGTTTGCATGTTCTCCCCGGGCCTGCGTGGGTTTTCTCCGGGTGCTCCGGTTTCCTCCCACATTCCAAAAACATGCATGGCAGGCTGATTGTGCACTCTAAATTGTCCCAAGGTATGAGTGTGAGCGTGGATGGTTGTTCGTCTCTGTGTGCCCTGCGATTGGCTGGCAACCAATTCAGGGTGTCCCCCGCCTACTGCCCGAAGACAGCTGGGATAGGCTCCGGCACCCCCCGCGACCCAAGTGAGGATCAAGCGGTTCAGAAAATGGATGGATGGATGGATATCTATGGCTTGGCCAATTCCCACTGAACATTTTGAGGGGTTGAAAGTGAAAAAAAATGAAAAGTGAAAAAAGTTGTTGCGCATTGGAAGAGGGACATTTTTGGGACGTAATACCCTTTATGCAGCCGCTAAAAATTACTGCATGAGGGTTAAAAAACATTTTTTAAAATGTAAACATCGAATAAAATTGTCCTTTTAAAGATTGAGAGGACAAAAAGTCATCTTGTAGCCAGTTTTATATTTTTCCTTTAACAAATAGTTTTGGAGAACCAAGACTCTTCATGTCCTCAGCGGCCCCTGTTAACAGATGACATGACGATCCCTCCTGTGTTGTTTACACTAGTTGAACTTCCTGTTTTTGTTTTGTTTTTTCTCCACGCCGTCGCCACTATTAAAAACCTGATCTTCGCTGACCTCCCGGTAAGCTTCAAATTCCAAAATGCAATATCTTTCCCAAGGTGGTCTTCAGATTGGATTACACAGCTCACCGTGCATCCAATCAGCACTTTTTTTTTGGGGTGGTGGGGGGCGGCGTAGGGTGGGGGTGATGATAATGGAATTAGATTTGGACGTGATGAGGGAACAGACAGATTTAAGGGAAATGACATTGCCGAATATCACGGCGTAACGGAGATTTTACAAAGGTTAAACCTATTAAAAAAAACATGTCGGACAAAGTCAGGATGTAATCGCAGTCAAGTCGGATTTGAAAAAATAAGGTGAACATGAAAACAGTCACATTTGTTTTTTTAGAAAGTTTAAATGGAAATTGAATCTGGATTTATTTTTTTTTCGACAGAAAATATTTACTTGGGAAAGTTTTGTTATTGTTCGAATAAAGTTTTGGCGGTAAGTAAATTTTTGGATGGTCGGTATGCCTCACAATTTTTGAGAGGGGAAAAAAAGTTACGAGAATCAAGTTGTTTTTTTTCTAAAGTTGCGACTTTCATCTTTTCTCAATCGTGGTCGCCATATACCGTTGAGAAAAAAGTCTGGAATTACAAGAATAGAGAGAGATTTTCTTCAAGGAAAATAAATTGTTATCCAACAATAAAGTTCAATTTTTACTATAAAACGTTTTTTTTTAAATCAATCAAAATATATATATTTTTTTCAGAATTTTGTTTTGTTTTTAATGACAATTTAGCAAGGAAACCATCTGACTCTAACAAGTGAATTTAAATCTTGTGCTAGCCTTTGTGCCATGTAGCATCTCGAACGAGCGTCTCGCACACTCTTTGCATCGGAATCAAAGTGTTCGCTGTGCTAAAGGTTAGCCAACGTTTGGCAAGAATCATCGCGGTAAAGCCAAACCTGCGCCAGCGTTCAGGCGATTATTCAGCGTCTGTGTAATTAGTCGGTGACGCTTCTTTTAGCTCTCATTGATATGCGTGCACACGATGCTAATGCTAATGCCCCTCTTTAACCCCACATTAGCATCGCTAATTGCACACGTGCCGTTTGTCTAATTTAGCATCTCTTAAAATCACTTTTTTTTTTTTATTCAGACATATTATATCTATTATAAATAATTTTCTCATGTTTGTTTAGTTTCTGTAGTGTCGTAAGATCTCCTTGCTGCATTTATTTCACTTGAGGGTTTTCAGCCTGGGTTAAGGTTTCAAATCAGGGTTGGGGTGTTACAAAAAACAAAACCAAAAAAAATTGTTTCAACTAGCGTTTGAAGCCAAGGTTAGGATTCCAAAGCCGTGATTTAAACTTGGATTAGGGGTTAGGGGTAGGGTTAGGCTTTCAAATTAGGGTAAGGTTTCAAGTCTGTGAAACCTTCCAGCAAGGGTTCCTGCGGTTTGTTCTAAATGAGGGTTTGGAGCCAATTTGAAATGTTTTCTACAAGGTTTCACGGTTGGGCTTCTAAATAATGCTGGGGTTTAAAAATAGGGATTTTAAGGCTGGGTTAGGGTTTCAAGTCAGTCTAGGTTGAAGTTTCAGCCTTGACTCAGATTTTATTTAAAAAAAATAATTATATATATATCATATATATAGACATCTGATGATGATTATAATGACAATGATGACGAAGATGTCATTGTTGGTGTCGGGGGTAGTGATGCTATTAGATTAGATTAGATATGGGAGCCCCCCCCCCCCCCCCAACCCCCTCCTAATCCTTTGACCCTTAACTAAAGTGATGTTTGAGCTCTTAATCCGCACCGCGCTCAGTAAGTGAAACCACATTTGATGCATCCGCAGACAATGGGAGAGATCATTTTAATGGGGGGGCATGGTGGTGGGGGCAGTGGAGGAAATGTGTGTGGCGGGTGCGGGGAGGGGGGTAGATTTGAGGGGAATAGGCAAAGACATGTTTGCTTGTATTAAACTGAGCAGCCATCCTGTTTGATGGGCGTTGACACCCACTGAAACAAATTTGGGATGTAGATTTCAAAATGCCGCTTTAAAGAGCAGCTTCGTGTTTCAATTGTGGCTTCCAAGCCCTTGGTGGGGCTTCCAAATTGGAGTTTCACACCCTTCCATCCATCTTCCGATCCGCTTCTCCTCCTTGGGGTGGCAGGCGTGCCGGAGCCTATCCCAGCTGACGACGGGCAGTAGGTGGGGCACACCCTGAACCGGTCGCCAGCCAATTGACGATCTTTCACGGTTTGCAATGACGCTTTGGGACAATTTCGAGTGTCCCAGTAACCTGCTGTGCATGTTTTAGTTTTTTGGGTGGGGGTTCGTAATGCACGAGGAAAACGGAATACCCGCAGAAAACCCACGTAGCGACGGGGAGAATATGCTAACTCCATATATGCTATGGGTTTCAGGCCATCAATAGGGTTTGAAATTAGGGTTTCAAACCATTTATTTGTTTTTTTTTAACTCGAATTGTGGTTTCAAATTCGGGGTTCCAACCTGGATTCGGTTATATTCGGGTTTCAAGACAGGTTTGAAGTTTCTAATTCGTGATTGAAATCAAGGTTCAGGTTTCACATTCAGGTTTAAAGCCACAGTTAAATATTCACATTGGGGTTCAAATCAGGGTTTCAAACCTTCGGTTGGAGAGTCAAAATTTGGGTGAAGGTTAACAAGTAAATGTTTAGTGTTCCGGTCCAAACGAGAGAGGGATTTCATAGTCGGGTTTTCTCTGCTCGCCTATGCAATGTCTCCTCTTTCGCCAATGGACATCGAGTAGACGTCTCGCATATGCCTGATCCCTAAATCCTCCACCCCCGAAAGTAGGTGACCATTAATTCATTTCAAATAAATATGTTGGGATTTGGGGGACGGGGGGGGGGGGGTACTGTTGATATTTTGGGGGGTCTTTTCCGTTAAGACGCGATGGAGACATATTTCCATGTGGGGATTATTGCGTCTTAAGGATCGCACAGATGTTGGGAAATAAACACCAGGTCAAAAGAAGTCAAGAAATTCAACAAATTAGCCACCAAGTGGGCGAAGAAAACTCGTATGGGAAGAACAGCAAGAGCGCCATTTTGATTTGAAGCAGCCATTTTAGGGTCATTTTGATCCTACCCCGATATCCTTCAACGACGGAGCGCCAGAGATTTAATCGTATCGCTTGCAAAATGTGAACCGCATAAACTCGACAAAGAAGTTAAGTGCGCGAGAAGCAAACGCTTAATCGGCGAAGCTCGTCAAACTGCCAAAGGAGACGTTTGTCTTTATCGGAGCACTTTTGAGCGGCCAACTTTGACTCCTTTGCGTATCTCCAATGTCATCCAGTCCGCTCGGGCTTCCCGCTTCTCATTGGCCGCCGTCCGCGACATCAACATCAATCTGCCCGCAACTGCTGCTTAAATGACTGTGTAACCTTTACGGCACCGTTAAAGAAAGATGTATCATTTCTGAATATAAAAAAAAAAAAGAGAGAGAGAGAGAGAAAGGTCGTAAAAAGCCGGCAGTTTTTATGGGGAGAAGAGTCGCCGGCGGCGGGCGTTTTTTAATACCCGGTCAAAGAGCGGCGGCCTCCGGAGTCACTTTGTAAAAAAAAAGCCGCGCTGATATTTAACATGCACATTAAGATATTCGCTGAATTTGAACAGATTTCAAAATGGCTGGCAACAACAACAGATTGAGAGCCATAAAGGCAGTGGGACAGTCTTTTTTTTTTTTTTTACAACCACCCGTCGACATTCTGTGCATAATGGAAATATTTAACAATGCCTTCCCCCATTTATGGAGCACCACCGGTGGCTGTAAATTACAGCGCGGAAGACACATCATCATCACCGCCGCCGCCGCCGGCGTTAACTGCCTTATATTAAAAAGCTTTCCAGAGGGGAAGGAAGGGACTCGTCGCGTGGAGGACCCCAGCAAAACTCAATCTGCTGCCATCTTTAATGCCACCTTTTTTTTTATTATCGTGCCAGCATATGTCGCAAGGGCTACACGGGAGGACGCCAGCTCCTGGCCAGCCAATCTATCGAAAATCCTGCCCCCCCCCCCCCACCCGAAGACAGTCCGAACTTAGCGACAGATCATTTAGATGGTTTGTCTATCGTGACAAAGAGCCACGAAAAAGTCTCAGGATGCAATGCCCGTAAAAGCATGCGGCATGCGTCAGCCATTTGCATTGGAAGCGACCATTTTTGGGGGGAATTTTGGGCATTTCCGGTGCCCGAGCTAGCGAGCCAGTGGCACACACACAAATCTGCAACGCGACCATTTTTTTTCTCCCCCCCCTCCTCCCCTTTTTATGGTCCGAGATGGGAAACCGTTTGGAAACCTTTGGCCCCCCCCCCCCGAGGGTTTCGTTGTGGCGCTGAGCTCGGCAAAAATACTTGACGGCGCCACCTTAGCTGAGCATATGCCACATTGTGTTTTTGCATGTTGCGCTCGGTGTGGCGCAACATGCCGACGAGGTTGTCACAGGACATGCGTGACCCGTCTCAAAAGCGCAAGGTCAGGAAAAACGCACAAACAAGGACTCCGTGCAAGTTCACCTCACTTCACAATGTGACCCACATCTGCAGACGGGGGTCAGACTGGGGGGGGGGGGGGGGAGGAAAAAAAACAACACAGAGAATTTCACATCACGATGAATGCATGCTGTGAAAACTAGCTATTTGGAAAAACGAAATTATATATATATATATATATATATATATATATATATATATATATATATATATATATATATACAGTCAAACCTCGGTTTTCGGACGTCTCAGTTCTCGTACAATTCGGTTATCGAACTAAAATTTCGAGTTTTTTATGCCTCGGATGACGAACAAATTTCGGTTCTCGAACTAACTGAGCGCACTTGAATGCGTCACTTCACTCCTCTCGGCTTCGCTACCTCGTGTAGCTTCGGAAACCGAATTGTTCAGACAATTCGGTTTCCGAACAGTCTTCTGGAACGGATTAAGTACGAAAACCGAGGTTTGACTGTATATATATATACAGTATATATATATATATATATTTTTTTTTTTTTTAATAGAACTTACTGACAGCCATCAATGTGAACAAGGTCAGCAATAAATAAAAAAAATAATTACATTTGTTTTGTTTTATTCCGCAAGTGCGCTTTAATGCTCAATAATTAAATTCAACAGTACAAGTGTTTATTGTTTATTTGCGTGCGTGTGTTAACTGCAGCGACCCGAGTGTTGTTATGGAGCAATTTTTCCGCGCGCGAGTATAGCACCGCGCCGGTGCATTCAACTGATATTAAATTACAACATTTAAAATATTAAAGACGGATGGCCCCGGTGGTGCAGTGGTTAGCGCGTCAACCTCACACAGTGCAGAGGTTCAGTCCCAGATCCGGCCTCCCTGTGTGGAGTTTGCATGACCTCCCCGGACCCGCGTGGGTTTTCTCCGGGTACTCTGCTTTCCTCCCACATTCAGCAGGCTGATTGAATACTCGAAATTGTCCCTAGGCGTGAGTGTGAGCGCGGACGGCTTTTCGTCACTGTGTGCCCTGTGATTGGCTGGCAACCGGTTCAGGGTGTCCCCCGCCTGCTGCCCGCAGTGAGGATAAACCGGATTGGAAAATGAATGAAAAAAAATATTAAAGATTATATTGATATATTGATTATATTGATTATTAAAATACATGACAAAGAAATACACATAACATGAAATAGATCATTAGATATTTGAAAATACAATGAGAAGAAACACGCGATGATCATGAAAATCAAGATGGTCAAATATCCAAGTAACTTGGACAGCTTTGCGCCGTACTTGGAGGTGTTACACGAACCCGCAGAACCCATCTTTCGAGTCACAACTAGCAAAAAAAAGTTAGCGGCGGAAACGTCCACCCACCCACGCTCCACATCGCACTTGCCAAACCGGACAGCCCACCTCACTGCCCGTTTTGTTTGTTCTACGCTAGGAGAGGAAGAAACTGCAGTAAGCACTTTAAAAGACGGACGGGGGGGGGGGGGGGGGGCAGGCGGTATGCCGGTGCATCTGCCCGTGGCGGAAATATTGACAGACATATTTCCCACAGCGCCGAGTCACGCCGGGATCATCACACATGATTAGGGCGGAGGGGCTGCGGGGGGAGGGGGGTGGGGGGGGGGGGAGCGCGAGGGCTTGGCTAGATCGGCTGTCGGTGACATCTGTCGCCGAGGTGATACAAGCTGTGACAAGGATGGGCCCAGACATGAAATCTTGAGCAGCTTATGAGCCGCGCTGACCGAGCGAGCGAGCTTGCGCGAAACTCCATCTGCTTCCTCGAGTCGCCGCGCGGCACTCGGGACGCGACTCCTCAAAAGTGTTGGCTTCCACGTCGCTTCGTTGCACAACACGCAAAAGCGGACAGAGCCGGAAAGGAAATGGAGCTTTTCCTTTCGGGGACACCTGGAAATTGCCAAAAATAATCTCAAATGTATGCTTCGAACTAAAATGCGGGCATGGCTTCTTGAGACTTTTTTTTTGTGGGTCTGCTCATGATAAACATGCCTACTAAATGTCATGTTGCTGAAAAAAAATCTTATGGTTGAATTGCAAGCCTTTTCAGGTATGGCTTCTTAAGACTTTTTTTGTGGGTTTACTCATGATAGACATGCTTTCAAAAATTTTGGGGGAAATCGCAAGGGGTACCAAAACTGCTTCAAGCCTTTTCAGGTATGGCTTCATAAGACTTTTTTTGTGGGTTTACTCATGATAGACATGCTTTCAAAATTTTGGGGGGAAATCGCAAGGGGTACCAAAACTGCTTCAAGCCTTTTCAGGTATGGCTTCTTAAGACTTTTTTTGTGGGTTTACTCATGATAGACATGCTTTCAAAATTTTGGGGGGAAATCGCAAGGGGTACCAAAACTGCTTCAAGCCTTTTCAGGTATGGCTTCTTAAGACTTTTTTTGTGGGTTTACTCATGATAGACATGCTTTCAAAATTTTGGGGGGAATCGCAAGGGGTACCCGAAAAACAGGCAGAGATGTTTTTGTGGGTCTACTCATGACATGACATGCCTACCAAATCTAACTTCAGGGCTGAATTTTCCAAAAACTCTCAAGGAGGAGGTTGTCTTGAAAGGACTCCTTGAAATTATTCTTCCATAATTGCTTGGTAGCCTTTCTGTGTCTATGCAGGCATGAATTCTTGAGACTTTTTTGTGGGTCAACTCTTGATAGACAAACGTACCAACATTTAAATTGCACAGTGACGCTGGCTGCAGGGTCTGAATCGGCCCCCCCAAAAAAAGAATCCTCAGATATAGTTTTGTGGTTGAGTTCAAAAAGTTTTCAAATCAGAGCTTCAAACCAAGACGTTAGACATCCGATGTCTTCTCGATTACAGCTTCTATTTTTGGTGAGTCTATTTGTGATAGAAATGCTTTCAACATTTCATGTTGCGGAGTGAAACTCTGAATTTCAACCCTAAATATCGAATTGTTTCGTGAAACGGCAAGCACTCAACCGAACCGCTAAACAGGTGCGCTTTGCGGTGTCACCAAGCATAAGGGCAGAGTTTTGGGGTCGACGGGTTCCCAAGCGCCCTCCTGATGGGCACTGCCAAAGGGACTCCACCGGCCCCGTCGCAACCTCTGACGCTACCTCAGAATCCAGGAAATTTCCGGGTCAAGAGCCCCCCTGCCTGACGCTGACTTTGCGAGCGAAAGTCCGGGTAATCCACTGATGTCGCGTCTGCTGCTACAAGCAGCTTGAAAAGATGGATTATTCATCCCGGCGTATGTAATTACATGGCTCGTCACAATGAGACGCGGATTAAGGAATTCATCACGGGGGCAGAAGATGAAAAGCATTTTCGCAATATGGAGAGATTTTTGGTTGGTTTCCTCGCCGAACATAAACCCTTCGTTTCATCTCAAAGATCGTGCGCGCATCCTTAAGACATATGGCCTCGATTGCAAGTAAACGCCGTTTTTAAGGTGAAGGCCATCTTGGATGAAATGTGTCGATATTTCTCACAGAGATTTTCCAAGAAAAACTGCTTTTCGTTTTGGCCCGGATGTTAACCAAATCAAATGGACTTATTTGTCTCGCATGCTGCTGCCTCTGATCTGGAATACGGACACTTTCTTTTTCTTTTTAATCAAAAGGAAGGCATTTAAATCGCATCACGGCAGTTCTCCATCCACATGAAACGGCCCATACTCAAATTTTCGCAACTGAAGTGTGATGAGTCGGCTTCTGGGGGGGCACCTGGAAGAATCTAAAACGGGCCTCAAATGTTCATTTTGCGAGCCCAAGTGTCAGACTTGCTGTATATTTTCAGGCATGGGGTTCCTGAGACTTATTTGCGGGTCTAGTCGCGATTGACACAAACAAAATTTCACTTTGCTACTTTTTTGTGGGTCTACTCACAATTGACACAAACCAAATTTCCCTTTGCTACTTTTTTGTGGGTCTACTCGTGATTGACCCAGACCAAATTTTACATTGCTACTTTTTTGTGGGTCCACAAACCAAATTTCACTTTGCTACTTTTTTGTGGGTCCACTTGCGATTGACACAAACCAAATTTCACTTTGCTACTTTTTTTGTGGGTCTACTCATGATTGACTCAGACCAAATTTCACATTGCTACTTTTTTGTGGGTCCACAAACCAAATTTCACTTTGCTACTTTTTTGTGGGTCCACAAACCAAATTTCACTTTGCTACTTTTTTGTGGGTCCACTCGCGATTGACACAAACCCAATTTCACTTTGCTACTTTTTTTGTGGGTCTACTCATGATTGACTCAGACCAAATTTCACATTGCTACTGTTTTGTGGGTCCACTAGCGATTGACAGAAACCAAATTTCACTTTGCTACTTTTTTGTGGGTCGTCTCGCGATTGACGCAAACCAAATTTCACATTGCTAAGTTTAACAGGCTTCGGGAGCTGAATTGTCAAAAACTCATATCTAGGACAATTGGAAATATCAGAAATTGCCTTAAAAGGGCCAACACAAAAAGTCAGACAACGCCGGCACAGGTAATCGGAATACGCGTTAAATGTTGCAGCCACATTTTGGATGTTAAGCATTTCGGTGGTGCGGCTTGCCCGTTGATCCCCGTAAGCTCATTTTGGGCGTGCGGCGGGGTGAGGGCGCCGGCTGAAATCAGTGCGCGAGGCCCCTTCGTCTTTGTCACCAAACACGGCGTAGCAAACAATTTATGACTATTAAGCGTGTCGGCACATATTATGACAAACAACACATGCTCCGTTATGCCAGCTGGTGTAATGATGTGGTAATGCCGGACTCATTAACTCCGGCGCACACTTTACGGCGGCCTTCCTTTTTATGACGGCGGAATTAATTGATTCACACATGCATTAAAGGCAAAATAAGTGGAATGGAAATGCAGGCCGGAAATCTGTCATAAACACGGACGCGGCGGTGGCCCATCACTCACGCAAACGGCCGCTCGTATAGCGTCGATGTGCGCATCCGCCGTAAACGAGCCTTGCCTGGCAAACATTCACACTTTCATCAAGGGAAAAAAAAAATCGTTTGTCCTCGTGGATATCATTTTTTTTTATTTGTTCATCTGTCCTGACGGAATTGAAACAAGTTGCGATAGGGAAGCGATTGATTTGGGAATCAATCGCTTCGCCTCCGGATGACTGTGTCGTGACTTTGTTTGGAATCAAACTTTGTTGCATGTTTTGGCGACGTGTGTTGACAAAAAAACAACAACAAACAAAAAAAAATGTAATTTTCCATCACCCACCTGTCTACTCTTTGTGGTTCAAATTTGGTGGTAACGAAAAAAAGACAATGAGACAGTCGTCCCTTTCTCAAGGACCCCAAAATGGCCAAAATGATGCATAAAATAGCCGCTTCAAATCAAAATGGCTGCCTTGTGTGCCCTTTGAGGCACGGCTTCCTAAGACTTTTTTTGTGGGTTTTGGCTCATACAGAACATCTCAACCGTATTACAAAACGCCTGAAATCGACGCTTCAAACCCAAATCACTGCCTTCCTTCCGGTTTCTTTTCAGGCATGGCTTCCTGAGACTTTTTTTTGTGGGTCTTCTCATCACATGGACATGCTGATCAAATCTTAGATTGGTAACTGAAGCGTGAGTGGGAGGGGGGGGGGGGGGCTGGAAAGGCCCTCTTCAAACCGAAACGCCTGCCTTGCTGCCTTGTTCCGGGCATGGCTTCCTGAGACTTTTTTTGTGGGTCTTCTCATCACATGGACATGCCGACCAAATCTTACATAGGTAACTGAAGTTGGGGTGGGGGGGGACTGGAAAGGCCCTCTTCAAACCTAAACGCCTGACTTGCTGTCTTGTTCCAGGTATGGCTTCATAAGACTTTTTTTGTGTCTGCTCATAACGGACATGTCGACCAAATTTTACGTTAAATTTGTCTTCGGGGGCTGAATTTTCAAAAACTTGCTTGAGTTTGTGTTTGAAGGGCAACTGGAAACAGCCAAAACGACCCCTGGCCTCTTGAGGCTTATTTTTTTAATTAAAATTTTTTTTGTGGCTTTTCTCGTGACGTCCACCAAAGTCCGTGTTGCTAATTGAGACTGGCTTTGAGGGTTGAATTTCCTTTTACAGCATACGAGAGAAAGGGAGGGAGGCCATTGTTGAAGTCTCCACCTCCGAAGGCGCTATCGAGTAATAAATAAATGCGAAAAGAACGCGGCGCGCGCGCGCGCGGGGGCTCAGCTGCGAAGACGATATTGTGGCGCTACGAGATGCGTCACGCAGCGTGACGGCTTCAATCAGCGCAGCACATTCCAACAATCACGTCGACTTTGCGCTAACTGCCTCCGCGGCGGATTTACAGGCCTCGTTAAGGAGATGACTTTCAGCCCTTTGTCAACATTCCGCCACGCATTGCTTTTCCTTTTTTTAAATCATCGGAAGTCAGCAGGCGGAGCTTCATAACGGCGCTAAACAGCCGAAGCTCAACATTCGCTCTCACCACGGGAGCAGATTTGCATCCCGCTCGATGTTTCCGATGTCTATTGCGCAACGTCGAAAGGCCTATGATCTCTCTATTTTATGGATCTGACGTCTCATGCGCACTTGACATTGTTTCATGGTCTCTAATTTCTGTCGCCCCCCCCCCCCCCCCCAAAGATCTTGCAAAAATATTTTCAAGGTGTTGTCATTTGACATCTAACAAGCGCGAAATGGAAGTAACTGTTCGTAGCTTTGAATGCTGACCCGTTATTTTGCGGATAAGCAAAGTTGCCCGCACATGCGCTCGTCTGTAGTCTGTGAACGGTGTCCCTCCATGTTTTTTTTTTTTTCTTTTCTTTCTTAAATAAATCTCATCATTTTTTTATAAACACTTTCGTTGTCTGGGTTTCCCCGGACAAGACAGTCTCACATTTGCGTCCTGTTAATTGGCCGATGATCTTTCAAGTCCATCATTTGCATTACACGTATCGGTCGATTGTCTTTGATGGTGTCTGATATCTAAATTGCATCCGATTAGTGGAAATCCCGCCAACGTTGTTGTCGACAATTACAGCCTTGTTTTGCGTGATGTACCCCCCCACCCCCCACTCCCCCACACCCATCCCCACCCCTTTCTCTATATTAATCTCCATCCACGAGAGTGCTAAAAGCTAGGCTAACAGCTGGGTCCGCTAAGGAAGCAGGTGACGCGCACAAACACACACACACACACACACACACACACACACACACACACACACACGCACGCACGCACGCACGCTGCTCAAATTGCTCCGTGAGGAGTCTTCATAAATAATCTTGCGGGCAATCTGCCTCTCGCCGCACTCTCTTATTATTAATTACTTTTAGGGCCAAAATCAAACATCTGTCATGCTAGAATATACAAATTAATTATGCAGCTTCTCCCCATCAACATCCATATAACCTTGCAGCTTGTTCCTCGGCGCGCCGCCGCCGCCGCCGCCGCCTCGCGAGCGAGCAAGCGAGCCACCAGGCAGGAAGTATATGAGAAAATGAGATTTTGTTTTTTTTTTTAAGATAAAAATGGAAATGTTGATCTAATTCAAAAGCCAAAAGTTCACAATTCTCAAAAATATTTGTTGGTGACAGGCCCCGAGTTGCGATGACAAAAGATTCGAGAAAAATCCGAACTTCCGAATGAGAGGGGGCGGGGTCAGGCTAAGGCCAATTCTCAAAAAGATCAGCTTTGAAAATCAACGATTCGCATTCCTGGAAAAAAAAAACTGCGACTCATCTCAGAAGGCGTCCACTTGGTGATTCAACTTTTCACACGTCAAAGTACGAAATGTCGCGCGCCGACCCCCCCCTTTTTTTTTTCTTTTTTGCGGATGAATCACGATGCGGCGGCGGTGAAATGATGAAGCGTGTGTTTCATAACGTTCGTGGCAATATGTCAACATGTTCCTTAGCCCCCCTGGTGGTGAGCAGATGGCTCCTTTTACTTTTTCTTTTTTTTGGGGGGGGGGCGGGGGGGGGTGGTCTTTAAGCCACCTGCCGTGCTCTCATTATTGATGCTCGCAGGAGGCGGCGGCAGCGTATTGGCACGAGCGGCGCCGCACGTCAACATATTGACATCATGTTCAAGGGGAACTTCATCATTGCTTAAAAAAATTGTGTTTGGGGTTCAGGGGCGTGGGGGCTGGCGGCTCCATGCCCACAACTAGGATGCCGCTGCCGTGCTTTGGTTTTGCCGCGCTCAAACTTCCCAACGAGTGACACTCGCTCCCCCTGATACCAAGTACCGATACCTGTTGTTCTCTTTTTGATACACTGTGTCAAGTTTCATCGAAGGCAATACCGTTTTTTTCCGCACTAAACGGCGCACTGGATTATGAGGCGCACCTTATGTCAATGGCCTATTTTGTAATTTTTTTTCACATATTGGACGCACTGGATTATAAAATGCAATGTACACTGCATCCACTAGATGGAGCTACGCTCCGTCCATTCGACTCGAGAGGCGTTCATGAACGCCTGCGAAAAACGTAAATTAACGATTACTTCAATGAAACTACGACCATTGAAAATTAATGCATCAAAACAGAAAATCCAGCGAGGAAATCACAAAATAAATGTCTCTCTGTTCTCGACCAAATCAGTTTTCGACCAAAAATTTCGAGTTTTTTATGCCTCGAATTACGACCGAAAATCGGTTCTCGAACAAACTGAGCGCACTTGAATGCGCCACTTGACTCCTCTCGCCTGCCTTACATAAGGAAGTGACGCTTCCTCGTGTAGACGAGGAAGTGACGCTTCCTCAGGTAGCGTTCCATTGTGAGCAGACGTGTTCAATAAAGATTTTTTTTTTAAAAAGCGCGTGGTTTCGGTTTTTTCGAACAATTTCGGTTTTCGAACAGCCTTCTGGAACGGATTATGGTCAAAAACCGAGGTATGACTGTATGATGAAATGCACAAAATCCTGACCTTATTCTTTGAAAAAAAAAAACCAGTCTTCTCACAATTTAACTTGTTTCCTCTTAACTTTTTTTATCCCCCCCCCCCCCCCGCAGTGAAGACGCAGTATGTATTCTTGTCCATTTAAAGCGAGAACAATGACCAGAAGCGGCCCTTGTACTCAAGTCTTGCAATCTCGTTTTGGAGCGCGAGCCCACGCTGGGAGCTCCATCCGACCACCTTCATCACGCTCGTCGTCGTCGTATCGAGTCCCGCCGGGGCGCCATGGCGGACGCTCCTTGACGAATTTCCCGCCTGGGGAACGTGGGATGCGTTGACGCGGCCCGTCGTGTCGCGTGGCGTCCCGTGCTAAGCCGGCCGCTTCTTTCTTTCTACCGACGTCGGTCACGTGCGGCGGGGCCGATTTCAAAGGCTTAGGCGAGCTTTATCTGCCCATTTAAGGACGCATTGTGGCGCTCAGACAATGCGCGTGAATGAGGAAGCGCCGTCAGGATTAGAGAAACGGCCGCGGCACTCTAATTACGGAGCCGACGCAGACAGACGGAAGGGAAATGACCACAAAAAGCTTCCGCCGCTTTCATCTCGCCCAAAGTTTTCATGCCCTCGCGGATCCCCGGCGACGAGCGCTCGGTACGGTTTTGACGGCCCGCTGGCTTTTAAGTTGACTCCGATGCACTCGGGCACCAAAGGACTTTTTACTGGGCAAAAGTTTGTGTTTTGATTCGCAGCAAATGAACTGGGTAAGGTTTCAAACAAAAGATTGGCGGATCAAGACAATCTTTGGGTTTCGAGCTTCGGTTCGGGTTTCAAATTAGGATTTGAAGGTTAGGGTTGGAAATTACACTGTGATCCGAAGTGTAAGGTGTCAAATTAGGGTTCAAAGTCTGGGTTCAAGTTTCAACATTGGTTGGGTTTCAAATTCACAAATGTTCGGGTTCCAAATTATAGTATGAAGAAGATTTCTGGACTAAAAATCAGGGTTTCAGATCAATCTTTGGGTTTCAAGTCCGGGGTAAGGTTTCCATTTATTGTGTCAAATTTAGGGTTTAAAATTCAGGTTTCACAAAAGAATTCGGGTTTCAAATCACTCTTGGGTTTCAGGCCAATTGTAGGTTTTCAAGGTTTGGTGAGTGTTTTAAACAAGGTTCATGAATTCAAATTAGGGTTTCAAGACTCGGTTAGAGTTTCAACAAAGGGTTAGGCTTTTAAATTACAGTGTAAAGCCAAGGTTAGGGTTTCAAATTATTGTCTGGATTAAACTTTCAAATATGAATTAGTGTCCGAGCCCACTGGCAAGGTTTGAAAACCAAATTCCGGCTTTGGTTCCAGTTTTGACCGCTGGGTACGGCGATCCATCATTGCAATCGACCGAGCCCATCAAAGTAGGCCCGCAATCGCTCCTTTTGGCCAACAGTCCACCCGCACAATACGACCACTCAAAATCAACCAGTGACGGGGAAAAAAATAAAACCCCTAAAGAAAAAAGTAGGCAGGCTAACGTTATTGCTGCTAAGCGGCAGCGCGCTTCCCGCCAGGGAGACCGGGCGGCCCGTCACACATTTAATAGGCGTCATAATTTATCCCGTACGCCCCGAAAAGTCTTCCTTAATTAACTGTGCGCCTTAATGAATTTTTTAATTTGATCCCTGTAAGTACTTTGCCATGCTAATTGCAATAATCCACACATTACTTAGCCGTCATTGCCCTTGGCTCTGCGCCGTCAGCGAGAAGGCATCCTCGGCATCCGACTCCCCCGCCGCGTCTTATCTCCCCAACATGGCCGCCGCCGCCGCCGCCGCCGCTGCCGCGCAATAATCTAGCGAGCTATTTAGCGTGACGGATGCTACGCCGCCGTTAGCGTCGCTATCGCTAGCCGGCAGCCTCCGAGTGTTGCCGCAATTTATCTCCTTGTAATAATAAGAGCGGGCTTGCCCCATTTGATTCATCACGAGCAATTAGCCTAGCGTCGCGCCGCGTCGGGCGGCTTGTCCTTTCCGTGACTTCACGCTCGCTAGCTTGCGCGGGAGAGGAAGCAGGGAGATGCTGGATGTTTTGTTAGCTTCGCGATGTCACCGGTCAAATGAGATTCCAACGTCGCCGTTCTGTGTGAAATGGCAACGTTTATGGATGTCGGTTCACATATCGTGTAAAAATGTTTGCCACTTTGGATATGATTTCACCAAAAGTGAGTCCGTTCACAAAACGAGAGACAAAGTGAAGGTCTGTCCATAGTTACACGCGTCTGATCCCAACATGCGTCTGTCATCTCACATATTCTGGAATCATCTGTGTGTCCATTCATAACTACATGAATATCGCCCCAGGATCACCATCGTTTTAGATTATTATTAATTTTTTCATCGTTTGCTTTGACTTTGTTTTTGACTTTTGTTTCTTACATTCAGTGAGTTTTCAGTTGCCATTTTTTTTTTGTGGTGGGGGAAAAAAAACCAAACGTACATACATACATACATACGTACATACAGTATATGAAAACAAAAAGTCAGAAATAACGTCACTTACAATTCTTAAATGAACCTTGTTTTTTCGATATGTTCAGCAACACCAAAATACGGTTTTTGTTGGTACTACAACACAAAGTCAATATTTGCCTGTCAGACACAGACATGCAAAATGTTAACATGTGTCTCTCCATTTACACACACACACACACACACACACACACACACACACACACACACACACACACACACACACAATTGAAAGTAAGCTAAAATAAGCTAAGCCCTTTGGAAACACAAGGAGGCCATTAGCACACAAAAGTCATGACATTCCCAGCCCTTAATGGCCGACCGTTCGGGCGGGTAATTCGGCAGCATATGAGGAAAGTCGTGATCCCGCCGCCACAGAGAGAGGAAAAAAAAAAAATATGCATTTTGATATCCTCCGCCGTTAGCCGCGCACGCTAATCCCAGCAAAGATTAAGTCAAATGTAGGTTGCCCCTATTGTTGCCGCTAAATCCGCGGCTTATTGTTACACTTTCCATCTTCATTCAGGCCCCAAACTAAGCTAAGCTAGGCTAAATATGCATTAGAGTCCATCTTGTGTCAGGGCGAAAGCAGAAGGTGGCGCTTAATGCCACATTTTTTTCCTCCGCGAGCGGGGAGGGCCGCTTTCCTTTCACAAGGTCGCAGGAGAGGAACATCTGCAAGCGCTGCTTTGTTACCCGCTGACAGATGTTTTCACACTTGCTCTCCACCCACGTGCTGCACATGCAAAGAAAAAAAATAATAATAATGTAACCCGTTGTCCCTTGGTTTGTCCATTCACGCACATGTCCCAAATGGAAACTCGCATTTTGGTGACCGCCGCAAATCTGCCGCGATGCTCGGTGGAAATCGGTGTGGAGGCAGGTTGACTCGATGCTTTCATTGTGGGCCGATTGTTTGGTGAACAAAAGCTCCAAATGGGAGTGCAAGGTAATCCCCATTTAGTGTCAAGCGAGTGGCATGTCACAAGCGAGGGTGGGATTGGTCGAGGGGACCCCCCCCCCCCCGGGGCTTAACCGTGTTCGCAAGCTAAGTGACAACTGACTTACCAACGACCGACCGGTTTAAGCGGCTGATCTTAAACCGCTTTCACGCCGCACAAATCGATATCACAATGTCAGAGAGCGTGAATGGTCGCCAAGAAGTGTCCGGTTGTCTTTTTCATGGGGAAAAAGGCTTTGGAAGCAGAAGTTTGAGTTTTGCGCCAGAATTCGGGTTTTAAGTCAGTATTTAAGAGATGTTGCGCATGACAGAGCTTCAAGATTGAGTTGAAACTCATAAAAAACTATTGAAACCAAGGTTAGGGTTTCAAACAAGGGTTAAGGTTTGAAGACAATAAATTTAAATCGGGGTTTCAAGACAAGATTGACATTTTTAGCAGAGCTTTGGGTTTCAAATTAAGGGCTAAAATTTGAATTAGGGCGTCGAACCTGCAATGTAGACAAAGCACTAGCATGCGCAAGCTACATTATTTCTCGCGGGAAGCTAGCTGGAGAACTTCTTGCTAGCTTGTGTGAGGCTGCTAAATATGTTCGCTCGCCTTCTTTCCTCGCACATTTTCGATTTACTAATCAAAATGAATTGCTTAATACGTATTTATTTTTTCGAGATTTTAATTCACTCCACTCAACCTGAGGATTAGAATAGTCAAGGTAGCCGAGCATCCGCTTGTTCATTTGTGTTATTATTATTGGACTGCGTTCATGGATTATCAATTCATCATCGCCGTGGTGGTAATGATGATGATGATGATCATACGCGTGGACCAGATTAGACCTGTTCCATCCAGTCCAAGGATTAAGATTAGACGACTGTAGTATTTATACGTATTTACATTTTTGTATTTATACATATTTGCATGTGTGACGTATGTCTTGTGAGTCATGACAGATTTTGAATGTGTTTACATTCATATTTGTTGGTCTATGATCTCTAATGTATATAATCATTGAACAAAAAATGACAATAATGCAACAGAACACATAACAGAAAATGCCTTGTTGTTAGAAGCGGTTCTCGGAAGGCCTCAAAGTCTCCTTTCACGACTCCGCGTCCAAATATTTGGTGAGGTCACACCTTTCCAACTGTCGCAGGATTCAAAATCCTCCTGCGGCACCACACTGGCAAAGAGCGCTGGCTTTTCTCTTTTTTCGTAGGCCAGAGTGTAGCGTGGCGGCGATGGCGCGGGGGGGGGGGGGGGGGCGGGCGGCTAGGCGGGCGTGTTAATGGCGGCGGCAACGGCGGCGGATGGCGGGCAGCTGTTTCCTTCAATGTTTGATGCTCTCAGCTCGGCACAGCTGCTGCGCAAATGAGAGTTCATATTGCAGGGGGCGCCGTCCGGCCCGGGCGGGCGCGGGCCTTGTCGCATGCTCTCAATGTCAACGCCGGCGCCCCACAGCGGGGTGACGCCGAAGGACCGCGTCAAAAGATGAGGACCACCGCGATGAAGATGATGATGATGATGATGATGATGATGATGACGTGAGGAAGACGCGGAGGACGTCTCGTCTCGTCGCATCTTCCTCACGCCGGGAGGAAATGTTCATTTTTCATGGGTTGGCATGAAAAATGGACGCGATGGCACTCAGGCGGGTGCCAATACCGCGCTGGTGTTAAACATCAGCACATGTTCGCAACGTTGGGATGCTGTTGCCGTGGCAACGGGAGGGAGCTCAAGGCTAAATCCACTGACTCCAGTTAGATTTCCTTTTAACTTCAGATCATTTTGTATCGAATATATGAGTACAGTCAAACCTCGGTTTTCGTCCATAACCCGTTCCAGAAGGCTGTTCGAAAACCGAAATTGTTCGAAAAAAACCGAAACCACGCGCTTTTTAAAATAAAAATGTTTACTGAACACGTCTGCTCACAATGGAAAGCAACACGAGGAAGCGTCACTTCCTCGTGTAAGGAAGGTGGGAGGAGTCAAATGGTGCGTTCAAGTGCGCTCAGTTTGTTCGAGAACCGAAATTTGTTCGTCATCCGAGGCATAAAAAAAACTCGAAATTTTGGGTCGAAAACCGACTTGGACGAGAACCGAGACGTTCGAAAACCGAGGTTTGACTGTATCTCCTTTTAGGTATGTGCACATTTTTGTCAATTTATTTTCATACTTTTCATCCCATTTTATTTTTCCAGCCTATTTTTTTTGGGTTAATTCGCATTTCATATTTTATTCTGAAAAAAATCCAGATTAGTTTTACATGCAAAATATTTGCAACATTTATACAAAAATCGGTATGGATATTTTTCCCTCAGATCAAAATATTTCAGCTTTTTTTTTGGTGGATTTTCCCCACATTGTGTTTTTTTGTTTTGTTTGTTTGTTACTTTTTCCTTTGACCTTGGTCAGCTTGTGCGAGGGGACCTGATGTTTTGACAGCTAAAGAGACATTTGCGGTGTCTGAAAAATGCGACATCAATGGACGTCTTTTCAATTGTCGCATCCGTTTTTGTCTTCTTCGCCGCGCCGTCCTGAACTTGATGATCGCGTGAATTCATCGTGTAATGGGAATCATCTGCTGACTCTGCATAATTACAAAATGAGTTTTGTACAGTTTTTTTTTTTTCTTTCCATTTTTGATTGACAGAAGCTTGTCTCCCTGAGGCGCACTGAGAAGAAAAAAAAAAGGTGCGCATATTTTTAATGATGTCTTTTAACGGCGGCTTGTTTTAGCCCAAAGCGGGTCCGCGCCAAACATTTTTCCGACGAAATGAGTCGCTTCAAGCTGCATTGCGTTGTTCTTATGAAACGAGCTCGTTGTTCACTGGGGGCTATTATTAACATTGAACACTTGAAATCGTGTCTCTACATTTGGCGAGTACGTGACAGAAGAGAGATGAGTGGCGTTTTTGACATCAAAAGTTCATAGCTTTGCTCAAACGCTTAATTTAAAAAAAAAAAATCTCATTTATCTAACTGTGTTTACAGACTGTGTTAAGTCGTGTCAATATTGTTAAAAAGAATAATTATGATTTTTTTTGGAGGGGGGGGGATCTGTTTTGTGTATTGTTTTCATTGAAAAATCTACCTGATCTTGTTTTTTCATCCATCTGAACGGTTAACGAGTTGCTGTGTTCACTTTGTGACATTATTAACTGAGGCCGTTGTCCAAAGTTAATTCAAAAAAAAAAGTGATCCTTTCATTCTATTCCAATTTTAACGTGACTTGATTTTCATTGTTTTTTTCCCCCCCCTCCTCTTGTTTTTTTTCCTGGTAAGCTTCCAAACTTGCTGGTAATCCCGTGTGGCGGAATCTCCTTTAGCCAACAAACAGGATCATCAACATCATCTCAATTATAATGCATACATCAAATACGATTGTTGGTACAAAGACTGAAGGAGGCCCGCATGGCGGGATTTTGCCCCAACGTCCAATCTGGTTTGGGGGTGTGTTGTGTGCCATGGATTTAGGATGCTAAGAAGGAAATGCCCCCAAAATTAGACATATTTTTGAAGCCATATGATTTTTTAATTTTTTTGCATACGTGGACAAAACATATTTGAATATTTATGTATTATGGAGGAATACAATTTTAATTATATATATTTTTTGTGAATTTACTGTTTTTCATCATTTTCATTTTTTTTGTTTTGTACATTTATTTTGTTGGAAAAAAAATTACAGAATTTTACAATAGAGAGATTTTTTTTCCTTTAGGAAATCAATCAATAAAAAATGGTTTTTAATACACAATTTCGATGTTTGGCCATATGTTACCAGTAAACGTCCGACTTTTTTAATGGACGTAAAAACTCATTTTGCAATTTTTAACTAAATGTCAGATATTCTTCTATTTTGTCATATGTTTTGATGATACAGTGAAACTCCTCTACAACGAAATCATGTTTGCAGCAAGAAATTTTTCACAACAGGGGGTTTTTCACTGGAGCAAATTTGAAACAGGAAAGTGGGAATGGTGTTAATGCATGAAGATTTTTTTCACACTAGGGGGTATTTTCACCCATGTAGATTTCGTTGTAGAGGAGTTTCACTGTATCTCACAAAAAAAAAAAATATTGAAAACACAACCATTCAGCGTTTGAGGCCGCATGGATGAAAAGTATGACTTCAACTGCCACAAAGTGTTTCGTCGTCGTGGAAAGTCGAAATGATTTAACAATGTGAGGCATACTCGACAAAGACTTTCAAAAAGTGTCAAGCGCCGAGTCGTGCGTCAAGATTGATCGGCCAAATGAAAACGGAACACCTTAAACGACTCGCGGTCTCATTAAAAGGCCCCACTCAATTAAAAAAAAAAAAAATGACCAGCAGACGCAGCGTTTATGAAAGACATGCTATATAAAAGTGGCAAAAGGAGAGATTATTCAAGACATCGCAAGTCGAAAAGTAAGTCAGATGACCTTGTGGGAAGAACGCGGTCGATCTTCGTCACTACATTGCAAGCTATGTCACAACGTCACGAAATTATATTCTGAAACAACGTCTCTACATTGCTAAGCGATGTCGCAACATCTCTAAGCTAGGTCACCTACCAAAAAGGCTAGCGATTAAAATGTTAAAGACCTATACAAAGGTCCACATTTGGTTTTTGCCGACTTGCTTTCCACTGGCCGACGACCGAGGGGTAAAAATAGCCTTGTTTGTATTTCACTTGTGCTCACAATCAGTTTCCCCCCGCCACCCACGGAGGCGGCAGCGTACTCGCATTAGCGCCATTTCCAAACATCTGCTGACCGAGTCAGAAGCGATCTGCTGCCTCTCGCGCCAGCCCGACGTGACATCATCCTCATCCTCATCAACAACACCTCCGGACACGCTCCCCCCCCCCTCCGCCTTCATTAAAGCGCCACGCGGAGAGCTTCCGGCAAGGTGACTGCGGCCCCCCGCCGACTGCAGTGCGACTGGCTCACGGGCCGCTCTGTCAGCTGCCTGCTCGGGTCGGCTCGGGTTCAGACGGGCGGCGGAAGCTGACGGATGGGCGAAATGATGTTGTAGCTTTAGCATTAGCATTCACACCCACGACAGGTGCTCTCTCTGAGACTGGCTCCAAACACATTGCGCGAATAACACAAGGTGGTTTCTGTTAGCATGTAGCTATGATGGCTAGCACGAAGGATGGATTGTTAGATAAATGAATATAGAGGATTAGGTGGATGACGGACGGCCAGATAGACCGGTTAGACGGAAATTCCAACACAGCTAGCCTAGCCTAGCTAGTTCAGTTGGCCAAATTTGCCAGTAGCCACGCATAACAAGTAGCAAGGCCTTGCTTTTGAAGTATAAAGTTGAAAGCATTTTGGATGGCAAGCTAACAAAATTATTTTAACAGGGAACACAAGCACAGTTTGCTCCCCGGCAAGGAAGTAGGTCTTAGTTAGCAGGGTAACGTTATCATTGTTTCAAAAAGCTAAGAGGGTATGATCATTTTGCGGGTAATAGGCAACTGGAGCTAGCCTAGCTGGCTAAGACTTAGCTGGACGATAAAGGTGGAAAACTGAAACATAAACAGATGGTCCGTGGATGTGGATATTTTCCCGTAGCGGTTGAGTCTTAACTCTTAACGAGCTGGAAGGTGCCTTGGCGGAGGTCCGCCAAGTTTGGTTTTTTCCCGCCCGGCACCTGTGCAAACGAGGGCAACCCGGCAAGCCAGACGGCCGGGGCGGGCGAGAGGAAGCGGAGCGTCGCGCTGTCAAAACACAACCTTGTGGCACCGGCTCAGCGGTGGATTTAGCGGCTAGCTGTTAGCTGCCGCGCCGCCTGCGTCGTCTTGAAAATAGACGCCGGCAAAGTCCCGAGCGCACCGCCGCCCTCATGTGCCGCGTGGCTTCCAGGTGGGTAAACACCGACACACTCCTACCAAATTCTACCACTGACACACAAAAATGACGCATCGGTCATATGCCAATTTGAAACCATAACCCAAATTAAAATTGAACTTGAAACTAGCACCCTGTCTGCAAAAACCTAATTTGAAACTCCGACACCGGTTGGAGACCTGACCTGAAACCCTAACCCAGGCTGACAATCCTGCGACATGCTACACTAAACCTTTTTGGAAAATAAGTGGCGGATTAATTTTGAAAAACCTAACGCTAGTTTGAAATCCTAATTTCATTTTGAAAGCGCACACTTGGCTTTCCAACCAGGGTTTGGGTTTCAAGAGAGAGTCAGTCACTCACACACACACACACACACACACACACACACACACACACACACACCACGCAAATGCAGACAAAGCAGAAGGTGCGCGACTGCATATTTTTTGTAAATGCGAGACCTGATTTTTGAGGCAATGAAGACCTTGGAGGGATCATATGTGCACATGCGTGTGTGTGTGTGTGTGTGTGTGTGTGTGTGTGAGAGAGAGAGTGTACCACGCCTCCGGTGACTGGACAGAGGGAGAGGTTGCACATTGTCCACTCCGTCCAAATACACACACACGACACACACACACACACACAAACACACACACACACACACACACACACACACACACACACACACAGCAGTGTATAATGGCGCTCCCTGTCGGGCCGCATAAATCTGCAAGGGCCCAATTAAAGATCCCCTTTAGCGTGTTCACCACCAGCACATGCGTGTAAATATGGACACAAAACAACAACTCACACACACACACACACACACACACACATACAAATAGCATGCTTTACACTCCTTTTGTATTTGAAATTCAATTTGACTTTTTTTTTTTTTTTTGAAGTGAAAACATTTGGTGAAACGTGTTCGGACGAAAAACGGTCCAAGCAATTGTCCCGACCCTAAATTTACAAGATGATCGCAATTAAAATAGGTGTGCGGGGTATGCTTTGTACACCTTGCATGGTGTCTGGTGCTGATTCCCGTGCAGGAAACGCGATTCTTGTGAACAAATGCGCGCATGAGACAAAAGTGCAGAAAAACACGAGCAGCTTCATCAAGGTTTCCAGGCGCCGTCCTTGAAAATTCTGCGGATACAAACAAATGCCTTCGACGAAGCTATTTGGGAAATCCATGAGAATCACGTGCGGCCAAAAAAAAAAAAATCGCATTGATGATAAAGACGTGCAATAATTGACAAATGAGCACATGACTTTTCTGTCGTCACAGATTCCTCTGGTGTATCGCAACAACATCACAAGGCGTTCGACGGCGGCACTGAGCAGGAAGACAAAGAGGGACCGTTTGTAAAGATAGCAAAAAGGTGTTTTTCATCGGGGGCGGGGGGGGGGGGGGGCGTATGAAGAAAAATGTGATGTATCCCAAAATGGAATTAGCATCTTAGGGGAAAACATGTTGCGAATCTTAAAACTTTATTTCAAACTTTGAGGGAAAAAAAATGGGATACTTTCAAATATTTTTGTCCTTTTAGAAACAAAAACTCCGCTGTCAATAATTCAAATAATATTCATGTCCGCAAATAAATTGGTTTTCAAAGTAGAAATGCTTTTACCGTTGCTGGTTAAATTACACAAAAAAAAAAATAAAAATAATGTCGCAGTAAAAAAAATATAATACAAAAAAAAAATTCAAATAGACGATACCGTCCACTCTAAAAAAAAAATGTCACGTGATGTAAATTTGTCATCGTGTTTTTTTCCCCCCCCCTGATTAAAAAGGATCCGGGCGCACGTCGGGAGCGTCTCGACAAGCGCCGAACAAAGGAATAATAATTAGACGGGTATGTCGGCGTTGACGGCGCTTGAGCTTATTTTTGGTGTCATGCGTTCGGGCGAGGGGGCGGTCGGCCAGCCGCCACCGGTCATTGTCCATAGCGCTCGCCGTCAAAGGGGCGGCGGCCTTGTCAGCTTTTCCACTCCAATCTCCACGCTGGCCGCTCGCAAAGTGACTGCGTCGTTCCGGCCTTTTCCTTCACATGACCAAGAAGAAACAACAAGCGACCCCCCCGCCAGCCACCCCCTACCCCCTCTCGAGCCGCACAACCACCACCCTCCCCTTTGGGATCGGGGCGGAGGCACGCCAAGGAAAAATAGGCTACATCATTTCTGGAAATGAACAATACTTATCCGTCCGTCGCATCTGTTACTTTGGGTTTGCGTTTGGGCTGTGGACGTGCTTGACGACAAGGCGTGTCCCCCCTTTTTTTTTTTTTTTTTTTGGTCTCGTCCGCTGTCGGTCTTTTGGACTCAGCCAAAGTTGAGCGGAGGCGAGTGGCGTTTTCTGCGGCATAGGAACTTTTCAAAGCTTTCCTCAGATTGAAACAAAAGTCCCAACTTTCATCCCCGTCTTCAACAATCAACAAGAGTCCACGAGCTTAAAATCATGCCCAAAATGTTTTGTAAATAATTGTAAAAGTCAAAATGCTTGTCGTAAAAATTGTACTCCCCCATAAAAAAATTATATAAATAACATTGTGATTTGTATATATAAAAATATATAATAAAAAATATATATAGTTTCGTGCAACTGCAGCTAAGACTCATTTTTCGCGCTCTTCACTTGCCCTTGTTTTTCACTTCACAGTCGTCAAATTATTTTAATGAACATTTCTGTTCTTTGTTATCCTTAAAAAAAATTAAATAAAAAAAAATCATGCCTTGCTGAGCACCAGCACGTGTCAGGCAAACTCGAGGCATCAATCCTTCACAACCCCAACCGTCCGTCCGTCCGTCCGACTGCCGCCTGCTCCCTCCGCCCAGGCAGGTCGGGCCCGGCGGCTGAAATATGCTCTATTAATTTCCTGGCGACAAACGGAGAGGCCAAACATGCTGTCTTCAAATATACAGCAGCATTCAAACATAAATACTAATAATCACGTCATTAAATGATTTTAATTTTTTTTGTTGTAATTTGTTGAATAACAATAAAAAATGGGTGTAAAAATATGTCATTTTATGGATTGTACAGAAATAAATCAAATACATTAAATAAAGGTTTATTTCCAAAATATTTTTATAGTATAAAAGTCTCCATATATAAAACAAAAAAACAAAAAAGTTTCAAACACTGATTATAATATCCGATAATAACAGCGCATGCTCATTTGGTTGCCAACTGAAGGATGCGGAAGCTGGCTTCAAGTGTGCCAAAGCGAATACATTCAAGGTTTCAATATCTTTGGTGGCGAAAAGATTTCAAGGCAAAAATCTGTACAAAGTGCAACATTTCTTTGAAATGACGGGAAATTATTTTTGGACGAAAAAAAAAAAAAAGAAAGCTAATAATTAGACGGGTACGGTCACGACCCCCGCGGCAGAGCGGGGGCTACGCTCTATTAACTCCCTGACGACAGGCGGGCGGGAAGGTATCTTGGGAACGGCAAAGTCTCGCCGGGGTCCGAAAACCTCGGGGGCGTCCGTCTTGTCGCCCACCCGTCACGTGTTAAGGGGACAAAAAAAAAACACACCAAAAAAAAAAAACGGACGGTTGGGCGAGTTCCACGTTGACGAGACGTCGCCGAGAGGAAGACGAGCGGGATTGGCAGGAGGCCCCGCCCCCTGACCCAATACCCCCCCCCCCCCCCCCCGACTCCCCACACCCCGCCGGGATTGTTCTGACAAACTCTTCTTTTGTTTTCCTTCAATATGCTTGCGCTGCATTCAGTGTGGATGATTGTGGGAAAATATAAAAATAAAAATAATCATCCTCGTAAAAAGGGGCCGGAAGAATATTGAAGTCGATATAAATACAGGGAAAAAAATGTGAGAAATTCTTCTCTGATAGGTGGCGGCGGGCGTCTGGATTGTCATCGGCGTGGTCCTCTAACGCCGGACGCGGCTGAAATTTACACAGCGACCCTGAAGGCAACACAAACAAAATAATATCGTTAGAAAGAACTGACAAAAATCATTGTGATTGTGATTTCAATGTTGCGATCACAAAAAGGTGTACAGTAAAAATATTGAAATAATAAAAACATTTTTAAAAAAACATCCTGCCTGTATTGAAAAACGGATATAAAAACATGACTCATTGTCTATATTAAATACAAAAAAATTATGTCGCTATCATAATCACGCAATTTTATAAAAAAAAAAACACATCGTGTCGTTCTAAAACAAATTTTTAAAAATGAATCTTCTCAATCATTTACTCATTGTGTCTAAATGATTATTATTCCGACTATTATTATCATCATCATACATCCAATACTACATTATGAAGACGTCCGCATCGTTGGTTCGAATCCAAATCAAGTCGTACAATTGAATCATGTCTCTCGGCTACAAAACAATTTCAAAATAAAGCTCCGTCGCCCTGTAAAAAAAAAGGCGACCAAAGAATGAACAAAGGACGTCTGCGATCCAGTCGAACAAATAAAGCCGCTCGGATTGGAGAAATCACATCAATCATTTCCAATGCCCGAAATGCAAAACCCCAAATAAAAAGAGGACATTGGCTGGAGAATAATCATTTATTTTTTAAAGCAACTTGAGCCTGAATCAAAACTCCAACTGAAATATCCATCATGTCGAGAATAGATTTGGACAACAGCTGATGCAAATATGGCATCAGAACGTCTTTCTTGTAGCGCGTGTGTGTGTGTGTGTGTGTGTGCGTGCGCGCGGCAACAGTTGCCGCGGCGACACCAAGAGGGAGCTCTCACACAGCGAATCCTTCGACTGCAACACCCGCACACAGAAACTGCGAGCGGACGTGCAGAAAAATCAAACGGCGCGCTGTCGTGCGGCGCTTCACATCGAGCTGATGTGGAATCAATTCCGGCGGTGCCAAGTAACCAAGTACAAATACTTTGTTACACTGCTTAAAGGGGAACTAGATTTTTTTTTTTTTTTTGCACAATAAATGAAAGTTGTGCATCATGTAAAAAAACAAAGAATAATGAATAAAAATGTTGCCCATTTAACTTTTAATTGCGTCCTCATCGTTTTTTTGGCCCTCATCAGTTCATGTTTTCTCTAAGAAATGGTTTTTGCCTGGCGTTTTGTCACAAGGACGTATGCGTTTGTTGGCTTTTAACAATACAGTCAAATATCGGTTTTCGAACGTCTCGGTTCTCGTCCAATTCGCTTTTCGACCCAAAATTTTGAGTTCTTTTATGCCTCGTATGACGAACAAATTTCGGTTCTCGAACAAACCGAGCGCACTTGAATGCACCATTTGACTCCTCTTGCCTTACACGAGGAAGTGACGCTTCCACGTGATGCTTTCCATTGTGAGCAGACGTGTTCAGTAAACATTTTTTATTTTAAAAAGAGCGTGGTTTCGGTTTTCGAACAATTTCGGTTTTCGAACAGCCTTCTGGAATGGATTATGGACAAAAACCGACGGTATGACTACTTCAAAAATATCCACGGTAAACATCAGCATAGTGAGTGACTGGTGAACACTTTTTTTGGGTGATTCACATTCAGGCTAAACTATCGGAAAGTCTCATGGCTCGAGGGGCGAATGACGAGGACGCTGCATCGACGCATATCTATCTATTTCGCTATCCACACACATAGACACAAACGGTTGAGGCCCCTCTTAGCCAATGGGATGCCCCGAAGATGCCAGGTAATAGCCAATGGCAGAGCAGCTCTCAGTATGCTGCGTTCAGGAAACTCAGAGCTGCGAGTCGCCGCCCATATTGTATTTTGACATTTCGTATCTTGAAATTTCTTTCGTAACAAGAGGCAATATTTTCCTGTTGCGGCGTTTCGTAACTTAAAAATTTCGTATGAAGGGACGTTCGTAAGTAAAGCTACCATTGTACAAATGACGGTCGTCGATCATTGAAAACTACAAATCGCAGAAAAGATTTCAGTCGCCTGGAGGAAGTCAAGCAGCCAAAAATAAATTCAACAAAAAACATTTTTAAATATTTACCTCTACATGTACATCAAAAGGTTTTGATGACACACCGAGTTGCTAAATAACAGTGAAAAATGATACGGGGGCGTCCAAATGCACACCACATTTGCGTCAAATTCTTTCTTCACTTCCTTGGTTACTTTCCTCGCACGCTTTGGTCAATAACGAGCAAATCCCGCCCGCTCTACAAATCAAAGAAAAAGTACAAATGTAAATTAGCCGTCCATGTGTTGCTTGCCGCGCTGACAGCTTGATGGCGACTTAGACGCCATCCAAATTTTTTTTTTTTGTTAGCTTTTTTTTTTTCTTATTGGCTTGTCAAGTGGAACTGATGGATGCTTTACTTCCACTGAAGAGATCGCAGAAAACAAAGTGCGACGGAATCACGGAGGAACAATCGTCCATCTGTGGCGTGGAAAAAGTCGAGGCGTAATCCAGTGGCAAGATGTTTCTTTTGCGGCGAGAAGATGCCGCCGGCTTTACCAAGTAGCGCGGATACTTTTTCAGCTTCGCTAATCCGGGGTTTAGCGAGTCCGACTGCAACGTTGTGACTCAACGCGATTCTCCTTTCGCAAACAGTGTCTTTGCCGCATTATCGAGCAACATGCTGCGAGTTTACGACTGTTTCTGATTATCAAAAAGGACCGACGTCGACCATTTCGGTTGAGAGCAGACGTTTCGGGCTCGTTTGCGGTGGTTCTTCAAAAGGCGAAGGAACTCAAGATTTTTTTTTTAATCTTTTTGGAATTCAGCCGTCGTAGCAACATAATATTTGGCTGATTTGTCCTTCATGAGTGGACCCACAAAAAAAAAAAAAAAATTCTCAAGAGGGCAATAGAAATTTGGTAGGCACGTCAATTTTGAGCACAGTCTCAAAAAGACATGCTTGCGAGTGTTTGCACGTCATGAAGATTGTTTTTGTTTGGGGGGGGTTTGGTCAAGATTTGCAAAAACAACAAAAAGTCGCAAACCATTTTTCTTGCCTCAAAGAAATGTTGAACATGTTAGAAAATTGATGGTGACAAGAAAATGACTTGCGACCATTAAAACCATTTGTCAATACCCGGCGAACGTCACTGCAAGCTTTAACGAACGCTGACAAAAACAAAACAAAAACAGTCCCTACGTTCGCTAACGCTCGCCGCTGAGTGAGATACCAACTTGAGTGTTTCTCACAAGTGGACCAACAAAAAAGTTTCAGTCATCCACGTCTGAAGAAACACAACATGGCCGCCGTTTGGGTTGAAATGCACCAATTGAGAGCTGTTAATGGTCATTAAAAGCAGAAATCGAAGGCATCTGCAATGGACAGAGTGTGTGAGCAATCCACCCTCGTCCACAAGACTGCTGGCCATCTTGACGCTAGCCCCTCAAACACACACTGCCCACACAGCGCTGCCATCTGGCCTGCTGGGAAATGGCAGCCACCTGAGACGCGGCCAAAAGCGCGATGATCACCGACCACTCCGACGTTTCTTCTTTTTCGTTGCCGCACGTGGACGGTTAGCGGTGACGTAAACAACAGATACTGGAATGCTAACATGCTAATGGGAAAAATGTGCTATCATGAAAGTGACAACCTGACCAGGGCAAGGGCCGAAGCTGATCGATAATGATTCCAAATCATGCTAGGAGAATTGACAAAATGCTAACCAGCTCACAGTCGACACGCTAACCTATCGTAATCTGCGAACAAAAAGGATGAAGCACGAACAGTTTGGCCCACGCCATGAAGTCAGGTAAAAGTTCGAATGGGGAGATGTTAAAGGCTAACATACCAAAAGTTGAAAACAACCCGAATAGCCCAAAAAATTAATATATATTTTTTTAAAAAGTGCTGAGGCAGACCAATAAAGTTTTCACTCATAACCCTCCGGAGTCAAGTCCTATTTCCAACGAGAAGTGATAAAATGCTAAAAATCGTTCGTGTTCTCAGCAGGAGCGCGCGGCAGTCTCATTTTTGAGTTAGCGTCACGCTAAACAGATGCATGCACAAACAGATAGCGCCGATGCAGTCTCCCGAGTTTGCGGCACAATTTACGGGAGGGTATTAAAACCGTCGGCCTGTGATGCACTGCGCGAGTATCAAACACTCGGAAGGGAGGAAGCTGACAGAGCGGAATGTCGCCGTCGGAGCCGTCATCCGCTGACCCGGGGATCGGCGGCGACAGCTTGCTCTAAAAAGTTAGCAAACGGCAGCAGCATATGCAGAGCAGTCTGGAAAAAAAGCATCTCTGAACTTCAGCGTCTGCACCAATCAATCGCTTGGTTTCCCTTTCCCTTTTTTTTCCAAATTAAACCGCAAAAGAAGATGAAGACGTCAGCCATTTTGGATTGAAGCAACCAGCAAAAGGTTATCTTCGACGTTAACAGTGGTCCCACACAAACCCCATTTTGTAAATTCTGCTCTTGAAACCTGTTGAGTCAAATTCCATCACCTTGTTTTCACATGCCCAAATTAGCGTCGTCTCACAAAGCAAGTAGCCGTTTGCCGCCATTTTGTCGTGGCTGCAGATGTTCGGTGCCCATCTGCTTCCCTGGAGTTGAAGCCTCCATCTCCCTCCATTTTTTTTTTTTTTTTTTTTTTTGTGTGTGTGTGTGCGCGGGAGTAAGTGCACATCATTGGCAGCTAAGCGCTCTGGGCTCCGTCCCTGCGCTTGTTCCAGAGAAATGCCAATAGTTTTGGCACGGGCGGCGGGGCCCTCGCAGACGGCGCGGGGACGGCACAGATGGCGCTAATGGACGAGCGGGATCCAACCGAGGGGGGACCCGGGCGGAGCCGCGCCGCCGCGCCGTCCGACTCGTTGCGCGGTGTTGAACGCCGCGTAGGGCCAACTCGAATGCTCCTGCATGCCGCAGAGGCGCGCGCATCAAGAATTTAAGAGCATGAAATAATCATAAGCGGCGCGCAGTGGGGTCAGCGCAGACAGGAAAAGATTGTTCTGCTTCGTGCAAGTAGCTTAGCGGCTAATTAGCGCGACACATGCGGTAAGCTAGCTAGCCTGTTTGTAAAAAAAAATACTCTGGGTTCAAAAGTGAAGCCGTTCTACTGGAAACCCGAACAAAGGCCTCATTTTATGACGGTAAAACGTCAACGCATCAAATAGAAATGATTCATGTCATGAATGGGCGGGGCAACAAAAAGGCAACGACAACAAGGCAACCATTTTTTTTTTCTTGCCGTGAAGCTTTGCCAAGTGACACATTCTTTAGCACCCTCTATTGGTACAAAGTTGATACTACAGTCAAATTCATCGGTTTTCTCGATCTCGCTTATTCGATAGGATAGATTTGATAGCGAGAACCCGAGTCATGTTGAATAAAGTCATTTATTTCTAATTTGAGTTTGATATAATTCATTAGTGTATTCAATGATGATTTTAATTTATTTGAATGCATTTTTCGCATTTATTTGACTTGACTCAATTCATTGGATTATGAAAACCAAGTCATAGTACAATAAAAAAAGTCGTAATAAAAAAATTTGCAAGGTAAAAAAAAATCCTGAAAAAAAAAGATCTTTTTTAAAAATTATTTTACGAGAATGAAGTCCTGATATTATGAGAAAAAGGCATCATTTCTGAAAGTTACGTCGAAATATTAAGGCGAAAAAAAAATGTGCAAAAATTCAATTAACTAAGCCTATTGTGTGTGCGGTTATGAAAATGTTTTACAGGCGAAACCGATCAATTTTTACCTTTGCGTCAAAAGTGGGTTTTTTTCCCCCTCCTACATTTACTGTCCCGCTCCCTGCATGTGTGCAAAATATTCGAATGTTTTTTTAAAAGCACTGCAATTTTTTTTCCCGTCTGCCCAAAGAAATGAAGCCAGAGGTCACACAGCTGCTCAACCAAACAACAACCAAACACACACAGCGGCGGACATTTTGTTAATTCCCCCCCGTGGGTGCCAGGGCGTATCAGCGTTGAGGGTGGCGGTAGTCGGGAGGGGGGGCACCGGGCTCATGTGTACTTTTAAATTATGCGCGGGCATCACAAAGCGGCCCCGCCGGAGATGTCACATGTGCTTCCGAAGTGCGGCAAAAAAACATAAGCTCGCATGTCTGCAGGCGCCGTAAAAGTCTCGTGGTGGCGTGCTCATAAAAACACGCAATTCAGCATTAGGAGACCTTTTTTTTTTTTTTTTTTTACAAGCCACCGCAGCTCTTTAACGCTGCCGAGTATTCGTATAAGCTGCCAATTTGAGCGGGCCGGGCGCATACTGTACTGCGCAACATAAAAGAGCGGTACAAATACACGAACACGAGACGTGACATGAATACTCCTACTTTTGAAAATATATACCCACACACACACACACACACACACACACACACACGCATATATCTGTAATACTGGTGGTGAGTAAATAACATCTTTATTGTGATCGAAGTTTAACCCTCATGTAGTATTTTTAAGCGGCTGCATGAAGGGTATTACGTCCCAAAAATGTCCCTCTTCCAGTGTGCAACAACTTTTTTCACTTTAAATTTTTCTTCACTTTCAACCCCTCAAAATGTTCAGTGGGAATTGGCCAAGACGGAGATATAAAATTTCAGCTTCGTGGAGTTATTTGTCACTGTTTTGTCTGTGGTGTCCATTTGTCCAACAGTCCAAAATCGTCCAAAGTGTCCGAAATGTCCAATTTTGGGATCATTACTGCATGGGGGTTAATATTCCGTAATGTGTAAGCAACGTGTGTAACGTATGTACATTTGAATTGGAATGAATTACAAAAGTAGGCTTTTGTTGATGGAACACTAAATTGTCCCTTGGTGTGAGTGTGAGCGCGGATAGTTGGCAACCAGTTCAGGGTGTCCCCTGCCTACTACTTGAAGAAACCGGGAGAAGACCCTCGTGAGGAGAAGCAGATCAGAATGGATGGATTACTATACTTTTCTTATTAAAAAATATTTGACTCAACAGACAAGTACAATTTCTCCCCAAAGTCAGTCAAGTAAGGATAACGCGTTGCGAGGCCACCGCCATAAAGGAGACAACGCGCGTCGCGTCGACGAGACAGCAAGCAAGACACAATTAGGGGCGTGTCGTCAATCAGCAAAAAAAAAAAGATTGGCGGAAAACGAGGCTCGGTGGGGAAAAGAAAAAGAACGCGCAAAAGTGTTAGTAGCTCATTGTCGTCTCATCTTCTCAATGATGTCTTCGTACATTCCGAAATTTTTGAAAAGCAATTCTATTCGGCGTCACTGTCACTTCCCGGCTTTATAAGCAGTCAAAGACCAAAAGATACATCTTTTGCGTGCTATTACTCGTCCGAGCGCCAAACGTTTATCGTAACGTAAATATCAGACGTTTTGCACAACATGAATTTGGGTTTGTTGACGGAAAAGCACCAGGGCTTATTGAAAAAGCGTACATATGGCCTGGTGTGTGTGTGTGTGTGTGTGTGTGTGTGTGTGACACACTGGGGCTCAGATGCTCGCACCAAAATCAAGTCGTGCGATGATTGTCAACTTTAGCGTTTGGCCGGTGAGATTTAACAGCTTTGAAGCTCTGGCAACCAAACAGAACTGCTTGTACGCCATCTCTTTAACTCACACACACACACACACACACACACACACACACACACACACACACACACACACACAATAATACACGTTTAAATGTGCAGACAGGCCCACACAGCCACTTGTCCCCTCTTCACGGCGGCTTCATTAGCGGCGGTTTGCATCATCTCCCTGGTGAAAACGTCGCATGTGATCAGGGCGGCCATTCTTTCTCGCTTGCCGCCACAACAGACAGCCGAACCTTCACCGCAAACCTGCCGCCCGCTTGCCCGCACTTTGCCGTCTTCATTACGCACCGGAACGGCGAGGCCGCCACGCCCCAAACGCGAGAAATCCACAAGAGCAGAGCCGCTAGCCAGCTGACGGGCTAACTCTCTAAAGACGGCTACTGGAGGAACGACATCCGTCGCGGTCGACCTGATTTCGCCGCGTCGGCTTTTTAACGACAAATCGCAGGAGGAGGCGAGGTCGACGGGCGGCGAGAGCGCTTTAATTAAAAGTGGATCATCTTTAATTAAGTCCCGGACAAGCTATCAATGGTAAAAGATCACACTGTCATTAAGGTTAATAAGCTGCGTTATTAGCTAACTCCACCGGCATCCGTCAAAGACACAGAAAAAAAAAAAAAGAAGGCAAATGGAGAGAATTCGAGTTGAAATGCGGCATTTTAGTGCGGGAAGGGGGGAAAAAAAAAATGACGACAAGCACATCTGGAAGGACTCCAAGGACGTTTTAAACAAGCGGCCGCGCCAACTATTGTCACATCTGCATCTTTTTTTCCATCATCAATTATGGATGGCGGTGATTTATTCATTAGAAAAGAAACATCCTTCAAGACGTCATCTGCTCCGGCTTCGGGTTTCCACGCCAACGAAGCCGTTTGCTGGAAATAAAAGCGAGGACCGGCCCAGCTACGGGACGAGAGTGGGACACCAGTGGCGTTATGTGGCGCGCTAACCGTCAAATGCGGGCTCAGTTTGACGGGCTGACACGAACCGACAATATGCCGCTTCGGACGAAAATGCCGACCTTCCTGTGCCTTTTTGTGGGTCTGCTTATGGTAGAAAATCCATGTCAAGAACTAAAAACACGCTCAGGGGGCCTGGATTTTTAAAAAAAACGCCAGAATTTCATCTTTGTAGCCAAACTGGAAATGACAGGCTTCACCCGCAAATTCAAACCAAAATGTCAGACTTCCCGTTCCTTTTCGGGAGCAAGTTACTGCGGATTTTTTGTGGGTGTACACGTGAGACCAAATTTCATGGTGCTACGTTGGGCAGGTTTCAGAGTCTGAATTTTTAAAATCACCTGAGAATTTTGTCTGAGTACGAAAACTGCAAATGACCAACACAATCTCAAAATGTGAACCAAAATGGTAGGCTTCACGTTTCTTGTGAGACAGGGGTGCCTTGAACATTTTTTGTGAGTCTACGTCCATGAAATTTCATTTTGTTCACTGAATCAGGCTTCAAGGGCTGAAGTTTTAAAATGTCTCAAAAAAGATCATCTTAGCAAATCTGGAAACTAAAACTCACATTAAAATTCTTTTCGGAAATGGGATATGCTTTTTTTTGTAGATCTACTCATGAAAGACACGCCGACCAAATTTCGTAAAACTAACTGAAACGAATCAAGGGTGAGCCCCCTTAAAAACGCCCCTCAGACGTCATCTTGGTGGAAATGGCCGAAACGCTCAAAATGGTCGATTTCCATGGTTTCTTCAGACTTTTTTTGTTGGTCTTCTTGTGATAGTCCTGCCAACTAAATTTCTTGTCACTAAGTAAAATGGGTTTCAAAACAGCCAAAAAAATGACCCCAAAATATCTGCTCCAAAGCAAAATGGCAGACTTGCTGTGTATTTTCAGGCATGGGTTCCGGAGATGTTTTTGTAGGTCCACCCATACCGACCAAATTTCACGTTACTAAGCGGATTCTTCATTTTGGCCTTTCGGCATTCTGCTCCGACTCAGGAGCGTCAACTCTGCTTGTCAACAGAAGGTCGCAGGAAGGTAATGAACGCAGCGTTGTCGACGTTGCCGTGCGTATTTCATAGCGCCGTGTCGGCGGCGGCGGCGGTGTTCAAAAAAACGCTTTTTTTTTGCGCGCACGCGAGGGCCTTTCACTCCGAATTAGGCGGCGCGGCCACCTTGTTACATTCATGTATACAAAATAAGCACGCGCTCATTGAATATTCACTGTGAACATATTCCCCGCATAACATGACGTCCCCGCTTCCACCCTTTTAAAAATTCAAATCAACGCAGGGGAGCATTAGAATACATTACGGCGAGGATGTGTGACACCCCCCCCCCCCTCTTCGCTCAGCCCCTCCTCCTCCTCCTCCTTTATACGTCTGTCAGGAGGTGAAGGAGGAATAGGCGGAGGAAGGCAGAGCGCACGCGACCGAGTCGGCCCCTGCGACGCTGACGTTAACAATAATGTAATTTAATTAAAGCCAAGATCCCCGCCGCCTCTTCGACTCGCTTTGATTTTAATAGGCCATGAAGAAAAGAAGCCAAGAGAGGAGCGGCGGTCCGAGCGAGGACGAGGGGGCGGGCTGGGGCGGGGGGGGGGGGGGGACATCAGGTCAGATCGGATCAGGCCGCCAAACCGGGCCCCCTCGAACCCGAGCGCCCTCCCCTCGTCTATGTCCGGGGTGCAGGTACCAGCCCGGACCACCCAGATAAAAACAAGAGCCATCAGCTAATGGGGGTGGGGGGGGGGGGGGGGGGAAGACGAGCGGCGGCGTGGCCGCATCCGCAAAGCACCACAACAACCCACGAAGTATTGGCCCAAAAAACATATTTGGGATTAAGTCCCGCGGGCGGAGAGAAGTAATCCCAAACTCCATGAGAAGGGATCACAAATAAATGACATTAAATCTGGATCCATGCTAACATCGGACAACGGGCAAACTTGTTTGTTGTTGCTCTCAACTTGGAAAAACACTCCGCTCCGCTCGACAAAAACAAGAAGGTTTTATCGTAAACCAAAGTGCAATCATTTAAGGCATCACAAAGTGGAAAGACGAAAAGGAAGAAACTGAAATGCGCAGAGCACATGAAACCCAGAAACATTTTGGCTTTTACTTTGATTGCTAATGTCGTCATGCAACTTCATATTTAGTTGACGTTTCAATGCCCGTGGAGTTTTCATTTTTTGTTTTAATGTTTTGGTTTTTATTATTTTTTTAATTGCAAAATGATTTGTGAGGACATTTTCACATCTATTATTAACATGAATACGTTTGAATTCCAACTCTGTTTTTTATTTTTTATTTTAATTATGCTTCAACCTCGCTATGGATGGATGGATGGATGTTTTTAATTTAATCTGCATTTCCTTTTATTGTCCGCCGTTCATTTTATTGTGTATTTTCGTAATTAGTATATTTGAATGTGAGTATACGGTTTTAATTGAATTTTCAGCGCTTTGTCATTTCATTCCTAAATATTCATATCTGGAATGAATCAATTCACTTTAACCCCCATGCAGTAATTATCCCAAAATTGGACATTTCGGACACGTTGGACGATTTTGGACTGTTGGACGAAATGGACACCACAGCCAAAACAGTGACAAATAACTCCACGAAGCTGAAATTTTGCATAGGATGTATATCGATGTCTTGGCCAATTCCCACTGAACATTTTTGAGGGGTTGAAAGTGAAGAAAAATGAAAAGTGAAAAAAGTTGTTGCACATTGGAAGAGGGACATTTTTGGGACGTAATACCCATCATGCAGCCGCTTAAAAATACTGCATGAGGGTTAAACTTGAGTCTTTTCATTTCATTGTAATTTTAATTAATAGTTTCGATGCCTTTTATTTTTCACGTTTGACTTGAAACTGTGTTTCACTCATTTGAATTAATGTCTGTAAAAAATGCAAATTCAGGCTGAATGAAATGGAAAAAAAGGCAAAATGATGTCACGTGCGTAAGAGACAGGTTCGGGTTCAAGTCAAAGGTCGTCCGCTATTAAAATTAGCGTACGACAAGCGCAACCTGACTTGACTTGGTACAAAGTAGCTGCTAACATCAGCCTTGGCACGAGCACCTTGGCTTTTGCTTTCGTTGTGTTATTTTAATTTTCTACACTCAGGATCGGCCCGTCGTCCAATCGGCAGTCAGAAATAACTAAAAAAAAAAAAAAAAGCTTCTTGCTTTATGAGGTTAATCCTGTTACCAGCCAGGTCCGGAGCAGGAGGGGAGCGCGGGGGGGTAGGATTAACATGGCGGTCATTATCAAATTTACAACCAGTCACACAGACATCTGCCCTACTTTTGCTGGCTTCATGTAAAAAAAGAAGTCATCTGGTTAAGAGAGAGCGGTCGGCGCTCGTAAACGGTGGCTTGCTTTTTCCGCCGCGGTGAAAGCTGTCACGGCATAGGCGGGGGGGCGATGGAACGGCGCTGTCAGCTGGCTACTTGTTAGCTCTAACGAGGACGCCCGCTGATAGAACTAATGAGGCCCAGGTCCACTCATAGAACTAATGAGGCCCAGGGCTCGGCGCAACGCTAGCACGCCGCGGCGATACGGCTAGCCGGTGGTCAAGCCGCATTATTGGGTGGCGACGAGAGACGCAGTGAAGGCTCAAACGCCCACGTTTGCGCTTCCTTCGCAATTAGCAATTTCATGTTTTGGTCACGGCGGGATTGTCATACAAAAAATATTAAATGTGCCTTTTTAATTAATGACAAAACTATCGCTCTAACGTTTTGTACTGCATAAAGACACAGTAATAAAATTTCGGGAAAAAAAACGTTTTTGCATCACAATTTCAGGCTTCAATTCAATGCTGCTCCTTCTGGTGTACGTCCAGAAACACACACACACACACACACACACACACACACACACACACACACACTAACACACACACACACACACACACACACACACACACACACACCAGTCACATTTAAAATACTTTGGGTGGGCAACCCCCATTTTTGGTCAAGAACATTTTCGTGCTATTTACTTATTGAAGAATTCATTATTAATTTGTTTTATTTTAAAAATACATTTGCAACAGGTATTGGAAGTGTCCCGATTCCTCGTGGGCAGGGGACGTCCCCTGTAAACATATAATACACATTGAACAGAGGACCAAACGCAAAGAAGACCGTCACAACTAAGCTGCAGTCGTACTTTGTATCACAGTTGGTTTTCGTAAGGGTCGAGACCAGGACTGATGTCCATCATACCAATACCAGAGCCTCGTCCAACACCTGGGCTTGGATCAAGACCAATAGGGCTCGACCAGGATCACATCGAGTTTGCTATCCCGACTTCTAAATTTCCTTGCCGGACTAGAGAGGATGTTTGTGAAAAAGTAATGTCCCACTGTATCTATTTGTGAATTCCACAATGTGCTGTGTTGGAATAGCCATTTCACAACTAATTACGCGCTTTGACCCAAATAGCTAATAAAAGCACTCTTAATAATAACAATGCTCATATAATTATAGCCTAGTGACGATTTCAAGCGCTACCAGCACCTTTACGCCTGGATGTAAATGCAAATGCAAACATTTGCTGGCAACTGTTAGCCCCAAGCGCTAACAGATGTAGCGGTCCTTTCACGCCTTTTGTCTTAATAGAAGGCGCGATTGTTTCAAATGATACATCTTAAAAGGTTTCACCCACGTCTTTAGCTAGCTAGCTAAATGTGTGAGAGGACAATATGCTAATGCGGCGCTAATGTCTTTTGTAATAAATAGTTAAGGTA